>VWZG01006177.1:209326-230831 GCA_013396735.1 Grallaria varia | reverse complement strand
AAAAAAAAAAAAAAAACACAAAAAAACCAGCAGTAAAGTTCAGAACTTCAGTGCCCTCTGTTACCCACACAAGCAGATGGAAATATCTGAACTTAGAGACCAAGAGACAGGACCTATTGTGAAGAGATTTCTCATTATATTATAGGAAGATACTTTGTCAAATGGATCATGAGGTTGCAGAGGCAAAGTTTAAGAGGGTAGGAAATACCAGAATTACAGTTGCCTTTGATCTTATTTCTGTCCTTTGTGACACAAGTGAATGACATGTTTTTCCTCCCCTTTATGCAAAAAGCACCTATACAAAGAAAAAGTTACAGCTGTTTCAAAAGTTTTCTCTGCATAAACCTTGTTAAATTATATCTTCCATGGAAGCATCTATTCTGACATGGGCAACATCTCAAATGTATTTGGATGAGGGCATGCTGCTTTTTCAAAAGATCCTGAGATACCGGGTGGTGTCACTGCTCCTCAGGCTTTATTTCAGAAGAAAGAGGTTCCTTCTTCTGTCCTGGGCAGGATGTCTGTTTCTGGATTTGGCATGCACATGTACAACTAGTCAGCTAATTGGTCAGCTAATGTTCAAGGCTCTCTGAAGAACTGAGCTGCCTTTCCATGCATATCACATGACTAGTCTTGGCATTGTCTTAATGGCATTAGTAATGTTTTGATATATGATATGTGACAATATACTTCCTCTATAGAAGAAATAATAATGAATATATAATAAAATGAGGAAAGATCTGTTTGGCAAGTGAAGCTAACTAAAATAATCTTACAATCACTAAGAAGCCTCTGCAGGGTTATAGTGGAAACATGAATAAAATTAAAAGACACACTCAATGATATTTTCCTGGATGAATCACCGAGAATGTGTGGGAATAGTAAGGGACAAGGATTATTGGGGGATATCCAGCTGTTCATTTTGCAGTGAGTCTGAGACAACTCACTTAATGCAAATGAAAGGCATGTTTGCCTCTGTGATGGTCTGTTACTGTCTTGATTTGTAAAAAGAACTATAAATTATGTTGAGGAATGCCAAATGTATAGTTTTGTGAATTTAATGGTACATGAGGGAAAGAAAGGGCATAAAAAGCCCTTTTTTGTCTTGCTTTTAGTGAGGTAAATATAGATGCAGTACACACAGAGACATAGTACACTCTTAAATTCTTCTCCTCAGAAATGTAAATTATTTTATCTGACTGACAAAGAAGGATCCAATTATCAAGTCAGATTGAAAAAAAAAATGTTTATCTTCCACAACCCATTATGCTTGTATTTTTCTAAACCTGCCTCAGCTGCGCTTGCTGGATAGTAGTAAAGGAGCTTGTCTGTAATTACAAAGGTGTTAATTTCAGCATTGCGTGTACTTTTTCTCTTTACTAGATTGGCATGAACATTTCACACTCGAGTGTGTGCTGTAATTGGAACAAACTGCAACACCTACTACTAAAAACTGAGCTCTTTGTAGCTATTGCTTGTCCCTTCCATTTAAAATTCCCTAGCCACACTTTTGCCTCCCAAGCTGCCTTTGAAGGCAGATTTATGTGTTTTAAGTACAATTCAAGCATATTGCAAGCACAGCAGGAGATTGTAAACAATCAGAAACTGAATTGGGGGAGTCCTCAGAATCTCGGTGTGGTAGAATCTGAAAAACACCTGCAGTTTAACTGTTCACACGCATGTTATGGATGATTCAGCATTGCTAGTAAATGTTACTGAGGAACATCAGGCAAAACACAGAGAGCAGTGTAACCAGCCTACATGGATATACTGTGTGTGCATGAACCACTGTTGTTGTTGAAGAGAGGATTTGACCAGCTTCCAGAACATTCATCCACTTTATCATCATCTGAATTTTCTACAGCTGTCTTCACAAAAAGATACCTCAAGGAAATATGGGAAACCAAATTCTGATTTGGTTTAAAATTCAGTGATTACATACGTATCCTGATGGTCTCCCACTTGCTAATTTGGTATGAAAAACCCGTTAGAAAAATTCTGGATATATGTGGGATATAAGGCACATCTCTCTTGGCCCATCAGAGTCAAAATTATATACAGCATGTTACCAGAGATAGGAAAAATATTATCTTTTGCTCAGTTCTTTCTGTGCAAAAAGACTATTTTGTCCTTTTGCATATGTCTAGAACCACACTCCTACTGGAAGAGGAACCATTCATGCAAATTCAGGATATGTCCTCAGTGTAAAGTGTTGACTAAACAACTGCAGACTTTGAGCAGCAATAGCCTCAGCAGCGAGCAGAACCAATTTCCTTTTCAAAAATTGTCTTGGACAATAACGCTGTCTAAAGACAAGAATCACTGTTAGCAGGTAGCTCCCAGTGCAGTAATATGCCCTAACAGGGATGCATTTCCTCAGGTTTCTTTCTAATTCGTTGCAACTTTGGCACAATTCTACACCAGGGGTATGTGATTTTTTTGTACACTGCAGGCATGGTTTTCCCTTTCTCCTGACAGAAGGAAGTCTGGATGTCTTGGACTGAGTAAGGGAGCTGAAATCAAGACTCCCTCTTCCTGGGAAAGTGCTTTAATCACTAACTAGCAGTAACTAATCATGCAAACAGTGAAGGGTTACTCTTTTTGAAAATTACTTTATTCAGTGAAAGTGGCTCTGGTGCTCTGCTTTGTGCTAAACTTGCTGCTGCTGACAAAGTGTTTTGGGATTCCTCTGCCAGTGTGTAAGACACCAGGCCACTCAAGGGACTTCCAGATGTCCTAAACTGTTTTAGAGATAGGCTCAATCTGACTAAGGTTATGATCCATGTAGACATGAATAATAGCAAAACGTAGGATGTGTAATGATTAAGGGTGGTTGGTTTGGATATGGAAACCTAATCTCTGCCTAAATTGCATGCTATACCCAAACACTTTTCATGACTCATAAAGTCAGTGTTTGGCAAATGACTATAACCACTATTATTTATAGGGAAATGCTACTAAAAAGAGTCTGGTTTTCCCTGAAGTAGCAGAGTCCTTCATTCAGGACTTCAGGCAGCTGATAAAGTCGTGGTAGAGTTTCTAAGAAGCAGGTTTCACCCAAAGCGATGTTTCTATCTAAATGCTCTGGCTTCCTTCAACTGTCTTTGAGTCTGATCAATAGGTCCTTCAGACTTGACCTAGCCTAATTTTGTAGAATATGACCCTGATTTTGTCTTTTTCAAATACACGAGCAGCTGCAGACTTCCTACGTAGAAACGCTGAGCTAAGGAACAGGATCGCTTTAACATGACTCCTCTAGAGCTAAGTCTGAAGAGATGAGCCCTTAAATCTCACACATCCTGACAAAACAGAAAGTGTGAGAATCAGACTGATTTTTTTTATTTTTATTATTGCCCTAACAAACACACTAAAAGCAAGACGGATAGGTGATACTGCTCCTGGAGGCTTCTGAACGTCAAACTGTGAAACACAACATTCAAGTTTTTTAACAGGATTTTGCAGAATTGAAATTGTTATGTTCATCTTTCCAAATGCCTAGTTGCACCCTCTGAAATCCTTCTGGAAAGTCTGTAGAGAAGATCAAGAAATGTTGTCTATACCTGAAACCCTTCTACAATGTTGTACTATTCCACAAAACAAGGCATGTTTTCCTGGGGTTATAAACCTCAGGAAGTATATTGTAAGTGGTTGAAAATTTATAGTTTCCACAGAAAAGGTAAACCGAAAGTTTTCAGTCTGAGTCTATATCTCAGAACTGAAACACGTAGAAGACGTGTAACAGCGTGGTCATTCGTTTTAAAAAATAAAATAAATAGATTAAAAGAAAGCAAAGGAAATTCAAATATAAATTTAAGGAAAGCAAAAACATCTATCAGGAAACAATTGACTTGCCATGCAAGTAAGGCTTAAAAATAGTTTTGTATTTCAAGGATCTTAGTAAAAATTTGTAATTTTTTTTCAAAAGCCTTTGACCCCAATTTAATACTCTGCTCCCCGGCAGAAATCATTCACAATGTTGACATTTTTCCGTTTATCAAATGTAATTATAAAAAGTTACTGCTGGCTTAACTGTTGTTTTTCTTCAGAAGCTGAATTCTTGTATGTCTTAATGGCAGCAAGATTTCTCTCTTGCTCTCCAGTGGTGGTGTTTCAGAAGCAGCTTTGACACCAGTATTTACATACATCTGTGAATGGCAAAGGTTGTGTGCCTTGGAAGAAGTTGCTTTATGGCTATTCATAAATGACCTATATGACAGATGTACGTGACAAATATGGTAATAAGCAGTAATTGACAGCATTTTAGTCTTGATATATTGTTACTTGTTTAAATTTGTTTTAATTTTTCCTCATGATTAAAATTAGATTATGCCAAGCTCACATTCACATTTAAGATAAAAAGAACGAACAAGAAAAGGGGTTTGTTTTTCCTCCTTAAACCCTCTTAAACCTCACAGGTTAAGTCATGGAAACCTATAAAGCTTCTTTAGTGAAAACACATATACATTGCATGTTGCTGGATTTGTTGAGGTCATTTGAGATGATCTATGTTGTGCAATGTGTGACTAGATCTCATACAGAGCTTTGAAACAGTAGGCTAGAATGAACATTTTAAACATTTTAAATGAACGCTTTAAAACAAATTAGGCTCCAGAAGCATATATCTAAAGCACTCTTTGCCGTTCCTGTTGTTATAAAGAAAGGATATATGAGAAAAAGTTAGTGTCAAATACTCTGTTCAGTAAGTTGACCATTTACTCCACCTTTATTTTTTACCATTGTGTGGAATTTTGTCATAAAAACACAGGAAAACTCTGGTTTGCAATATATGTGAGCTAATTAAAGGTAAATAATAGACAAAATTAGGAAGAATATTTAGTTACATGGAATTGAAAAATATGGTGAATGTGAATGCTGTTTGGTATTAAATTACCCTCATCATTTAAAAAACACCTGGATGGGTTCAAGAAGTAAAGTAAGGCTGAGCAAAATATGAATTAATGAATAACACATTTCCATGATAGAATGTTTTTGACCACTATATAGACCTATAAATAAAACATGCTATGTGCATAGTTGGCACCCTCCAATTGGCTAATGTTAATGTAAGTAGACACAGATTTCTAGAGTCTTTTTATATAAAATGTGGCTAGTTTCTGCTTTCTGTGCTATGCTAATGAATGCCAGGGAGACATTTTAACTTTTTGTTTACATCTTCAGACTCACGCTGAGAGAGCAGTAAGTGCCATTCCCATATCATAGGGTTTGCCACATGTACTTAAAAGGTCCACACTTACACAATTAATCACATTTTAAAAAAATATTTGTTTTCCCACATAGAACACAATAGGCTTTTGTTATATTTAATGCACAAAAGATATGCACTAGCTGCTAAAATACTATAATCACATAGCACTGGCTACAATGAATCGCAAATTTTTATATGTCTGGGCTGCTATAGGGTCTTCATTATCTAAGATGGTGGAGAATGATTTCCCACTGGAAGAAGAGGGTAAAGAATTTAGCTGCTCTTTTTGTGGGGAAATAAATGTATTAGAAAGGTCAGCTGAGAGACTACAGAAAAGAAAACTGGTCACAGATAGCAGAGCAAACAGAATTACCCCAAATGTTCCCGTATCAGCAGCACAGAAAAATTCCACCAAAAAACCAATGACAAAAAGCAAGAAGACTGAATTAAGATGTACAATAGGTCATGTATGACAACAATAAATAAATGGTGAAGGTAACTCAGATTTTTTTTATTTTAGACAACAGTCAATTCAGCACCTTAGCAACAGACCTATAACAGAGAAACTGAACTGATTTCTGGGCTTGTTAACATTCAAGAGCAGAAGACATGGACCAGTCCAGGTTGAATTCTTTCCATATTAGTGAGAAAAAAGATCATCTATACCTCTTTTCTTGAAAAGGTAGAGAAGCAGAAGGAGACCATAGCACTACTTCAGGTGTAAGCAAGGTGGCATAGAGAGAACAAGTAACACGGTGGAAGCAGTAGCTGACAGTGCCACATTCTGCACCTGACTGCCTTTGCTTAGAATAGCAATAAACACAAAGTATATTCTTACCAAAGCCACATCTCCCTGCTTAGTCAGGCCGAGGGAAAGATTGCATTGGTATAAATTGGATTAAAAAAGTAGTAGGTTACTGAAAAATTACCGTTAATCATAACAAAGAACTCTATGAACTCCCAGGAAAAAAAGGTCCAAGTATAGGTGACAACGTCCTAGAGCTCACATTTCAGAAGTAACTCAGGAGGAAAGGTGCAACTTGCTGCAGCAGCTGCAATTCCAACTGTTGCTGGAACCTACTTTCACCTGGTCTGCAAAAGCCAATATGAGCACAACAGTGGACAGTGCAGATAATAAAAATATTCTTACCCAAAATGTTAAAGTTCTAAGATATTTTAATTAGATTAGATGTGTGCATGGTCAGATGTGAGCTGTCAGCTTTAGGCTGGCTATTGTATTGAATGCCCCTATTTGGAAAAATGCAGGAGGCTATCACTGATTACTCAGGTTTATTCTTGTAACGCCTTATATTTTTTGTCATAGCTTGTGACAACAGTGCCCCATCAACTGAATCCTAGATATTCAAATGGAAAGGAATAATATAACTTCCAGACTAACACACAAACTGTAACCATGAGTGTAATCTTAGGCATGTTCTACTGCTAACAAAATGTATGAAAAGCTGGTCAGGTAACACTGCAAATAGCCAATTTACCATGCATGTATAATGTGCAGAAAAAATAAAGAACAGGGAACAGAGCAGGATGGACAGCAGTTAGTTTTCCTTACAAATGAAAAATGCTCCAAACTTTCTTCAAAGCCTCTACTAATAGCAACAGACGAACTTCCACATTAGATCAGAAGGAGAGAGAATTTGAGCTCAGCTGTTGAGAAAAGAAGAAACAGTAAGGTAGTAGAAGGCAGCAGAGAAGGCATTGACTATCAAAAAATACTGAATCAGACTGAACACAAATTCCTAAGCCATCCTAACAGAAAAGTTGTTTTCTTCCTTCTCAAAGAGGCAAGCAATCCACTGCACATATTTGGAACCCTGTAAAGCAAATGTGGTCAGAATTTGGGTTTGGCTGGATTTTCCACTCTAAGTGAGAGGTAAGACTGAACTGCAAAGCAGTATTTTTTGAAAGGTTCCCATGAATTTACTATGAAAGTACACTCCAAAGGATTATGAGAACTTTGGGATCCACTGCAGCTCTGTTTGCAATGACCCTTTCCATTATTTTATAGAACATATGGACCTGGCTGTCAGTTTTAACAGGGAAGACAACTTTGTTTAACACAGAAATGTACCCTTAATAGCCAAACCTGTAGCTGTGAGCATTCTGTAAAAGTCTCAGGCAGAGGCATTTGTGGAAATGCATTTGAATTGAGTTCAAATCCTGGAAAGGATTGAATGTCAACCAAATTTTTAAATTTATAAACTATATATGCGCCATGGATTATAAGATTTCCTGATACTATCAAACAATGGGATTATACCACAACACAAATGGATTTGGCCAGTACTTATATAGATGGCTTTTTTTTTATTTTATTTTACTGATTGAAGGATGGGATTAGGAGGCAGGACTTAATGAATTCTATTTTCAGTTTAGCTGTTCATTTATTGTGTGACTGCACAAGCTACAACCATGTTAGCAAGTCACAGTTTTCTCTAGCTGCATGCACTGTAGACCCATAGCAGCACTCTGAAAAGCTTGCACTCCAAGTACAGCCCAGCACTCAAATGAGCAGATTCAAGATCTGCAGCCGAGCTGGTGACTGCTCATTCTCCACCCAGTGTTCTGTGGTCACCACGAGAAATATTGCTCTTGGAGTCACAAGAAGCTTCTGTAGCTGCCGGTCCCAAGTGGCTCGTGGAGTTTATTTTCCTTTTTAATTTAGTGCGGTCTGGCAGCCATGGAGGCTGCATTCACCTGGGTCAAGCCCTTAATGATGCAGAGAGTAATACTGGATTGATTAGAAGCCATCGCCCAGAATTCACACCCAGTTTATTGGTGGTGGTGAAGTCCTCACAGAGTAGTAAACCCAAAGTCTAGTGCACTGTTTAGGTTCCCCACCAGCTGCATCAAATAGACCATCAAATTAGTTTGATTTTTTTCCCCAACATTTTACTTCCTAGAAGACATTATCTTCAGTAGGATCTACACTAATAATTTTAAATGTATTTTCACATTTTTTGCTTACTGCTCACAGATCCATTTTTTAAATAACAGTGAACCATCAGTAGGATTTATTAACAGTCCAATAATGTAGGATAAGGTTTTTAGTTTACTTTGTTTGTTGTATGTTTGATTTCTTTATTACACTTTGGTAATGTTGCAATAAAGAAAGCATCCTGGTGTTTTTTCCAATTTTTGTTTTATTAAACCTCTTCACTGCAGGGTATTTGGCAGTTGTCATGTAGGTTCCCTTTTAATATACCAGCTGTATTTCATGTTCATTCATTTCCTCCATCCTTAAATGTTCCTCAATAAACTAACAAACTACTTATTAGAAGTAATTTAAAATGTAAAATTCGTATGTTCCCTTCAGTGCATCAGAATCTGCTATATATTTGTTTTCTTTGGATGATAAAACCACAAGTTGTATAAACACTGTAAATGAGTTTTTAAAAACACCAAAATGTACATTGTTATATATGCAAATACTGCAGCTACACCTGCTTGTTTAGAGCTGATAGACTAAATATTTGGCAGTCCTTCACTGCACCATTTTTTCTTATTTTCAGCATTATTTACTTGGATTAACTTTCAGAGATAACCTCTACATGGATAAACATGTATTAAGTAACTTTGAATAGACATGAATAAAGCAATTTTTCCCTCAAATTTATTTTTTCTAGTTGGCAGTAGCCACTCCTGCATGAAACAATTTAAGGTCCCATTATAATTTACAATAAAATTCTATTTATTCTGAAAAGAAGTACAAAATTCCTCTGATGCAAATTAGTCTGGTCTTTGTATTTGTGGGGAGTGTATATGCACTTCATACTGTATTTCACACAAATGTTATTGTGAGGTGGATAAGATACATGTGAAATTAAAGGAATAATTCCCATTGTAATATTATATTTCCTTAACACTTGGAGCCTGTCCTATGCAAAGCATGATATAATAGTCTGCTCTCTGCAAAGGCTGGTCTTTAGGCCACGAACACACTGCTAATGGCCACCTGAGCACACGCCTCTCCTGCTGCAGTGCCCTCAGGTCTCACTTATCAGTCCTGTGTGCCAACTTTGAACTTCCCCAACAGACACTATATAAGACTGTATTTATTCTAAAGTCCTTGAAACACCCTGAAAGGCACCTTGTTTGGCAGTCCCACCAATACAACCCACAGTTGTTTATAAGGGCCATGGCCTGTCTCAAGCTAGTTCTTGTCCATTACCTTCCTACAGCAGGATGAGACTTTCCAAACTCTGCCTGTGCCAGCTTACAACCACCCTGAAGTCACCCAAAGCACTGGACAAGGTAGATTTCAAAGCTGGCCCCTGGCTCACAACCCTGGTCAGCAGAACTCTGCAACTCTAAACTCTTCAAACAAAACAAGACTGGTCTGATGAGTATTCCCACAGGATAGTTCACCTATTGTTCACCCACCTGACAACAGTTTCAGTTCCTCCAAGTTTAACTGCATTTGGAGCACCACTTGAGACCATTTCAAAAACTTTACATAGTAAATCTGTATCATATCTACTGCTCCTTCCTATTCAATGGCATTAGTAGAAAGAATTGAATTAATATTTCTAGACATTGCTTATTCTTACAAGTTCTGAAAAATCCTTACTTGTTGCTTTGTATTATCTTTTACTTTTATTTCTGTTTACAGAGCCTATTTACTTTTGTATTTTTAGGAAATGGTCGATAAGTTCATAAAGCCTCATGCTTAAAAAAATGGACCAGGGCCAGATGGTGCAATGAGCTTCATTACCCATGAAGAGGTGAGATGGCTACACAGTCCTAAACCATAACACACTGGTGTGATCAAAAACTCGTCTTTTCTCCTCACCCCACACCATCCAGTGATGCAGACACTCCCTGTACATGTCTGCTCCCTCACCTTTTTGACTTCTTCAGCCATATGGAGGAATTATCTTAAATCTGTTCGGAGAACACTCATGTAAGATGACTGAAGCCATGATAGTCTCCATCCACTTTAGAGGAATTATTTATGTTTCTCTTTTGTTTCCCTAGCCTTTTAAGCTTCACCTCCTTCTCCTTTCCTTTCCTTTCCTTTCCTTTCCTTTCCTTTCCTTTCCTTTCCTTTCCTTTCCTTTCCTTTCCTTTCCTTTCCTTTCCTTTCCTTTCCTTTCCTTTCCTTTTTCCTTTCCTTTCCTTTTCCATTTCCATTTCCCACTGGTTTTGCTTAGTGGAAGGCCAGAATCAGAAAGCATGTGACCTGAAAATAACAACTCCTTGAGTTGCTCTTCCTTCCTGGAAAAGGGAATTTTGTTGTCTTGGGCAGTCTGCCAGGAAAGACCAAGCTCCAGTCTACTGAAAACATCACCAAGAAAGCTTAATTGCTGAGAAACTGAGAGAGAGAGCATCAAGTGGGATGCTGCAGCTTTGAGAGGCAAGCTGCCCTCTTCAGCATCTTGGATCCATTTCCTCAAGAGGGTTTAACAGAAAGAAGGCGTCTTTAAATATTCAGATGTGTGCCATTGAAGAAAATTGATAGTTGGGATGCTGTGTACTACAATCTGTTTTGGTGAGTGTGAGGCAGAGGAAAGAGGGAGGCATGGGATTAGGCTGTCGTTGGGCCAGCAAATATTCATTCTATAGCCTTGTTTGGTTTTGGTTTTTATTTAGGGGAAACTAATTTATTTGTTATAAGCATTTACGATAAAGAAGTTGCAGAACAATAATTAATGTCCCTGTGTACTTATAACAATCTAGTATGCTTTTTGTTTAAAATAATTGCTCTTCAGTCGCTTCTAGCCAGAAACATGGAACAATGATCAATGAGTTACTTTGCTAATCATTTAATAAACATCCTCAACCTAACCTTAAATGAATAAATGACTAGTGAAAAGACTGGAGCAAATGTCATCAATCAATCTCATATACTCAATATGTAAGCTGTTTCAATGGAGTAAAACATATGGTTGTAGTTTAAAAAGAAAATCCTTTGCAAAACTTTGTACAACGTTGCTTAAATTGAAGCTAATCTTTGACATAATCCAATATGAAGAGAGTGAGAGAGATTTGTTTCCTTCCAATGTGATTATAGAGCCTAGTTTCGAAAGAGACTTTTCCAAATATTTTGTAAGTCACAGTAAAGCACTTTGGTGGGAAACAAAGTAACAGGGTAAAAATATTTAAATAATATGTAACAATTGCTAAGGTTAATAAAATTAGCGTGACTGAAAAATTGCACCTAAGAAGCAAGAGCCCATATTATTCACCATGTGCACTGTTTGGGATCTAGGAACACCAGTTATCACTAAAGATTTAGATCATCACTTAATGTAGGGAGTTACCTAAAATTCTCTGGAGATAGTTACCTGTAGCCAGGGCTGCAGCATCAGTAGAAAGGCTGGCATAAAGGATTTCCATGTTGTCACTGCCAGGACAGGAGGAGAAATATGTGCAAAATACTTTGCTCTCTATCCAAAAGTGCTTGTCACCAGGACTAACAGAGTGAAGCAAAGCTTACTGCCCCTGACGCTTCCTGCAGAAGGCAAGAAAAACAATGGAAGAGCACAACATGCACACTGGCTTTTGAGACAAAACTGGGATTGTGTTTTTCAAGGCAGATTATTACATGTTGTTTTCATGCAAAATTCTTTCATATTAAGAAAAAGCATCAGTGCAAGCCTTTCCTTAGTTGTTGTGCTATGGGAAATATTTTTCATGATCATTTGAACTCATTTCTACTCACTTTTACTCTCAAACCTCATAGCTCAGCAGAATGAAATGTGGGAAACTGTTTTAAATGTAGGTATTTCTTTTGTCTTTGTTTGTAAGTGGAAGGAGACCAAAATTAGAACTGAAATATGTAAAAATGGTTATGAAAACTGCAGTTGTGTGATGTATGATGTGCTCTGAAAATGACCAATATTTATAGGTACTCTACCGAGAGTCATGCATCAAAGTTGATGCGGAAATTTCCTTTCCTATCAAAGAGAATGTCTTTGAGGATACAGTCTCACAAACTGACCCATGCTTTCTTTTTAAACTGCTATTCTTATTTTTATCATAACATTTCTTGAGTATTTTCCCATCTATATATAACCTATACTGATAATCTAAACAACAGACCAATTTAAGTATTTTAAATAAGAACTTTAGTTAGAAGAAGAGAATGTAAGAATGAATATATAATTTAACTACACTTCTGAAAACATTAAAGCAAAGATTTTTTTTTAACTAAAAATTCCTATGGGGTGCTCCTGCTCCAGGTTCTTTTCTTGCTGTTGACAATGTGTAGTGTATTCAGTAGAAAATGGAAAGTTTTTACCAGTGTTAGTTCCTCAAGATTTAGTGCCATATGGAAACAAACAGCAAACCTGATTTGACTAAAAATAAATGTCACTTCATCATACCAGATCAGTGAAATCTTAAACAACAAATAGGAGTTTTAAATCTTAACATTATTAAAAGCAAAAGTTAGTTAATTTCCTGCTAAAATTGATTTACTTCCTAAGTCATTTGAAAATAAGATAGGCACATACCTAGATCACTCAGGCTTTATCTATCAAAATCAGTCAACATCACTCTCAAATAATACCTAATTAATTTTTAATCTGGCATGAGTTGTCTGGAAAGGTGTTCTATTCTCCCGGCCTCCAAAGAGTAAGAAAAAAGTAACTATTTTATTTTAAATATACCAAATGTTCATCATTAGAGCAAACAGACAGTAAACCCTCTTAAATATAGCTATTTTTAAATGTGTAAATTTGAGACACACAAAATAGAAATTTAAAAAATAAAAAAAAGTAAAATGATCTGGTGCTTCTAAGCTCATACAAGTCTGAAAAGCAATATAATTCATATGTTAATTTACAGGTTTCCTTCCTGTCTCAAATTATGCCAGAGACATTAATACTCAGTTGCTTGGGGTTTTAGATTGTAGCTTCACACACAGACATAGAATGTGCAGCTTTCTTACAAACAAGATTAACACCTAAATTGGATTGTTTTAGTGGAATACAAATACCTGTGAATTTCCTAAATGTTTGAACTTTTTTGGTGAACTTTGAAAAGCTCTGGAAATCACAGTTAATGTCTAATCAAAGTCATCGTAAAGGGGAAATTGAAACCTGCAGGCTCTATTCAGAACTTTCTGGCATTTCCCAGGTTGGGAATGCCATTGTAATTGTTGCTTGCCTAAGTGAAGAACCTTCTCAGGAGTGTTTGGGAACAGGGCTGTCTGCCACAGCTAATAACTCACTCAGTATCTGCCCCTCCAGAACCATAATGCTCCGGCCCCAACCGCGCGCCTGCTCTGTATGACAAAGAGGCTGATGAATGGTAAGAGCGAGCAGAAATGGTAATGAGTCTTGGGATTTGGGGGGACACTACCCACCTTATGTGTTGGAAGAATTTATGAAGATAACATGACATGCTAATATATTTTTACAGCCCAAACAAGATATTTTATGCCAGCTGTGGGATCCACACATAGTTTATCAATATAACTTCCAAGACCTTTCCCATTTTCTCCTCTGTGCTTTTACACAGTATTAGTTTCAAAGTAGGCAAAAGCAAGTTGCTAAATAGAAAACTTGACAACATTTTCCTTCTTTTTTTGATCTTTTGATATCCATTTTGAACAGTCATCAAAAAAAGTACAATGCCTTTCATGAATAAAATCTTTCCCTTGCAATTATACATTTCTCTTTTTTCCTAATTTCTCTCCTGGTGCATTGGTGTTGCAAAATATTCTGTACATGATGTCATTCTATGTTGCAGAGACTCCAGAAAATTAAAAAAAAAAATAGCAATAAATATCATCAGACTTGATTTTTACTATAAAACTGGTTCAACTGACCAAGCCGAAGTGTTGTTTGCAAAACTGTAATGCTGACATTAAGTTCTTGTCAGTCTTCTGCAACTGCAGCTGCTATGAAATACCAGCCAGCCAGCCAGGATTATGTGAAATATAACACATTTCATTTATTTAATGCTGATCAATGAGCTTATTTTCAAGTAGCAGACTTCCTGTGTTAATGATTTAACAGAAGTAATAATTTTTTTAAATGCAGAAAAACTATTTGACCACTAGACAACAAAGTGCATAATAAGTAGCTTGACATTTCTATAGTCTATTTTGTCTAATTCACAAAACACAGAAGCTATCACTGTGTGACAGTAAGGAATTCCAGATTTCAGAAAAACCATCCATGCAACAGTGAAAAAAAAAAAAAAAAAAAAAATCCACATCATACTCAAAAATGTAGTTTTATTCCAAAACTGCACACATGTCAATTTTAAAGCCTTCCTGACTGCTGCTTCTACAAGCGCTGATCATTCCACATCGCTAAAGCAGGGTCATGGAAGTGGGTTACACTCTATGGGTTAGTATTTTTTTGGTGTGTTTTGTAGACTTGAGCTCTGGAGGGGAGTTTGCATGTTTTACTATTATGCAGTCAAATAAAAAGAAAGGTGCAGAGCATTAAAAAACCACTTTCAAATCAAATTAATATACTACATTTATTAAAATATTTCTTTTCATTTTCCTTTCCATTTCCCTGTCCTTAGCTTTTCTTTTCTTGTAGTAAAGAGACATTAATAGAAAGAAAAAAAAAAAAAAAGAAGAAAATACATTGCTAAGTTGCTTCTCAGGTGGATGATGGTACACGCACAAGTTGGCTTTGTTTGCGTTAGACAGAAAGGACTCAAGATTTTAAAACAAGGAAATGAGTAATTTGACATGATCAGGAAAATGAATACTTTGGTACATACCTAATTTTGTTTTATGGTGCTTTATAATGCATAATCAAATTCCACAAAAGTAAATGTGGATTAAGTCAATGGTGAAAACACACTGTTAGTGAAAATATAATAGGTTTATGCTCATTTCCCATGAGACTACATCTACATTGTACAACAGCTTATAAATTTATAGTGATCTAAAGTGAAATTATATTCCTTGGAATTTTCAAAGCCAACAATGGTATTCAGTCCCAGATCTAAAGGAAACAATTAGTCTTAGTCTGTCATGTGCATCAAGGTTTAGAAGGCAGAACACTGTTACATCACTGAAGCACTGCCAAATATCCCAAAAGGAGAGCTAAAGAGCCATCCATCTGGCCTCCAACCTTGCCAGCTACACTGTCATATCTGCATCCCGGGCAGATATGGTAAAAGGCACACATTGAATACCTTCACTCACACTGCAGAGGTGAGAATGTGATGGCAGAATTATGCTGAGGCCCCTACAAATTTCTTCTGGGAAGAATTTCAGTCATAACTGACCATGTCCATGACCTGTATCCCACATCAAGGCTTCACCAGTTCTCAGGAATGAGACTACACATTTCTTAGTGTAGGATTGGAGTCCAAATACAAATTGAAATTTGCTCTTCCTACGTACCCCGTATGTTTGAACCACATTGTCAGCATCTGTTTAGATAAATCTAGTGAGTCAGGAATTTTCCAATGAAACCTTGTCTTATTAGAAGTTTATCAAAACTGAAATTTTGTGGCATTGTGCCAAATTTTGTCAAAAAGCTTTCGGGTCCTTGATAGCTTTCAGTAAGACAAAGAACCTGCAACCCTGAATATGCAGTCCAAGTCACCATCCCATCTAATATGTATTCGTATCTACCATAAACTGGGTTATCATATTCTTTTTATCTGGTGGACAAGTCCTCCGCTTTAGTCTAAAAGTTTTATTTAATTGAAGAAGAGTTTGGATGTTTCTTTGTGTTTTATGGACATCTGGTACAGTAAAAAAAAAAAAAAAAATCTCAGTTGGGCTGTTGAACATATGAAAATTGTGAGTAAATGACCATTATTTGTGAGAAGATCAAATACTCAGCACAAGACCCCTGGTTTCCACCAGGGCATTCCCACAGAAATTTCTGATGCCCAGTTCCTCACAGCAACATCTAGTAGCCATTCCCAAATAAGCTGTCTCTGGTGTTGCTCTATTAAACTACTTAATTCTTCCAAGAACAAAGCAACTGCAGTTGTGTGGACTGAAATTCTTTGGAGCAAGAATTTCTCTATCCATGTTGTTCAGTACTACCAACAACAACAGCACTCTAAAAATTAATAAGTTGCACAATAAGAAAAAAAATCTAGTCTTTATTCTATAATAATCCAACTAGCAATTTAATATAAATGCTCAATAAAAAAAAAGCTTTTCATACCTCAAAGATCTTGAAGTGGCTCCTATTGTAGGTTGACTGTTTGAGCCAATGAAGTTCATCCATTATTGTTGTGTGTTTGGGTTTTCAGTGGTGTAAGCTTGTTGAAAATAAAAGGCTTCCAGAAATGTGGAAGAAGTCCAGGGATTTGGAGTAGTCTCTATCTACCAATCCCTATTAAATCTCAGATTAAAGTCCATGCAGGTGCATTGCAATATTATTTTATTGACAAATTTCCAAAGGGACTGGAGCCCACACTGCCATGAAGACATAAGCAGTATTCTTGCATTTCCCTGTCCAAATTCCTCAGTGCATCAGCAACTTTAAATAAATGTGGATAGTGTCCCTCCAGCAGCCAGAAGCAATGTAGTTGTGTCTGCTGGACAGTGACACCACATGCAGCCTCCATTGGCTTGCTTCAGAACTTGTAGGTGAAGAAATTTTCATATTTCTTCCTACATGCACCTTTGATAAGTTTGGCATCTGGTTAGTTTTTACCACTCTTGTGATACTTATTCTACTGAAAACACAAAAGTTATTACCTTTCTAAGTTTTAGAATATTTTATGCAGTTACTAAGGATGGAAAAATCAATATTTTGTATAGTTTATGCAGTGTTTATACACAGAGTTTACTGTATTTAAATACAAAATGTAAATATACCTTTTGATCCCATGTGTTAAAGGAGAAAAGAAAATCAACACTATAATAGAGACATATCCTTCATTTAACAGAAGGGTATTATACAGATCATCTGACTATAAAAATCTACTGAATTTTCTACCAATTACTTGGGAGAATATTTTCTAGATGAATGGAAAGCTTTATTTATTTTCTGGGAACTACAGTTTTATAAATGAATGTTATTGGCAAGAAAAGAAGTATGTACAATTTTATAGCTAATATCAAGGTCAGATCTTGGCCCATAATAATAAGATTCAAAACAGAGGCAAGAATAGATAGATATGATAAGAAATAAATTCTATACTTGCATCAAAATGTATATAAAGATGTTGCCTTTCAGTTACAGTCAGAGCAGCATTTCTTTGTATGTATGTGCAAGTGAAGGCACTTTAGACCTTTGCTAGACTGTATATAGGGGGAAAAAAGGATGTTATAGGATAAAAAAACTCAGCTGAAATCAGTTGATAATTGTATGAGGCACCAGCAGAATTTACCTTACCATGATGAACAAGCTTTAGCAGTGAGGATTGGTATGGAGCACCACCAAGAATGTCAGGGTTGACTGACGTTATTCATTAAACAGAAATATGCTGTGCTCTAACAGACAATGTAGAAGAATGACAAGGGGAGCTAAGTGTGTGATATGGATTCACAGTCTGGATAAGTAGCAGTGAAATACAGTGGAGTGTTTCTCACAGTATCTCTTAGAGAAAATCAGGAGACAAACCTCCCAGAAACACCTAGATTACAACACAGAATATTTTCAATTATGTTATATTGAAAACAGCAGGACTTCAGTCAGATCGATATGGGTTTTGCTTTTAGTTTGGAGGTGAAGGAGGGCTGTGGAAGTCTGTATTGTCACTGTCAGGGAGCGCTCCAGCAGCACTGTTTGTCATGTTTCTTTCACTCTGGAGTGTCAGAATAATTTTTTGAGCATTGGAAATACCAGTGTTTCTCTCTAAGAGTTGGATTGTGTGAACTTGTTTATCTCCCTGGCACTTGGTTGCTGTAACCTGATAACACAATTTTTTGCAGTACTGTTTTATTGAAGGAGAGTGTTTGTTGACACTAAGAGGACCATAAAGCCAGAACTGTTTCAAAGGAGATAGTTACATATATATCATCCATTTTCCACAAAAATTGGTAATTGGCCATTCAATAAACAAATAAAACTGGATTTTTAAGATTTTCAAAACTATTAAGCTATCCCATTTATTGTTCTAGGCTGAGATTTTCAAAGGTTAAGATGATAAAAAGTCATTACTATCAAAATTAGATACATATACTCTTTTCAGTTTTGAGAGGCAAAAATAAAGCAAATTTTCTGCAAAGCAACATTTGAGACAAATATCCTTCAGCTGGTACTTTTGAAAGAAATAATGACTGATTTAGTCATTGTTTTCCTAATATAAGATGAGAATGGTCTTTCAGCCAATTTTATCTTTCTGACCTATAAAAATCTTCTGGTCAAATTTATGAAAGTCCACTGCAGTCCATGAATCCTATACCAGTCAAAAATGTAATTGCCGTGTTATTATTGTGATATTATAATTGTGTGCAATAATAATTATTGTTGTTGTTGTTAGTGCAATAAAAGACAAATTTTATTTGCATTTATCCACCATAAAATAAAACATAAAACACATGCAAATCTTCAAAGAAGCACTTCAAGCAAGGTAAAGCACCAGAAGATAGGAATCACCACAATTCAATTGCCCTGCACAAAAGTTTATTTTGCCTTTTTTTGGCCTGTGCATTATTAAATAATTTTAACTGTAAAATCAAAACAAATGTTTTCTTTACGGTATCTTCTCCCGGTCCAGCCCTCTGTGCCTTTGCAGTCTATTACCCCCAGATGGGTTCTCCTTTGCATCACAATGAATTTCTTCTTTTTTTGTTTTTTTATACTGCCTAAGCACGAATGGAAGGAAAATTAGTGAGGTCCCCATACTCACATTGACCCGTAACAGCCAAAATTTGAAATTCCAAGGAAAGCTGTCAACCGGCCAGCTCTGGCCTGGAGTACACTCAGCCCCAAGGAAATACTCAGCAAATTAACTGCTAAACTCTAAGGGGGGGATCCCATCAGATAGTGTTTCTTTGATGCTGTTGCTGCAGTGGAAGGTGTTGAATGTGTTTAGCTTGGCGAAGTTTAGACATATCACAAGAGATCCAGTAAAAGACACTTTCTGAGCAACAGATGCAATATTTTTCTTTTGCAAATTTTAAGGCTGTATGGGCTGGGTACAGGAGAGATTTTCAATAACCTTTTTGCNTAATCTGATACAGCAAATTCTCTACGGAGGTATATTCCACTAGAGGCAAGAAAAAACCCCAAACAAACAAAAAGAAATAAAACAAAACAAAACAAACACACAAGAAAACACACACACACAAAAAAAAAAGTCCAAAAAAAAAACACTATGGGAGGAAACAAAAAAAAACAGCAAAAACCAAGAATTATAAGAACTCAACAGGTAGCTTGGCAAATTCATATAGAAAACAGCATATTCAGTGACTCTATATTAAAAGTGGCATGAAAATAGAGCTACAGACAGCACTGCCTGTTCTGTTGACAATATCCACAGAGTTAGTGAGGTTTCCTACCTACTGAACTATAACTTTTGGAAAGTTTTTGTCGTTTAGTCTATCATGAAGAAAGTTTTAAGTTCCCTTTGGGATGGTATATATATATATATATGATCCCAGCTGATATATTTTCAGCCTTGAGGAATGCATAGCCTTTTCTGGTAGCTAAAAATACCTTTATGAAACCAGTTATTTAAGTTGTGACAGGACCATAAAACCCCCAAAAGCAAATAAAATTTACCTTGAAACAGAAGACTCCCACATTAATACTTTCTTGTTGAATGGATACAGTAGGGTGCCGCTGAATAAAAGAGCAATCTTTAGCATCAAAAACTCAAAAGCAAAGAAATATTCCACGTGCTGCATGCTAAGAGATAATTTCCCCACTGTGGAAGTGCCTAGAATGGGATACAACTGCAAAAACTGTGGATAAAAGAACATTGTTCAACACAAGTGCAGAAGGATACAAAATATGAGCCCTTTCAGACTGATGAGGCCCAGTTTCCTCGCTGAGATCCTTCCAGCAGGATTTAGACTTTGGTGTTTACCACAGGCTAAAGGTTCAGGTTGCTCCTGGACATCCTACAAGCCCCTTGCTCTCTGCATGCATGTACACAACCACCCTTGCAGCGGTCAGGCTGGCAGCCTGGCACTCCCTCTCATTCCTGTTGCACAAAGGGATGGAGAGCAGCATCACTCTCGAGATGAGGGAGCTGCTCCCACCTGCTTCCCTCTCTTGAGGGAGGTAGAAATAAACTGTCTCCAAATAGTTTCCATTAGGCTCAATGAGGTTCCCTGGTTCCTCTTAATTCTTTCGCAACAATTATGGAGTTCACACATCTCATCAAGTTTCCAGAAGGTGGGGAAACCTTGCAGGCTAAAACCACACCCATTGCAGCAGAAAATTTTTGTTTCTACTTCTGTATGGTGCCAATGTATATCTCAACCCACCTTTTTTACCTCTGGCATTAGAGTCAGGCTCTGCTGCTGCCCAGGTCAGCGGAATGTCTTTACACCACCAGCAGCACAACAAACGAGAGCGAGCAGGACCAGGAAAAAGTTCTGCCTGTCATTACACAGCCATGGCAGGAGGACACAAGATATATACAAAATGTACTAAACAAGAGGCTGGTGCTGTTTTTGTGAGTTCAGCCTGTTGGTATCTGGCAGCACATGACATCCTCTTTGTGCTGCTCAGCAGAAAATGAACATAGTTGAAAGGATTTGCTGGAAACGCATTAAAGGTGATAAACCCTGATGAAAGTCCTACATGCAGTTGGAGCCTGTCTGGTCTCTGACCAGTCCACCTTGCTACAGCAAACCACGCAGACATTCAGGCTGAGAACAAAAGTCTTCCTTCCAGTGGGTGCAGGCTTAACAGCAATGAGAGGAGAAGAAAAAAGTATTTTGGCTCTTGCAACAAATGCTGATCCCTTGTTCACAATTCATAAGAATGTATCCACACTGAGCCATTCAAATGGCTTAAAACACATCCAGTTATTTCAGTGCTTAGGGATATTTTGCCAATGCTCACACCATCTACTAGTGGTTTTCCTTAATTTTCACTTGTTAAAATCCAGAAAACAGGTAAAGATTTCCAAAAGACAAAAATGGAAATCAATTCTTTAGCATGAAATGCATGCACTAAAAGTGACAGGCTCTATTCAAATCCTCTGGGAATGAGGCATGCCAAGTTTCATCTGGCACTCAACCACGCTTGTCTATTTAGAAAACTGGTCTCAGGGATTCTTAACCATGGTCTCAGGCATGAGTTTTGACACAAATCCATTTATACCACATAAATCATGAATTCATTCCCTCAAATACCAAAGTCAATTTTAAAATCTTATGTTTGTAGCGGTTCATCTATATTCATCAGTACTATCACTTTAAAAAAAAAAAAAAAA
>VWZG01006177.1:179050-209304 GCA_013396735.1 Grallaria varia | reverse complement strand
TTTTTGAAGCTACAAATCTGAAGTGGAAGTGAATGTTAAATGTACGCCTCATACTAAAACTTTATGAAAAATGAAATGCACAAAAAGCTGGATCCTTGCCATGACACCCATTATGGTGAAGTCTGAGACTCTGACCCTTCGTGTTA
Organism: Grallaria varia; assembly: GCA_013396735.1. Taxonomy (NCBI): domain Eukaryota; kingdom Metazoa; phylum Chordata; class Aves; order Passeriformes; family Formicariidae; genus Grallaria; species Grallaria varia. The sequence goes on along the minus strand of VWZG01006177.1, from coordinate 209,158 downwards.
TACTTATTGTGTTTTTGACACATTTAGTCAATTAAAATGGGTGAAGTGTAATTTGTTTTTCTTAAGTTTAATACAGCATGTCAATAGAAGCTAACCAAAATTTATAGTAGGAACACTAAAACTGCCACTTGCACTTAAACAAATGAACACAATTTATCATGGTTGAAATAAAAAGAACATCATGTGCATTTGACTTTATACTTCACATGAGCATGTTGCCAAATATAGGAAAGCATGTTACAGCTGACACTTCCAATGGAAAAGACATTTTACTTCACATTAAATATTGGTGTGAAAAATTTGGACCTTGTCCAATCCTAAGAAGTGTTAACGTTGGCACTTCCACTGTATACTTTTACTGTAAATTGTTGTAACATTTATTTGACATGGAATACCCAAAGGATTGATGAGTAAAGAAAGGAAGACTTTTTATTGTGCCATGTTCCCTTTTTCAGTCATACATACTAAGCCTTTACATCTTCAGAGTTTAAACAAGTCACCACCTGTACTCAATCGGTGAAAGTTATTTTTCATGCAACTGGAGTTTGCCTTTTTTATAAACCTATAAAAGCACACATTTTCCATTTTATTGGTCAGCAAAGCAATGGCTGATTTAACCATAAAACTTACAAATGTTGTTTCTTTATGGAGATCTATGTTTTTTAACCCTTTATAATTCCTTGGAATATAAGCCTCCCTCATTACATTTGTTGTCAGAGACTGAAAACACAAAACAAACTGCAGTATTTTTTCTTTTCATTAAAAAAGTTCACCTAACACTATTACCACTTATATTACTACCCAAGGACTACTAAAGATTTAGGAGGAACAAAGTATTGCTGCGTAAAAATTTATCCGCTTCAATTAAGTACCTGCACAAGAATTTTGTGTTCGTATTATGTGAACTATAACTACATTTATCTGCAGTAATGAAGCACTGTAAAACGTTGGAAAAGTGCTGAGGGGCACTTCATAGGATTTACTGAACTGATCTCTAGGTTAAGAAAGCAGGCCTGAGACAAGGGAATTACTCTTTTCATCCATATTTTTCAAATTAAGAAAATCCATAGCATTTTGAATTATAAAATTAAATTTTAGAGATATAAACATGAAAATGATTGGGGTATTTTAACAATCTTAAATAACCAATCCAAGACCTTGAATTTTGATCTATTTAAATACAACACTTCACGCTTTCTGCATTTGATTACAATTTTAAAAAATTGCACACACAAATACTGGGAAAACAGGATTTTTTCAAACTAGACAAGCAGCACAGATGTCCTACACCAGACAGAAACCTCAACAACCATGTGATGTAATGAAATGGGATGTAGCCAGCACCTCTGCTGAGCTAGCGTTTAGGAGTACATCTGCAGGAACCCAGAACATCAAGCAGTGGCACCTTCAGAACACCTCTGGAGAGAAAAATGTGCTTATTATTTAATTTTTTAAGTACTGAAGGAAGTATTCATCCATTAAACAGAAAACAAAAATTCTATCCTTTGTGTGTTCTTCTGGCTTGCAACTCAGAGTATGAAAACCAAATCTAAGTTTCTGAATGGCAAATCTGAAGAGAGGAATTCTGAATAGATGATCCGTGTATCAGAAACTCACCAAGCCCTCTTCCCTTGTCTCTTTTTCTACATTGCAAACATGCTCTTTACAAAAGACAAAGAATAAAGAAAATACAGAGGGCAGAAAGGCTTGGAGTGGAGATACGGAAAAATTTTGGTAGATTTCACTGTGCCAAAGACTCAGTCAAGAAAAGAGTGACAGCAAAAACAAAGTCGCCTCAATCTTCTCTCAGCCATGTATGATCAAGACATGTTTCTTCCACAGCATGCGTACAGAAAGTGCTGTACGTGGCTATTTTACATCTTCTAGAGATCTCACCAGCTGTTCTCATAACAGATGCAAAGTACATTGAAAGGAACTAGAAACATAGAGTCCTACCACTCTCTGATAATAAAAGAAATAAATGTGGCTCCATACAAAGGCACACCTAAATCCAGATGAAAATTCCAGATAATTGTATAGACCTTAAATAAACCATAATCCTCAGTCTTATAGAGCTATTTGTTCATAACGACCTCACCACCTTGCTAATCAATAGGGAAGGCAAAGAGATCACTCCTGTTTCCTCTTACCCAAACAAACCCATTCAAAATCACCCCACTGGCTACAGGTAGTCATGTTTCAAAGAGGTTATACAGGCTTCATCCTCGAGGGTTTTCAAAACTCATCTGGATAAACCCAGAGTAACCCAGTCTGATCTCATGGATGACCCTGCTTTTCACAGGAGATTACCCTATATACCTCATGACATACCTGACAAAGTCTTAACCTATGGTCATATAATTAAATTCCTTATTTCAACTGAGATGACATGACTTAAAACCCATATTTTGAAGCCAAAACAAGAAAAAAAAACAGCCAGCCATTTGATTGTAAGAGTAATAAATTATAAAAACTTCTTGTTTGTTCTGTTCCCAACACACTGGAACCACAATTTCTCTTAGAAAGCAGGTGAAGATACTGGTAGATATTTGTAGGAATGTTTTCCTATTTGCATCTGTAGGTATTATAGAGGCTCCCTGGCAAGTTTTTCAGGTAAAATAGTTATCTTTTCCATTTGTGTGAATGCAATGTCAAACCTGGACAGAAGAACATTGTGTTTATGTTACTCCAGTTTCTAACTGGAGTTAATAACAAGTGTGCGGGAGGAACACTCCATTTTAAAGAAGTAGCACTACCTTTCCTCCCATGTCATGCTATCATCTTTAATGGCAGTAATAATTCACTTAAGCCAGGAAGACATTTTTTCTGCTTTATTTATAGATCATTAGGACGGTCATCTGCTGCATTAATGCCTGCTAAAATGGCATGCCGCTTCCCACTTTATGGCTGTATGTCAAAAATGTCTCTGATAGCTAGTTACTCACTCCACTTTGTTGGTGTTAAACAATCCATTCCTTATTGGATGAGCCACACTATCACATGTCAGTTACTTGACTTCTATAATATCCTCTATAGGTGTCAGGTCTCTGGAGAGCTGTACGTCCTCAACTCCTGCTGAAAACAAAGGTGGGTAGCACCTTACAGATCAGATGTTGTGACTTTCTAAAGAGCTGCTTAAGCTTTTCAGTTAAAACTCAACAGCTGTGCAAAATGTGGGCATTATTTTTAGCCATACATTGCAACTCTCCATTTGTGATAATTTACTACCATGCAAAATATGTTGCTATGATATTGCTCAAGAGATAATAGCAAGGGAAAATCAGTACAAGTATGGAACAAACCAGGGCCAAACACTTCTGGGACACAACCTAGGTTTCCTACTTTGACTCAGAGTTTTGAGTATTGGGAGATTTTTATATTCTTTAAGCCTTTGTTCTTCAACAATATAAATAGTCTTACCAAAAGTAAGATAAAGTAACTTACAACATTTAGTGACTCAATTTGGCTTAATCAAATTCAAATTTATTTGTTTATTTTTATTGTATATATTCTGTAGGTTCTTTACCCAGAATGGTTACATTTGAGATAAATATGGAGAAACGTNAGTCAAGTTGCTTCAGATTTCACTTACAGTTGGGTAGAAAGAAAGAGAGAGAGAGAGAGAGAGAGAGAAGAAAAATACAAAAAGACTAATTACATAGATTAATGAAAAATTATTATATATACGAAGTGAAATTAAGAAATCTGTTTGCACAAGTGCGTACAAATTGTACAAATAGGGTTGCTGCCTGTACAGGTTTGAAAGGCACTACACAAATCATTCATCAATCTGTTTGGATACCGCATTATTTTACAGATTGTTTTAAGTAATATAATGTACATCCAGCTTTGAACAGAAATAGAGGCTCTCTATACATTATATCTGACAAATATGTATATCTAGAGATATCTTCTCTTACTGTTCATCTGTGACCTACATGAATGAATTTGCCCAAATAGTTGTTTTCCCTGTAGATGCAGGACTCAAAGATACAATCTCATATGGGCTCCCTTGAAACAGCCCTTCACCACGGGCCTTTAAAAATTTTTTTTAACTAAAATAATATTTATTATACTTCAATTACTATCTGATTAAGAGGCTTAGAGTATGTATGGCTTACCTGAGTAGCTTGATCTGGTCACATGTTCCAGCTGTGAGTGTGCTAGACACTGAACAAACATAAAACAAAACACCTTACTACTACCTTAATCACTGGTGTGCATTGTGCTCAATGCACGCTACATTTAGAACACACTGCTCTGAGTAAGAGGCTGTCACTTATTTTGTACTCAGGACAGAAATTCTGGATACCACATATAAGAGATCTCGGGTAATTTTTCCAATGGTGGAGAAATTTTCCCGCTTTGCAAACCAAAATTTTCTTTTTGTTCCTCCAACATCAGCATCATACAGAGTAATATTTTGCTGGCTCTTTGTTGCAGACTCCTCAGGCAATGACCAATACATTGGTATTGTGTTCTACTTTACAGATCTTTGAAATTTTAGACTTGCCATGAATGAAAAATGCTGAAAAGTACTCCAAAGCCATCTATTAAAATCAAAAGAAACACAAGGGTTTGGGAACCTCTCATGATGTGAACTCTATATTCCTGGATCTCTTTGTTGTTGTTGTTGTTGTTCTTACAGTTAGTGTGTGGACCACATTATTCCTATACTGAGTGGGGAGGATAGCCGATGAAAATGTGAAGCTTACATTGAATCATACCAAGTAAGCTCTGCCTGTTAGGGAGCAAGCACTCGGAAAATGGTTTGAGGCTTCTTTTCAAGCTAGAGAATAGACCGTTACCTCCCACTTTGGACAGGAATGTCTTGGCTCCATTTTGATGTTATATCTGTTAGGTGCAGAGTGATGAGTCTATCTTACTGCTGATTCACACCGGCTGTTCCAGCGGCAACATGTGACTGTGATTCCTCTGTGGCCCAGAGGATATTTTCCATCAGTGGTAACAGATGTTACTAATTCAGAAGACCAAAAGAAAGAATAAAATTAGAAGTACATAATACATATAAATATTTCAGTCATATTCTTTTGATGATAGGACCAATAAATGCAAAAGTTTAAAAAAAATGAATGCTGCTGCTCTTGATATTTTTGGAAGACATTGTTGGTCAGGAAGGCGTCCTACTGAATGAGGACTAAATGCAGTAAGTTAAATTGGTAATAGGAAATAGAAAATAAATTGATTGTGATCCTGCTTTTCTGAAGGCCACAATAGAAATCAAAGTAAATCATTTGAAAGAGTATATAATGGGATGTGCTATAGTGAAATGGTGACGTATTAAATCATCTTAATTTCAGTCTACAGGGTGGGAAATGGAAGTGTGTTCCTGAAGGCAATGATTTAAACGCAATTCTAATAATTTAAGGCAAGTCACTTAATTGCAGCTAATGTCTGACCAATTTTAGGATCAAAATGAGCATAAATTTGTTGATATTCAATCCCAGCAAAATGGTACATTGAAGAATTTATCCAGCAGAAATGGCTGGTACGAATTTCTTCCCATCTTAGTCTTTGGCAGTAACTCTGTCATTTCCTGAAGGATGATAGCCCATCTAAATATCATTTTTGGCTGGGCATTTATTATTGAAAATTATCTTTCCAAAATCATTGTAACTTGTATAATCTATTGATCTACAAATGTTTAAAGGAAAAAAACCTACCTGTTTCTTCAGTCCTGCCTCTTACTTTTTCTGTAATCAGTCACCTCTATGGACCATTATTCAGCTGAACAGTCTTTGTCCTTGGTATAAATTATTTGCTAAAAAATACCCCTAGCTCACTGCCCTTGTTTCTTTTTTTGTTCAGGTTTTCTTTTGGTAAAGCAATGAACTCCATATAGAAATAAATTTTATTTTTGTGGATTAATCAAAGGAAAATAGTGATCCTTTTAGGCAAAGCGAATCAATCACCTCCAGTTCTTTATATGAACAGGGCCTTTGTAAATTGTTCAGGACAAGGATCATGTCTTATTCACTGTATAAACTTTGTCACTATATACACCTATATTATTTCAAGAAATATGGGTTAAATAAGAGAAAAAAATGGTCATTTGGAACCTAGCCTGAAACTCACTGAAGTCAATGAAAATATTTCCATTAGCTCCAGTACAAGCTGGATCAGATTCAAGAGGTCCTGTGAACAAAAACATCCCTGATAGCATAATAAAGACTCCATCGTAATGTAATCACTCAAGGGAACCAAATTAAGATTACACAGGTGACCAGACTGTTGTATTTCCTCATGCATTTGAGCACTTGATTTTGCAACCTTAAAATTTTTAACATAGCTGTTTTGTCTGTGGTACTGGCAGTGTCACATTACACTGCAATCCAAATCAGCAGATGTCTAGCTTTTGAATTTTATCTTTTTTTCTTTTTTCTTTTTTTTTTTTTAAACAGGCAACAGCCTTTCCTGCAAGTCACAATACCTACAGAGTTACTTTTTGAGCAATAAAAGCATTATAGACATACGAAGCAAAGTTCTTCAAATTCAGACATGATTACACTTTCTATGAGGCTCTTCACGCAATATTTATTTTCATTAATTCTGGATTCTATGTGTATTGTTTATTGACAAAATGAAAGTAATGTCAAATATCGGACTGCACAGGGGAATACAATGGAATTCTGGAAATTTTCAAGCTAATTCAACATTTTTGCCATACATGTATTAGGAACAATCCCAAGTGCAAAAACTAATGTCACTGATGTAAAACTGTCTTCTAAAAATTTGAAAGTCTGTCATCTTTCTCCATATACTCACTTCATTAAATAGTTTACGGCTTGCAAGGGGATCACAATGTTGGAGTAACAAAATGACTGTCCTAACAGATTCAGACAATAAAACAGCCAGATTGTTATATGAATGTTTTCTCAGAGAATGTTGCTGCAACACATAATAAATACAAATATTGAAACACCTGCATGATAAACATAATACTTTTAACAGATGTTAATCCCCTCTGAATGCAACCAGTGGATTTAGATCACATAAATGCAGCTTGACCTGTTCAGGTCTCCCTGGAAAATTGCCAATCATATGGTTGCTTTCTGACCAACTGCTGCAATCTACATGCATGAGTTTGCTTCTCAGTTTTCCTACTAATTCTCAAAATTCTGACGTTTCTTGGCCACAGCAAGTAGAGCAGAATGTTTTTCTCTCTCCTTGGAGGGACTCAGTTGCTCTGTCTCAATACTCTCTGATCATATGCAGCTTCTGTTTACAAATTTAATGGAGGTTGAGCATATTTGAAAATTAGCTATTAACCCTATCAAAACACTACTGAGGTTTTGATACTCCTAGGGGAGAAGCACACACTTACAACCCTTTGGCTTAAACTTAAGTACCTGGTTATGTACTCTTGGAAAAAAGCCTGAATTTACATCTGTTTTTTCACCTCCAGAATGTCTTTGAATGCCTATCATTGTAACTTAAGTTTATACAAATAGTTCTGCACTCATATGGCCATATCAGTGTTACCAAAGAAGACAGTCTACATTTCTGCTGTAGTAAGCGGCATTACTCAGTGGTGAGCTATCCAGTAAAAGGGTCTCATCTACCAACACATGTATAACTGAAAATAATCAACACTGGAAGCAGAAAATAACTGATAAATGATTTTTCATAGAAACAGAATGACAAAAGAAAACCTGTAGACTTGATTTCATGCATCCAGTCAATAGCTGCATTAATTCAGAGAAAGCCACACAAAGTGAAACTGGCACAACAGAGATCAACAGAGAAACACCAATTCATCATGACAAAGCAACACTTTTCTTTCAAAATTGACAAACAGAAAGGTTCACCTGGTAAAGAAGTTTCCCAGAGCAATTTGTGGCTGTAGATCAGGAGCAATAGATGCAGCTGAATAGGAAGCAAAACAAATGTTTACCAAATGGGTATGGTGAATGTCCAGAGTTTCTCTTGGGAAGAAAGGAAGACAAAATTATATTTTAGATGTATGTTGAAGAAAAATAACCATCATTATTAAATTATTTAAAATGAATACTCAATTTATTCAGCTACAGTTGTACTCTTGATGAAATAATTACTGGGAAAAAAAATTGTGGTTTGTCATAATAATTAAGAAAAACTACCAAGAGGATCTATTGCTTGGGATAGGACTAGCTACAGGAAGATAACTGCTCTAAGACAGAGAGAGACCAAGAAAAGTTTCCAAAATGCTGCTGTTCAGACAGTTTAATTGTGCAATGGCAAAGAGTATTATTTTCTCACTTCATCTAGTCAATTCTGCTATTAAATGCCATAGGATGAGGGCATAGGAGAGAGAATAAACTTCATTACTGACTATGAAGTCAAAAATTCAGCTGATACTTCCTACTTTTTAGGATTATTAGGTCATCAAAATTAAAAGAGGAAAGGATGGTGTAGCATAAAAATTATTCCAGCTGAGCCAATGTGATCAAAAGAGAAAATACACAGTATAGGTGGATACCTAACAGGTTAGAAGAGAACATGGACTTTTCTAAGGTAACAGTTATGATTATGATATTCAGCAACTGTAATAACATGTGCATCAGTGTTCACCACATTTTTGAAGGCTATTGGAGAATTAGAATGGGTTCATTAACAGTTCTAAGTGCTGTGGTTTGCAGGCAACTATCATATGAAGATGAACTGGCAAAATTCTTTATGTTACGAACAGGTGCTGAAATAAAATCATCAATAAGATTAACTGAAAAGATCTTTTGGCCTTGGCTCAGATGATGTAATACTTAGATCAAGTTCAGTGAAAACAAAAAGTAGCAAATTCAAAATTGGGGAAGGGGTTGCTCTTTTATTCATCCCATACTTAAAATTGAGAAGTGATTCTAAGCTACAGAAAGTCTCAAAAATCATCTGTTCTCTTCTATCGTTAACAAGGGTCTCAAAAATTGTGTATAAAGCCCACTGTTTTTTCAAAGAAATTTTTCATCTTTGGTTCTTTTATTTAATTTAAATTTTTTGTAACTAAAGCACTGGGTCCAGGGCAGAGAGAATAAACCTGCTTTGATGCAGCTTGTTCTGAATGCTTTAAAGAATTGATCAGATGAAATGATGATTTTTTGCTGGCTTCAAAACTAACTTTTGGCTGACTGCAATTACAGCAGACATTTTAATGCTTCTGTATGCTGGTGTCATGGTCCTTGACTGGCTTTATCAAAATACAGAGAATCATACTGTTTCATACTTTACCTTTGAAATTTTAAGTACATTCCGATTTATAGCTACATGAAAAGTTTTCTATAAATTAAAAGTTACTTATAGCAATTAAATATTTGTTCACAATGATGTCCAGTTATAAAGTATTTGCCCTCCCTTCTCCCCCTGTAAGATTCCTGTTAGACATTATGAGCCCACGTTGCAGCCAGATCTGAGCCTGTGCCTGAGGTACACCATTCATTGCAAGGCAACAAGGCTTTAGTGTCAAAGTCAGGGGCGGTGGAGGAGCCTTGCCAGTGCCTGGCTGGAGTTTGTCCTTGCAGGAAAAGGCAGGGATAACCACAGCAGGGATGGGCATAGCTTTGAGAGCTTTCAAAACCAGATCGCATGCATGGGATATTCCCACTCCCCACAGAGCTGATCAGAGGAAGCTGAATGCAGAGCACTTAAGTGCTTCATGGCTCTAGAAATTACTGGTGCAAAGGTGTCCTGGGTTTGTGTTTTGAAACACAATGTCAAATTGCTATACACACAGACTTTCTGTAGCTTCTGTTGCTGCAAATGGTACCATCAGTGGGCTGGGAGTCTCTACTTAGGACTGCACATGTCCTCATGGTGGCTGGGCACACACTGGCTCAGCCAAGCTCTCCTGCTTCCTCCTCTCCACTTCACAACAGCCAAAATATTTACCTGAGCAGACTGAAAGTAAGCGGCATAAGCCAAGCAAAAAGAAGATCAAAACCCTCATTGCCCTGAATGATGGACAATAAACTGCTTGGGCCTTTGTTTCCCTGTTTGTGTAAGCTCTTACCTAACTTAATGGTTCGTTCTTGCCCAAGCCACTAAGGCTGCTCTGAGCCTCATTAAAATTAAAACCTTGAAGCCTTTCTTTTGCAACTCCTCACACCTGGCAAGATTTCCTTGTCAGTCTCCAGGTACATTCTCAGTCTTCACGATGGCGACTGAAAACTTCCCACCCCTCCAGACACGTTCACCGATACCAACACGCATCATGGCAGCCAGCACGGTTTGCCCAGGCTCTCCTGGCTGCACGCAGGTGCACTTCTCTGTTTTCTCTCATCTCATGCACAAGTGTAAAGGCTGTCAGGTGATGGTTGAGAGGAAGTGTGCTACATCATTCCACCATGCAACAATATTCCTAGACTATGTGATTGGAGTAAACTAAGAGCACTATTAACAACAAACAAATAGCCTTTCCATGTTAAAAACTACCTTAATGATTTTCATTCTGAAACTTCTTTTCACATTATATTTATGTGCTGAGGTTTCAGCTGAACTGATGTAAGCATTTCTGAAAAGTCTACACTTTAATGGGTTCAAATGACTAAGTTGAAAATGAAATTTCAGTAATTAAAGTTCATGTAAGGGGAGGTGTTTCATTTAGTTTTTTGTTTGTTTGCTTTCATCTAAAGGCCTCCAGTGTTTTCATATCAATTCTATAAACAGGATGATATAAAATCATCTAGTTACAGAAGAAATGAAAAGTTGAATGATTCGTTATATTTATATGACCCTAAAACATGTTGCAGAATTGCATTTATTACACAGGAAAAAAATGCCTAAACAATAAAACATCTTATTGAGTAGTTGATTATATGGTAATACAAAAATCTGCCTTCTAGTGGAATCCTTTGACCTGCATATGTACAACACTATAAATCTTGCTAAATATTTGTTTCAGAAATTGTCCAGAAGGATGAACAGATTGATTTTCCAGACCGAAATCACTTCAACGCCAAATAGTACTCTGGAGAAAACTGTGTTTCTCTTCTTGTTATTTGCAGACACATTAAGATCACACACTGAGTTGCAGCAGTTCAGCTTTCTGGTCCTTTTACTGGTTTGATAGTGACAAGATGGAAAAGACACAGCTTTGAGAGACTACCTAAGCAAACAGAGTTGATGAAAGGATAAAAATCCCGCAAAAAAAATTAAGGAACTAATGAATTTATTTTATTAATTCTGAACTTAGTATCAAACTATATTTCTAGCTTGTGGATTTCTATGAATTTGAAAACTTAAAGAAGGGCAAAACCAAAGTGAATCCAGGATTTTTTTCATAAAGTGGCTTGTAAAGGTTTTGGGGTTTTACAGAATAAAACATTTTCTTGTGTTTTTACAAAAAAATCAACAAAATTTTTCTATTAAGCTTGTCAAACTGTCAGGTCAACATTTTGCAAAGCAAAATTTTTCAGCTATAAAAATTTTGACTGGTAAGTTGTTTATTATTTAATACCTCTATTTAATGGTGTTCTAATTAATTTCCCCAAAGCATTTGCTGTTCCAATTTGAGCTCACTGTTTCAATTTACATTCTATAGCTGTGATTTTTAAAATTCTATAAAATGTATTTCTTAAACTGAGAAGAGTAATTTTTCCAAGTGCACAGAAAAGATATGCCATGTCATATACTGTCTTATTAAAGACAATACATACTTGTGACTTAGGTACTTAACACTGTGCCTTTAATTTGATGGTAAAGCCTGATGCCATCATTTCCCATTTGTACTGCAGACTCCTGCCGGAAGCAGCATGCTTGCCAAAGATGACTATTCACAGATCTTTGATTTTTAAAAAAATCCTACATTACATCAGAGATCATTAAAAACTGAAAAGTAAGGAGTGTTTTTTCTCACTTCTGTCATTCATAACATGTACCAAATACAATTATGTGTGTGTGCACTCATCAGCAACACTTCACAACTGCAGTTTTACCAGACTTCTAAGGCCCAGAAGTACTGATTCAGTTTAGGCAGGTTTTTTGTAGGTTGATCAGTTTTAGCAAATCTATTTTTAAAATATGGAGGCCTGAATGATGAGGAGTTACATCCAGTATTGTCAAGTATGAATGCTTTGTACAGCTGGTGTGAGACCAGCCTTACATACAGTGTTAATATCTGCTAGTTTAAATTCTCCTGAAAAACTGCATGAAAAGTTAGGGCTCAATACATGTTTTCTAAAGATTTAGATCCCTTAAATGCATGGAACCAGCTAGATGAATATGTAAAGACACTAATGTCTGTTTATATATAGTAATGTTTAACATAAAGAAATTTTAGTGCGAAACATCTCTTTCTGTATGGAGAAAAAGAAACCTGTCCCTTCAACTGTAAGTCACTTCTTTGTCTTCAGTACGGTTTGGAAAGTCCGATACCTATTTGTCAAAAACTTTCATTTCCTATTAAGTAAATGAAAATGAATTGGTGTTATAGCGATTTAGTGGGTTTCTCCTCCTCTAAATGAACACAACCTGCTGGATTCAACAAACTCATTAAAAATGTGCTTTTACAGGGTAGAGGGCTTTAGAAGCTGCACAGACTCATCAGACTTTACGAGTTTTAAAACCAGTTCCATTTGTAGGGTGTAAGTGAATATCTCCCAGTTCCCAGAGAGCCTTCCTTCACAAATAAAAAGAACAGAGATAAGTTGAGAGACACGCAAGGTAAGCATAAAATATAATTAAAACTTACTTGAATTCACGGTCTACTGCAGCTGCTAACTTAACTGATTAGCAGTTCTCCCATCTGTGAGTCCTCTCAGAGATCTACTCACAGGGGTTCTGAGCCTAAAATCACTCTTGTTTTAAAGGATGACAATGCGCAAATATTCAGATGTAATTCCGTATAGGCTGAAGACCAGAGTGAAGTGACAAAATGTGTTGACTTTATTATGTCAATGAAATAATTTGTATATGTATATGCATAATATATACACTCTCTGGATCAACACCAGTACTCTTTTCACATGCAGGAGGTTTGAAAACCAAGACAAGCAAAATAGGCTGCAAAACACAGGTTTCCTCCACTTGATATCTGTAAGATACACCGTGTGGCCAGAATATGAAAATAAAACCCAGGTAAATTCTGTGTAACTACATTAATATCAGAGAGTTGGCCATAATTTTCCCCTTACATCCCGGTTTGCATAAGTGTTAAATATCAGTCCTGGTGGCATTTTATGAACTTTATTCAAAACAATTACAGATGGTGCTAAAGCCAAGTCCACTACTTGCCTGTTCTTTACACTTCTTTACTTGTACATGTGGGTTATACATCTGTAGGAAAAGCATGCCAAGGCAAAAAACTCTTAGTCAAAAATAACATGGAAAACAGGTGTTTCAATACTCAAAGAAAGATGGACTGAACATGTAGCACAAGATTCTCCTGAATGCTGAACTCACCTCCCCCATTTCAGTCTGACTTTTCTGTATTATGTGAGTCCATTGTCCTACATCAAGTTTTCCTGTGTGCTAAAGCTCTCCGGCTGGTCCCAAGAAAGCACACGGTGAATCATTGGCCAAAATGCCCATACCACAAGATGATGGACTTGACAACAGTTAACTCCTTCCACACACTTCCCCATCACCCCAAGATTAAATGTCCTAGGCTATTTTTTCTCTGCTTGTGGAGATCTGCAGCAGGCCAATCCCTTCATATCCTCAGCATGAGTGTCCCCTGTGCTCCACAGAAGTGCACTGAACTAGGCAAAGTGCCTAAGTCTCTGCTATGCATTGTGAAAGGAGGGGGGACTGAAAGAGGTTTCCACTCCAAATCCATATTTGATATTTCATATATTCAATTGCCAAATTCTAAAGCTTCTTGATGTGTCAGCTTTCAAGGTCAATCATAGTAAATGCCAAATAAAAATACACCTATACGAAAATTTCAAATATAGAAGTTGGGTGTACAGCTGGGATTACAGGCTGTTTTGACACATTTTCTTTGGAGGAAGTAGACTCACTCTGAAAGGTTTTGTGTTGGTTCAGCACCCAGCCTCCCCAGCTGTCATGTATCTACCATATCCCACTTTGCTATCCGAGGCTGCCACTTACACTTTTCATGCAATAATCATCTGTTGACATGGGGACTGCTTTTCCTTTGTCTATTCCCAACCAGAAGACTGGGTCATCTCTCTGATGGCTCTGCCATCCACGTTTTCCTGGGATGGGAGATGGATGAAGCTCAGGTACACACTGATGGGACCCTGTGTGGTTTTAAAAAATTTCATCCCAAGACTTTTTGCCGCTGTAAGTATGTTTCAGTGGCTATTAAAATCAAAACGCACAGATAAGAGAATGGGCATAGTCACTGGTCAAGTTAAATGAATGCCAAATGCTGAGATCCACAGAGGCATTTCTGGGTACTTGGATTTATGCCTTCATACACACCTACCATGGAATGTTTTGCATTCCCAGCTCTGAAAGCCTTGTCCAGCTATTTGTTTGAATGTATATGGTCCTGGATGTCCCCACAACATAAACAATTCTATTTTCCAGAGTGGTCTTGGACTGTAAAAAAATGTATAGTTCACATCTTCAATGACCTAAGCTATTTAAGATTTAAAAGTTCATGGCTGATTTCTTAATTTTTAACTACAGTATGAATGATTTTACCACTGTAGCAAATGTTTCCCATATTTTTTCAAACATGAAACCACTAAGCAATCTTTGTATTTACTAAGTTTTGCTTTAATACATAAATCAAAAGACAACAACAAGCCTAATGTCAAAGAAAATTTTTGACACTTCATACATTAAATAAAAGCAGCCGATAAACAGTTTAGATGAAATTATGGCTTGAAATGTAGTTCCCAAGAGGACTGTGGTTCATAAATTGTTTTTATACTGCCTCTGTCATTGTTGATTTGAGATATGCACAAGACACCCACAGTCATTACCAGTGCTACCGTAACTTAACCTGCCTTTGCTCTGACTGATATTTAGACACATGCAGACTACTAGCCATCTATTTCTGTGAAAAATGTGTTGTTTGGTTGTCATCACATGTGTAGCATGTTGCCTTTTATTTGAAAGCTTGACACATAATAAAAAATTTCAAAGAAAATGAGACTGTTTTGGCCAAGCCTGAATCCCAGAAGCTTCTGTAGCTACTTTGGTTATTCAAGGAGTGACCATTTTCCAATCACTACAAAAAGGATAGTATTGGACTGGTTATTGACTTAATCTCCCTGACTCTCAAAGATAAACCATTTCAAGCTCATCAGTTCATTATTGTATCCCAGCTTTAAAAATCTCTTTGAAAAAGATACTTTCTTTCTCTTTGCATTTCGTCTTTTTCTGTAGCTAAATATGACCACAGAAATTAGCCATTCAAAGAATTCTGGTCTGTTTATTGGCACAATGCTATATTTATTTAGAAATTAATTTGCTAGTGTTCACATTAAACATGGGAAATTGGAGATTAGTTTGTGTGGAACTTACCATTGTTATCTACAGCAAGGTTCAGAGCAAGAATTTAATGTCTTGTTTGGTTCCACTAGAAGATAGTGTTTTTCAAAGCATGTGAGATAACACAATATTGCACCTCTCACATTAAGATCTTTGTTTTTAAAATTGCCCTCCCCATGCAAACATTTTTCTCTCGTAGTACCAGAATGATTCAGTGACCTGTTATTTCACCACTGCATACTTCAAAATAGAGTCAGAAGAGAACTAAGGGTTGTCTTAACTGTAAGCATTCACTGTAGAAATGTTCTAATAACAATTAATTATAAATAAAACATCCATGGATGGGCACATCTAGCAAATGATAAATTTATTAAGTGTACCTCTTGGGTTTTTTATAGGTCAAGGTACCCTCTCTCTACAAGCAAAGGTGGTAAGCTTCTCAAAGTGCCTTTAATCATTATGCTAACTATGTGACAGCACATTTGCTGAAAGCTGTACAAATGGAGCATTGTACCTGAATGGCAACTATATGCTTTCAGCACAAACAAAACTACTAGATTTTAAGGGTGACTTTATGCCTTCACTAGCAACTACTCTTTAAAGAGTATACATCCTCAGCACAAATCCTGATGATGAAGTATGTGCAAGCAGGGCTCTTAAAAAGAGTGCATATGAAAGAAAGTCTACATGTTCCAGCAGATTTCCTACTTGGTGTGCTTTCAGTTCACTCTTCTAACACCTCTACACAGAGATTTCACAGCAATACACATTCAGTGAAGAAAAAAAAGGGAGTATATCCAAAATAAACCATAAATATATTTCCACAGCTATAGCCATGACATTTGTTGCCATTGTCTTGTAGAGAATGCTATAGCTAGCTGATAGCACCTTTTTTTCTTTTTTCCTCCTGACAATTTTTACTACTAAGTGCCTTGACACTGCAGAAAACCTGTAGAAGCTGTCTGGCAGCTAGCAGGCTAGATTTGTAAAGTGAGCCTGAGGCTTCAGCATACAGAGCTGCGGGGCCAAACTGAGAAATACAAACACTATTGCATTCATACGAGTCATGAATTTTTCAACAAGAAGATTCACACCAATAAATTTGTTACATAAACAAAACACATGCAATTAGCTTAGAAAAAAATTAACCAGAAGTGGAAAACACCTAAACTTTACTATTTGTGACTAAAGGTTGATGTTGCCTTTCTTTTTCGATATATTTCCTTATTTAAATATAACGTAAAGGCTGCTGCTTTATTTTCAATGCCATTAAAGCAAAAAATTAATTCCTCCAAAACCNTTTTTTTTTTTTTTTTTGGAGGCTGTGGGTGTAAAACTAATCATCCAGTAAAGGGTGTATCTGTAAAGGGTGTATCCTTCTATGGTATGAGAAGTTGACTGTCTGAAGAAAAAATCTGCGGAGTAGAAATGTATTCCTGAAGGACCCTTAAATTTGCACAAGGCATTAACGTTGATAGTATGTTCATCTAGCTGCCGTTCTCTCTAAAGGGACTAACAACCTTTCCTTCATCGGATACCACTCCTTTTTACTGAAATCCCTGTTACCTTCGAGATATGGGACCAAATTCTGATTCTTAAACCCTTGAGCTTGTTAGAACTTTCTTGGCTCCTCTCCCTAGTAGCTGAGTAATAACACTTTCCCTCACTTTCTCCACTTTTGTTGCAAGAAGAGACATCTACAATGAGGTCCAGTGAATATCAAGACCAAGGTTGTCTTTGGTCCTCAGGACCGAAATAAGGGGGATTTTAGCTACCTCATCTCTCAGTAAGAGGCTGAGAAATCCTACTCTAGAGCACAGACTAATTCTGGAGGCTCCTAAAACCAGACAGCAGTAACTCCACTGTTGAGTTTCTCCTCAGACACAGGTTCCCCTCTTCAGTGCACCTTAAATTTAGCTAAATAGTTGGTGTTCACCCTCTCTGGCCTTCTGGGCAGAGCAATTAGTAGCAGGTATTCAGGAACCAGGCACCAGCCTTTCCCTTCTCAAGAAAGGATCAGCATATGTGTAGGACTGGAAGAGACATCTGAATGAGATCAATAGCTCAGGGCAACTCTGCTCCTGACTTCTCCAATACCCCGTGCAGTTTCAGGCTTGATAATGCTGATGAAACTGTGCTGTTCAACTGACCCCCACACAATTGCATTGTCAACCAGTCTGGCAAAGACACAGAGATATCCCAGAGGCAGAAGACATGAGTCTGCATGCACCCAGAAAGAATGAGGCTGACCAGGCTGCTAGGTGGCTTGTGGAAAAGCAACAGGAGCTAGTCATGGGCAGAGCAGTGCAAGGGAACAAGATTGATATGGGTGCCAGGGGACACTCCCACCTTGCTTCCAGAGATTATCTGTGCACAGAAGTAGACATGTTTCACCTCTGCTTTCTCCCCTTTGCTTTGTCATTTTTCTTTCCATTACATTCCCAGTTATTTGTCATTCTTTCTTCTCTGTGTCTTTCTTGGCCAAATCCTATCCCAAAACTCAGATCCAGTCCCTCTGTCATTCCTTGTGACTAGCTAAAACTTTCTCCAGACATCCTGACCTCATATCCCTTCACATTATAAACTAATTCACACCAAAAATTATTGTGGTTATTACCCTGTCTGATAATCAGCTCTTCCAGCTTGGCCAGGGTCATCAGCATGGCTTTTGCTAGGTTAGATTTCTAACCAGTCAAAGAATGCAGAGCATAACCCTGCACTGGAGTGGAACTGAACTCTGCAATTGGCAGCATCCTGCCATGGCTTGGAGCACAGTTTCTCCACAAGAGAAAAAGGCTTCTTAACAGCTCACCTCAGTTCTTGACTTAAAAGGTTAAGATTCGGTTGTTAACATTTCTTCTCTGCACACTTAAGGGTTAATTATTGCCAGTGGGCTAAAAAAAATACTAACTACAGAAGAGGTATTCTTAATTGTTTTCTTTTAAAGTCAGTTAATGATTTAATTTTTTTTCAAGGGCTTATGAGAAATGGACTGCTTATTCTGGAACAGGTATATAAAGTGACTTATCTACATGTAGAAAACAATGAAAGAAAAGACGTTTCACATACTACAAGTACAAACATGCCTGATCTACATTTGGTGCCTCTCTTGAGTGTTTTTCCTGTGTAAGACTTCGTGTGCCATTACCTGTTTTTATTTTCAAGATTTTTTTTTTTAAGAAAAGCGACTGAGGAATGGAGACACATTCACAATTAAAATAAACTCTTTTTATTCTTTACTGCTTTAACCCTATCCTCTGAGAACAGTCCCTTGAGCCATGGTTTATAGTCAAACATGAAAAAAAGTGGGGGATCATTACCTTCCCCATTTAATTGTAGGGCAGGGGCGTTTAACTTTCCATAAGGCTTTACTAAAATTTCTTGTGGGCAGAATTTCCTTGAACCTCATAATTAAGACCACAGGATATGTGTTAATTGTCTTTGACATGCAGAATTATCTGCATTTACCCAAGCTAATAACATCACCACAGACATGTTGTTTTTTAAACACAGGGTTTAAAATCATTTATAAATTCAATTACTCTTCAAATAATGCAAAGATTGACAAATACTGGAAAAGCTGAAATAAATTAAGGAAAATATGTGACTTTGTCCTTGATTCACCCTATTTGAATTCTACTTTCTGTGAGACTAATAAGGCAGGGAAATCACTCCTGTTCATAGTTTCTGTTTCATTAAGGTAAAATTGCATTGGTCAAACATCAACTTACAGTCTTAATTTTGAACGAGCTTGTTTCTCTGGGCTAAAGTCAATAATCTTCATATGCACATTTTAATTTCCCTGAACGTGTTTTTTTCTCAGTGTCTAGGTGTATAAAACGTCAGAAAGTTAAAAAAAAAGAAAAGAAACACCCTGTAGAAAAGTAAGGGGAGGAATGATTGGGCATAGATGTTCAGATTCAGAGCACCTGGAAAAATTTTTAGAACTTTAGCAATTTTTACGTGTTTTAAAAGAAAATCATAGCTGGTAAATATTAACTAGATTTGGGCAAGTAATAGGTAAAACAATTTGCCACAGTTCCATTTAATTTTGTCTTTACAATTAATCCAGAAAACAAGATGTGATTGATTTAAACAGTATTCATTGCTCAAAATTACTTGATTAATATTACTTAAAATTCATAACTCATTTTCTTTACCCATTACTTAGCAGGTTTTCCACATGTAGCATGTAAAAGACAAAACTGGAACCTAGTGTGATTATGGACCAATCATATTTTCATGACCAAGATATATAATTTGATAAGATTACCGTGTTATTTCTTTTCTAATTTATTCTATTCATTTCTTAAAGTCATCTATTTCTCTTTGCTCCATCTCCTCATTCTCACCCAAACCTTAAGTCTTGCCTTACACTATTCTTGTTGTGTGGAGACATGGATGTGCCGTATTTTATACTTCACTAAAATCTTCACCTATAGCACTATTAAGTCTTAGATGTTAAATAGTAATAGTGTGACCTCATAAGGTGATTATGATTTTCTGAATTAGTTTATCCTGATAGAATTTTCCCATGCAGTTCTAAAATGTTGTGACCATTCAATAAGTTTTCACTTTAAAAGCTGTCTTTCAGCAAATGTGCTTTGTTGGAACATCTGCTGGAAAACGATAGCTCAGCATGGAGACTATGTAATGGATATGTGGCCACCACTTCCGCCCAGATTGAATTGAAGGAGAATTAACAGCTTGATATTTATTCATGCAAATATCAAAGTCAATAATCATGGGGGAACACAAACTGCAGTAATTGTTAAACTTTGCTGATAATGATGGTACTGCACTACTCTGCCCAGTGTCTTTTCCTCTGCTCTATCAGCTGGGCAGAGGACAGTACACACTGCCATTTTCTTTCCTGCAGTAATTCTGTGCCTACCACACTGAGCTGTACCATTTTACTGTAAATGGCAGCAACTGGAAGCCTAATGAAGAGCTATCCAATGTGTATTGAAGATGACAGTATGAAGATAACAGAACAAAGTAAAGTTGAATATAACAGGGCCTTGAATTAAAGGAAAAAGAAATATTTAGAAGTGAGGTAATATTTCTGAGGTACTCTTTTATCAGCAAGTACTTTTTATTGCCAAAAATAAGTTGATTGTAAGGTAAGAATGTGAGTGGGTTTAAGCACAAAATTAGAGCATAAATAGGAAAGTATGTAAATGCCTCCTAAACTACATCAGGCTCCGCTGGTGTCCTGCCCTAGGGCTAATCAGCCTCACCAGGAGGTGGCTCAACTGGAAACCCATAAGTCCTGGTGGGAATTCATGCCCTGTGCTGCCCCGAGAGCTTTCCATCTGTAGCTGTGCTCCATGCCCTGATATTTCCTCATGTTTAATTCACACCAAAATCAGTCAGAGTGCCATGACATGCCTGCCAGTGTCATAGCAGAACCTACTGGGAAAGGGGGTGGCAGCATCCACCTGAGAATAGGAGTGGTAAGGGAAACAAGCATGGACTCACACACTTTGCCCTTGGTCTTCTTCTTCTCTTATTTTTTCACTTCCCCTCTCATGATGAAGCTGCCTGACCTGACAGCTCCTCACTTCACTGCCTTCAGATGTCTCTAAACTTCCCTTTGAAGCTGTGAAAGTCATGCCATGAATCACAGCAACGATGAGACATGAGTGCAGACAGACAGAACAAGAAGTCAGACTGCCAGTCCTGTTCAACAAAAGACCCTCCCAGGTCAAAGAGGTGGATATGCTTTTCAGCAAGGTAAAAGTAATGGGTGAAATCTTCAATTAAAAACAGAGATAGCCCTCTGGATCACAGTGCTTAGGGTAGTAATCATGTCTCATAGTACTGGCCCCTCTACGTTCAAAAATTTATACTTGGTGCCGAAAGTGACCTCAGCAGAGGGTGAAAGTCTTTACTCTATGACATAAGCCCAGACACTACTGCTTTTGTTTGGCCAACTTCCCATTCATCTATAATCCTGGGGTTTTTTTCCTTCCTTAAATGTGGCAGATGCAAATAAGCAACTATTTTAAAAAATGGTTACAGATCTCTCTGTATCTTGCAGCTGTTGTTATTTCAGCACACACCCTGGAAGGGGTTGGATAGAGGGAGTTTTACCTGTTTGGTTTTATGTACAGTAGTACATGACTTTGCACTGTGATGACTGGAGTTATAAATCAAGGACTGCATAACTTGAAGACAGTGGAAGCAGGGAAACAAGATTTTATGGAATATATTTCTACGTGTAAAGCATAGTTTTGAGAACACATTTCAAACTAACTTCCATTATCAATCAGTTCTCTTCATTTGTATCATAAAGTTCAAGGATAAAGCAACTGGAACAAACCAAGCAATGTTTACATTTTGCCAGTGTTTTATAATCAATTAAACATCATTGCTGCTATTTACATAGTTGAATGGCATTATATTTACACCATGCAATTTCGTGTTATTTCTATGTAAATATTTCTTTAGAGCCAGATGTAAGTTCAGATTAGTTGTGAAAGAAACACTAAAATAAAATAAACTTCCGTTTGGGGGTGATCACAAATTACCCTAAAACTGAAGAGCAAGCTTGTTAAAATACAAAGTGTAAAACAAACAATATTGAAACAAGCTGAATAAATGAGGAAAAATAACACAGAGAAATGCCTTTAAAAAGGTTATTACAATAGATTCTGGGAATTACAGGTAAATTAAAATTCAATTGGAGTTTTAATTTAAGCAACATGAAGTGACACAGTAGTTTAAAACAGAAGATTGTTGTACATATATACAAGGTCTGAAATGCCTACAGTGCAACTAAAAGCAGAAATTATCCCTTCCTCTTTTAATGCTAATTAAATCATAAATGGTAGTTTCATTCTTCCATCCTGTTTCCTTCTTGAAATCCACTGCCAAAGCACACACTCCCTCAGAAAGAACCTTGCCAAATTCTACATCACTTAAAAGTAAACTGTAAGATAAAGAACACCACAATCTCAAAACAGCTAGCTCATGATCTTTGTTTACTGTTGTTTGTCTGACATCATGTATCTCTCTCAGATGCAATCTTGTACTCAATTTAGACTGAAAAACCCTCCACGGTAACCACAGCTTCATTCCTACTACATTTTTTCCCATTCCACAGATTATGTTATTTACAGATAATTAGATAGATCTTTAAAACTGAAGATTTCCAAGTTCTGCACAAATCCTGGGGAACTGCAGATGTTGAGGAATATATTCTGACTACATAAAACCTTTTTCAGTTTGAGCTTTTTAGGGGGTATATTTCCAACTACTTTATCTAGAAAGTTTCATTACTCGTATAGTAGATGGATGCTCATTTCCCTGCTTCCCCAGCTTTCAGTTTTCCACTTGTTGGATAATGGTATCCACAAAATAGTTATCAATAGTTTGTTTTGCCAACAGAAAGGTAGGCAACGTAGAGTTCTGAAGACATCCATCCAGGGACTGATTCTCGTCAATGCCTTTGTGAATTACCTAAATTATAAACTACAGGATATACATACCCTTCATACAGAAATTTTATACACAAAAGGTGACATCAAGCTACCAAGAACAAGATGTAGATGGAAGGGCAAGACTGGAGTTCAAATTTATCTTGATAAAATGAAGGGGAATATAGAAAGCTATCACTCTTGGAGTAATCATGTGCATAATAACAAGGAGATATCCCAGACTCACAAAATATTTTAGGGAAGAATTTACTAATTATTGTGAAACACAGGCAGAACATAAACAAACTATCAGTGTCAAATTACCATTAAAAGAAAAGCAAACAGCTAGTAGGAGATATTAACAGACATACAGGCTGTAAGGCAGGTGAGGTAAACCTTCAATTCTGCGCAATGCAGGTCTAGCTGCCCTACTGTGTGCAGTTTTAGCTACACAATTACAAGAAAGGTACAATATAATTAATGGACTAGAAAGACACATTAGACACTTAAGAAGCATAATAATAATAATTTTAAAAAAGAAAAGTTTGTCACCTGGTGTACCAACGTGGAGAAAAGAAGAAATATGCTAGTCAAATGTGTAGAAGACAGACATAAAGAAGAAAAGAATAAACCAATTTCTATGTTGACAGTAATCAAAGGCAAACTGAGCTTCAGTAGCAGCAGCAGAAGAGTCAGAAAATATTCAGGAACAACTACTGCAAAAAAGAAAGCTGTACTGAAGTAAACGAGCTGGTGAAAAAAGGAATGACCTCAGAAAATACAAGCCCCTGTCAGGTATGCTGGTTTTGGCATATGATAACACCTTGCAGTAGAAGGTGAAGTACTTGCCTCTTCAGACATGGTCCAGCCTTTTGTTTTATTTGTCTTCTTTTAGTCTTTACAGTGTAAATAGAGATGTCTTGTCAAATTAATCTTTCTTTCTGAAAATGCTTTGTCTTTTTTACTTTGAAAATAGAAGAGAAAGGCTATTTTGTCATGTCAACAGCATCATCAACATATTCATACTGAAGGAAAATAAGTTAGTGGTCATTTTCTGACCATACATCCAACACACTTCTTTAGCTACCTTTCAGTCCCTTTTTAGTATAATTTTGATCAGGCTCTCTGCGCAGGGTCATCTCAGATGAATGTTTTCCAGCAAGGGAATCACTTGATTTCATATTATTATTAAGGTGCTCTCTCACAAAGGTGAGGAGTTAATTGCACACACCAAATTATGTAGAAATTTCTTTAAGGAAGAGATTCATCTTAAACCTACAGCTACAGAAAAGAATGACAGTGATTGATCTTCTCACCACTCAGCAACATCAGCAGAGCTACAAACATATATTGTTTTTACTCCTTTGGGAGTTATTTATTGAGCAAAGGGAGGGTGGATAGCACTTCCTTTGAAGTCAAACATCTTGCTTGGATAAGGAGATAGGTTGCATGAAACAAAAGTAATAAAAGGACAAAATGCTTTATTAAATCTTCTTTATCACAATATTGTGTTCCAATAACATGATCTAATTAAAGGCGTATATGAACCTCTTTTCATCTGAAGATTAGTTCAGAGGCCTTCATTTATTCTGAAACAAACACACTGCAGAAAAGTTTCCAAGATTTCCAGTGATGTATTCTTTCCATTTTCTTTAACTGGTATTGATGCTTCAGCTACCTGTTCAAGATGTGTTTTTCAGGGAGGGAAAAAAGACAGCACTTTTTGAAAGGAAGAGGCAAATTACTTCTTTATAAAAAAAAATATAGTCATTTAATATAGAAAAAAATCATGAATTGTATAGCTATAACTGTGGATAGCTCTTAGAGTGGATTTCATTGCTTACAAGGTCACTTCAGCTCTTTTCTTCATATGCAAGAGGTGAAATAACAGATGTTTTAGAGATACCTTGTAGCTAATGTCTTTTCTAAAATTGGGTTCCTATGCATTTCCCTTAAGATCAGCATGACTCCCAAATAAGGTGAATGGAGGATGTTGCTAAATTTCCTTAGGATGATGCTGGAGGAAAATATTTTGGAGGCTACGTCCATTCCTTTCCCCTGAACGACTGCACTATTTTTTTCCCTAACACTTTGAGTTGACTTAGCCCTGGCATAATATTTGCATTAAAAAGACCTTGTTCTACTTACAAAATCAGTTTCAACAAAGTTTGTTTCCATTTCATGGTAATTGTGGTTCTGCCATGTTTGGTATAAAACAAGAAAATTAATCTATCATATTCAGTGAAATTGAATTTTATAAATACTATAAAATTTTGCTTAGGTGTACTATATTTCAAATCTCTAACTGTTAGCATTGGATGACAAATAAATACAGCCATTGCTACATACAGCCACACCCACGTCCCAGTAACTTGTGCAGTGGAACTGTAAAGCTTCCATGAGAGGTCTGAGTGTGTATTCTGTAGTAACAGCTTTGAAGAGTTTTTGAAAAATGGTTTGTATTGCTCAGAATTTCATTGAACTAGACCTAGAGGAGGTTGTTCCCTATCTGGAAACAAGTTTCGCTTTTAGGCCTTACCAGCTGTTTGTTGCCAGTCCTACCTTAAGTCTTTTACTCTTCCTTTGTAATCATGTAGAAAACTACTGTAGTTAAAAAAACTTTGTCATGATCAAGTACTTTTGTTTGTATCAATATTAAATATCCAAAACCTCTCTTCCTCCCACTTAGCCCTCTCAGTGAATATCTTATGACTGTACACTGTACTCTTTCCAAACAGAACTCAGATTCGACACATTTAGGATCTCAACCAAGACCATCTGTTTCGTCAGGTCTTTTATCCAACCTTATTAAGCCATTATTTAAGAACAGAAGATGAGGATGCATTATTAACTTCTGTAGTCTGGAGGAAGATAAAAACATTTTCTGCTTGAAGTGGTATGATATACCCCTGTGCTAAGGCAATTGAAGCTATTACAAACAACTTTTAAATAATGCAAATTAAAGCTTAACTATGGAATGTGTAAAGAAAAATAACTTTGAAGAAAAAGGGATGAAAAGGACCCTCGAAGCCAAAGGAGGGGCTGCATTTTTAGAATGGAGAGTTGCATATTTGTATTTCAAAATTAGATTTTGTACCTGTAATGAAAAAATAAGCTACCTATTAAACCTTTTGAAGGAATGAACTGCAAACAATAGCTACATTAGACTAAGATAGAAGATAATTCTACAAAGGAATAGAAGAAATATGAGAAGAATAGGACTTCAATTGTATTTTATATATTTCTTCTGATAACTGCAAAAAATAAAACCCAGAAATAATTATTATTAATAATTATTAATGCTGAAATAGATGGCATATTAAACAAATTATAGAACAGAAAGTTACAACAGTATCAATTTCACACTATTAACTCCTAAGCAGGTGAAATTACAATAAGACACTGTAAGAACTGGGAGATTACTCTTGCAAAAAGTAAGTTCACTGGCACCTCTGAAAAACAACTGGAAACTCTAGTACCTTTCTTTTAGACACAGAATCATATGTTGTATCCATATTTAAGCTAAAATTGTACTTTCTATTTCCTTTCCTATGACAATTACCCTATGTGGATTCTTGATTTAAAGATACACTCTTAATGAGTCTTTCCATGGATCCTGAAACATGCACCAAGGTTAGTCTCCAAACTTCTACAGAAGTCCTCTTTCAGTTGTTACATGTAAAAATTGATTCTTGGTCATCAAGATGGATCATGCAATCAAACACTGGGCAGGCGCACTCATCACTGGGTGAAAAACTCTCTGGAGGGCCACGCCCAGAGAGTTATGGTGAATGGAGTTACATCCAGTTGACAGCCAGTCATGAGTGGCTGTTCCCCAGGGCTCAGTACTGGCGCCAGTCCTGTTTAATATCTTTAACAATGATCTGGATGAGGGGACTGAGACCACTCTTGGTAAGTTTGCAGGCAACACTAAGTTAGCCAGGAGTGTTGATCTGCTGCAGGGTAGGAAGGCACGGCAGAGGGATCTGGACAGGCTGGATCAACAGGCTGAGGCCAATTGTCTGATGGTCAATAAGGTAAATTGCCAGATCCTGCACCTGGGTCACAACAACTCCGGGCAGCACTACAGGCTGGGGGAAGAGTGGCTAGAAAGTGGGCCAGCAGAAAAAGGATCTGGAGGGGCTGGTTGACAGCAGCTGAACATGAGCCAGCAGTGTGCCCATGTGGCCCAGAAGGCCAATGGTATCCTAGCCTGTATCAGCAATAGTGCGGCCAGCAGGACCAGAACAGTGATTGTCACCCTGTACTCTGCACTTGGGGAGGCCACACCTCAAGTGCTGTGTCCAGTTCTTGGCCCCTCACTATCAGAAGGATATTTTGGTGCTGAAGTGTGTCCAGAAAAGGACAGTGAAGCTGGTGAAGGGTCTAGCGAGTAAGTCTTATTAGGAGCAACTGAGGGAGCTGGGTTTCTTTAGCCTGTAGAAAAGGAGGCTGAGATGAGATTTTATGGCTCTCCACAACTCCCTCAAAGGAGGTTGCAGCAAGGCAGGGATTGGCCTCTTCTCCCTGGCAACTATCAACAGGACAAGAGGAAATGGCCTCAAGCTGCACCAAATGAGGTTCAGTTGGGCATCAGGAAGGATTTCTTCACTGAAATGGTGGTCAGGAGTTGGAACAGGATGTCCAGAAATGTGGTGGAGTCACCATCCCTGGAGGTGACTGGATGTGGCACTTAGTGCTATGGTTTACTTGACACGGTGATGATCATTCAAAGATTGGACTAAATTATTTTGGAGGTCATTTCCAACCTCCATGATTCTATTATTCTGTAATTAAAGGACACTGTCCTGGTTACAGGGGCCAGGACTAATTTATCACTATGTGGGTGTAACTAAAACTGTGTATTCTACACTCTCAGAGTAATTGCTCATGAACTGTTAATAATGGATGGTTTGCAGCAACTGCTCAGGGCACATCTGACACCTCAGGCTACAAGGTGGGTGTTAAGGAACCCTGTGAGACAGGGGAGCATTTCTATCTTTACATNCTCCATGATTCTATTATTCTGTAATTAAAGGACACTGTCCTGGTTACAGGGGCCAGGACTAATTTATCACTATGTGGGTGTAACTAAAACTGTGTATTCTACACTCTCAGAGTAATTGCTCATGAACTGTTAATAATGGATGGTTTGCAGCAACTGCTCAGGGCACATCTGACACCTCAGGCTACAAGGTGGGTGTTAAGGAACCCTGTGAGACAGGGGAGCATTTCTATCTTTACATCAGTGACTCAGTTGTGATAACTCCCCTCCAGGGAGACATCAGCGCCTACCACCTAGCCTGAGGGGACATCTCTGCTAATGGCCTATTAGGGACTGGCACAATAGGCACCTCCAATGACCTAGACCATCAAAGATTACAAAAATATCCCATGACTCACAGAGTTAAGTCACTCATTGTGAAACTCCCTGCCCTGGGGAAGGTACTGGGCATTCCCACCTGAAGCTGAGC
This sequence comes from Grallaria varia, assembly GCA_013396735.1. Classification (NCBI taxonomy): domain Eukaryota; kingdom Metazoa; phylum Chordata; class Aves; order Passeriformes; family Formicariidae; genus Grallaria; species Grallaria varia. Next base: position 180,870 of record VWZG01006177.1, on the reverse strand, counting down.
ATAGACAATATTTGGGTTTTGAGACTTCTGGTACCTCTCATTGGATCCAGTGGAGGACCAGAACCTCAACAGGGCTGTGAGTGCCACTCTTGACAAGACTGCAATCATTACTTTGACAGGACTGTGACCACCATCCTCACCAACAGGTTTCCTTTCCTCTTACTTTGTACTCAGGAGGACCACATGACGTTCAGGACAGGGGCTAATTAACCTCATTCTGTTCATGCCCAGGATGCTGGGTTATGCATCAGTTTTTGTGGGTTAAAACCAGTTTTTCCCTGTATCATTATATTTATTGTAATCTTTTTAGTAAATCGTAACTCTGACTTGTAATCTCTCCTGAGCTGAGGTCAATTCACCTGCCAGTTTACCTTTCAACCAGCACAGTGCAACAATCCAGTCTATGTCACTTTCTACTGAGCTGACATGCCTTCACCCAACAGGCCTGACAAACCATCTAGACTTTAACAGAATTACCAATTTATTTCTGCAAATATTTTACTGTTTTCTAATAGTATAACATTGTAATTCTCAGTCAGTGAAACATTAAACAATTACTAACACAGATAAAGAATTCCTAAATGATACTGATATAAATCAAGATAACAGGTTCAAAGACGTCAAAGAACCTTGGTACATTTGACCTGTCATATGAGAACAGTGGTTCCAGGAAAAATCATCCTATCTCTTGCCTGGAGAACTCCTCATCATACATTTATTACAGCCAGTGCCAAATTTACATTGCATTTTACAGATATATGAAGAAAAGCAGTTAATGTCTCAAAACTGTTCCAGCTGTAGAGAAGTGCAGAAATACCTTCTGTTAGGGAAGAATAAAAGAAACTGACCCAGGCCCAAGGACAGCATAACAACAGACACAAAAACAGCAGCAGACTGATGCAATGGATTAACAAGTCCTGACCTAAAACGAGTGCTGACAACTGATTTCTTTGAGTACATTAAAGGCCTCAACACCATCTACAACAAACCAGAATAATTCAGACAGTGATTAAGGTTCAGGAAAAATAAATAACCAATGTTTCTATTTGTTGGTAAGTAAGTATAGCCTAATAACTTTGCACTGGATCTTCATCACTGAGTTCACAAGAAATTAAGGAGAATGGACAGCAGTCAAAAGCATAGCTAGCTTAGAAGAAGTAAACTTGTGCATTTGTCTATGTATTTGTGAGTTCAGCACATATCTGAAATGCTGCTCAAATATGGCAAAAAAGTCGGAAATCTGCATAGACACAAATTCATTACCTTTCTAAAAGCTGGAGAAGAGAAAGAATTTTCATTGGGCCACCTGAAAAAGACGAGGCAAGTTCTCCAAGATCTTAAAGTATTTTGAAGAAAAAGCTTTCCCTCTGCACTCCAAGACACGTTCATTTCTCTGCCACTGCAGGAATGGTACGTCATCTTACCCACGATTAGGCCAGTCCTGTAGTGTACTGTGTCTGGATGTCTTTTCTTGCTCCCTGAATACTGTTCTTTTTTCAGCAGAAAGATGCTGGTCAGTCTGGCACTACCAAGCTTTCAGATAGCACTCCACCTTGTTTGTGTGCTCTCATCCCTAGAAACCAATAGTCAGGGCAGTAGAAAAGCAGGACACCTTCCCAGTCTTTAGCAAGGCAAAGGGAAACCAGCCTTGAATTTCCCAGGAACCCCTTTTAAAAGGCTTGGTTTCAGCTTCTGGTTATCAGTGGCTGTTGGAGCAGGTTTGCAGTGCTTAAGAAACTGAAGTGAAAAACTATCACAGAATCCTACTTCTACAAAAATACAAGTCAAATGCAGAACATCGCTTGCAAAAAAAAAAAAAA
>VWZG01006177.1:157630-178661 GCA_013396735.1 Grallaria varia | reverse complement strand
ACTTAAAGGATAATACTAGTAACTATCACTGTGATTATAAAAGAGACCTATAAACCAATGTGAGACATCTCTTATTATTTCCAAACCAAATACCTTCATAAGGTCTCAGCTATTAAATAACTTTGCATTTCTTGTGCAGTCAAATCCCAGATTTTATATAGTCATTACTTCCAGTGACAAATTAGGTCCCTTCAGTATTTATACATATGACTTCTAAAAACATCTTGACTTGTAAATCTCTTTACAGACAGTAACAAAAATCTGAACTGGAAAGCTAATATACAGCAAGGTAATTTAAAATAATGAAGCATTAAATAGACTTGAACGTTTTGTTTTATAGAAGTCAAGTTAGAGAAGTTATGAGCAAACTGCTGAGTGAAGATGAAGCAGACTTATTGCCAGAGACAAGATTTCACACAGTGGGAAGTGTGGTGGCTTTACTACCTGGGGTTTTCTGGCATTATTGTGCTACACAAATGTTTAATAATTGAAAAAGAAAGATGAATCAAAACATAGGTGCTAAATTATAGGCTGGAATATTCTGCTCAAAGTGGTTTCCACACTTTCAATGCCTTACATAAAGGTCTTTCATATATTTTTAAAATATTCCATGTCACATGGATTAAAAAAGTAAAGCTTATTATTTTCTCAATTAGAATCTTTTGTTCTGAGCTTTTTAAAAATAGTTTCTGTAAACAAACAGATTCAGTTACTGCAAATTAAACATGATTGAACTTGTATACTCCCTAGCATCATCAATCATTCTTCCTGTTGTAAATGATCAAAAATACAGTGTGAATAGTAAGAGATCATATTGTCCTTTATTTTTTTAATAAGGCCAAATATATCAGTTCTGACACAGATTGTCTCCAGTGACAGATTAGTTTGAGGAATATATCTACTGTGCTTACAGAGTGTGAGAAATGCCTACTCTATCCAGACCTAGGTGTCGTCTCTGACAATACTAGTGAAGTGGTCTCTTCTAAAACATTTGATGCTCCACGAAATACCAACCATCAAGGTGAGCTGGGAGTCATTCACTGCTTCCTCTCAGAGTGAAGGAAATATTCAGCTGCAGTAAAGTACCTTTCTACTAGCTGTAAAGTTGTAAAGCAATATAAAACGCGAACATATACACAACACTCCCGCCATTTTGTGAGTTACTCATTTTCCTATGTTGTAAGAACTGAAGAGCTGGTATGAGGGAAATTAATGATCTTGTTTACCTCAGTCCCAATCTTCATTTAACAAGCCGAATGATAATGGTGTTTCCTGGTACCCTCTAAGTTGTTAAGCAATGGGTTCTGAGTGAAAGTAAGCTGATTAAACCAGCAGCTGAACAATTGGAAGAAGCACAAGGCAGGTGATAGACAGGAAGAACCATCTCTCACATGAGCCCGACCTGATCCATGTGTTCAAGTTCAGCTAGCAAACCTTACCCGTGACCCATCAGAAATGAAAGGGACAGAGCAGCGTACAGACAGGTAGCACAGCTGAGAAACATATGTCAGTCTAGTAAAAGGTCACCAAGACTGCTTCTTAAATTGAAGCATGGGATGTTCTGGATAGTGTGGGAAAAATGATCATATGAAGAGAGTTAAGCGGTTGGACACGTTGTGCAAAGACGTTACGCAGACTGTTCTCAAGAGTTTTCAGGAACCAACTGGACAAAAGCCCTGTTCTGCCCCCATAGTTCACTCTGCTTTGAGACAGAATTCGGGCAACAGACCTCCATGAGTTTTTTCAGCCCTGGCTATTCAGTGATTGCAAATGACTGCAGAAAGTATAAATCAGTGGCATCTCAGATTTACAGGGTTCATGAAGAAATTTCAAGTTGTTTCAAATAATTTAGAAATTAAGAGTATGGACTATTCACTTATATGGGAAGCTGGGAGCAGGTCAGCTGTTTCACAGATTTTCCATCTCATGCCAGCAGTTCACTTGTATGTGCAGGAAGAGACTATAAGGCTCTGAAAAAAAATTAGCCATGAGAGTATCTTTCTATTTTTTGCCGTACTATTCTCTCCACAGTCACTCTGCAATTTGTTTATTTTTCACAGGACACCGGAGTTCCCATTTTTAAAGCATAAACTTTAGGCTGTCTGGAGTGTTATTTGATTTTGGAGTGGAGAATAATCAAGGGATGAGCAAAGACCAGTTGGAAATTAATTTTTTTTATTGGTGATACTGATAAATGTTTGGCTGTAAAAGGAGGCACTGCATGATGAAAAAAATCTCAGAGATGGTAAAATTATTTGCATCTGTCAGTCTGTAGTGAAAAGGTCATTTCTCAGTTCTTCTTTTAGCCCCAGCTTTATGATAGACATTGTACCATACTATTTTCATCTGCAAGACTGCATCAAAACTATTGGTATGTTTTTCATACCAGAGGGAAAAGATAAATAATAAATAGTAACATTTCTTTAGTTAATCAAATGTGGATTTTAAATTTTGCTCATCCACCTCTGAGATTTAGGAGTGTTGCTTGACCATAATTTGAGGAAGTTTATATATAAAATTTATATAGCAGTGGAAATATTCCATAATAAACACATACATGGACCCATTATTTTTCACTTGCATGCACATGCTTTCCATCATTTTATCATCTTGATAATCTCCCTCTGTCTTATTTAAACTATGTTTATTGTGATAAAGGGTGATATCTTTGCATGAAATACAGATAAGGCCCTCAGTTATCACTCGCATAACACACAAACATCGAGTTTTCAAATAGTCCATAGTAAGTCAGAAACCTAGTCTACCCTGAGAGCCAATGGAGCTTGGGTGCCTGCTACAGAGGAGCTTTTGAGAACTTCGTCCATGATTAGATACGCAGAAAGGCAGCAGGACTACCAGCTAAAATTGCTGTCTTGTTTTTTTTTTAATTTTCCTTCTGTTCCTAAATCTGTATCTAGGGGTTTTTATGAACACACACACATACATATATGTAGAATTGAATGAAACTATATATATTTATAGACTCATTTGCTTCACTCATATTGAAATATCACTCTGATTATTTAACAGCTTCCAGGAAAGTCACATATATCTGGTGTCCGCATACTAATTAATATATTTACCTTCCCTTCCAGTGTTACTGATTGTTTCTTGGGTTTAACCTTAGACAGTGACTTAGTTAAACGCTGTATTGAATTTCACCATTTCCATTTGAACTACCTTTCTGGTAGTTCACTGAAGGGTTTATAGTTATCATGAGTGACCAAAGTACTTGGATGTGTGTACTTAGGTCAGTGTATAGGCCCATACATGTGGGATGGGGGTGAAATCTTTTAAAATAAAACAGCTGCAGAAGAAATGGTCAAGCCATTGAAGGCAATATGATAGCTGCTATTAAATCCCACTTTGAGAAGCTTCCTTTAGCTTTGATGATTTTTTTCTTCTCAAAAGTTGCTATCAATTTTTCACTGACCTCAGCTCAACCTCGAAGAATCAACCCAACTTCTAGCCTGCTCACATTTTTCTTATGAGGGTACAAAAATAATAAAATAAAAATAGTTAATTGTATTGAAACTGAAAGTGATCCAAAGTTAGAATGGTTCAGGTTTAAAAAAATTCCACTAATTTTGTTTTGGTTGTGTAAAACTAATTTCTTGAGGTGGCTCACATCAATATCTCTTTTTTGTCTGAATTTCAGGGAGCTATGAATAAGTAGTTTGAGACTTTCTCTAATTGTAACCAAATGCTATCTTATGAAGGGTTGAGGATTACCGTAAAGGTATTCTCAGCTTTTCAGGGATTGCTGCTGTTCTTGAAATAAAAATAATTTACATAGTGCCTACTCAGTATAAAATTTGAAAGACTCATAGTCTGTACTTATGTAAACAGCATCTTTTTTAGACATCCTTGTTATTTTGAACTCAGATATTCCTATCCAAATGAGAAATTAAGACATAGATGGACTTATACTACAGACCAGCATGAGCTCTGCATTACCTACAGCTGCAATACTTGCCTATTAGAGGAACCTGGCTGTATGAGTCAGGCACTGAACATCTTTTCTCAGTGCGTATGAAGCACCTTGCAGTGAGCACCACGCAGAAACACTGTGGTGAGCAGCAAATTCCTTGTGGCACTCGTGTATAGCAGATCTTAAAATTTTGCCCCTCATCAAGACTGAAGCATTTGGCTGGTATAGAACTCCCATATTTCATCCTGGGAAATCTGTGCAGCGTATGTGCACTCCACCCCACACTTCAGGAAGCAACACGTCCTGTTGCACATGCAGCATTTCATTGCTCTGCATATTAACAGTAAATCTGACTTACAGAGGCTTTTCTGTACATATTCTCAGTGACTGGGCAGCACATGGGCAGTAGATCCATTAGACAATCCCCAGAAGTGTAAGTCTTACTGTGCAGGCATGCAGTGACTTCATCACATGTACATAATAAATATGACGCTCTGTTAAAGTGTTGTCCTGACTATGAGGGTTCTTGCAGTCTTGTGGTTACCACCAGGCTGTATACAACCTGCTAGTAGAGCATCCTAGGCAGAGCATCTGACCTGCCACAGCTCCCAAACAGCTTGAAATCCTAACAAATGTATAAATTTATCAACATCTGCCTAAACAATGTTTCTGGTCTGAAAAAGGGAGAGTGTTCAGGAGATTCAGCTGTTTAGTAGTCTTCAGTCTACAAAGCCTAAGTTTACAAAGCTGTCCCTGAAGCTCACGGTCTTCTCTTGAATGCTGGCACCAGCACCTCTTTCCTCACCCTGGGATAAATGACCCTCTATTTCTGCCTTCGTGGTCCAAACCCCATTTCAGGTAGTGAAGGCGACTGTTTCCTTCATGATCTGGGTGACACTTCTGAAAAATATGTGATTTTAAAAAATCAGTGGAGGAATTGGCAACAATTACATTCAAATATATATTTACAGCACTTGTTCAGAGCTCTGATTAATTGCAAATGAAGAGCAATTTCCAGGTTGATAAATACTGGCTTGAGGATTTAGGCACCTGTGTTTTGGCTTGCCCAAAGTGGCATGGCTTGCCCAAAATGCCAGAGGACCTTCGAAGAAGAACTGGAGTGTACCAAGTCACTAATTTTTTTGCCCCATCATGGATGAAACAGTTCAAGCCTATGAACACAGGCAGGGTGATGGGGACGTTCTCCAAAAAGCTCAGCTTTCCAGCCTGATCTCTTCACACTGACAGGCAGCCCTCAGCACTCTGTGCAGTAGCATGCAGTAGAGTGATGGGGTAGTCAGTGACTTGGTGTCTCTTTCATCCTGTTTCCTGGGTGCGCTAAAATGTTTGTTAGGAGATATTTAATCCCTTTTTTTTTTTTTTTTCCTAAATGTACCTTAGCAGGTTAGATCTGAAGTAGAAAAACTGGAAGGAAATTTCTTATATTGGAGCTGGTGAATCCACTTTTCTGAGGGACTTTGTAGCTATGGGAAAAATTACTTACAGTCAGTGGTTTTATCTGCAGCGTCCAGAGGTCATGAAACAACTTTGTGCCACTCCACAGGAAGCCAACAAAGACTGGGCAGGGTGGGTGGGAGGTGCTACTGCTTGGTGGAGAGATCTACTACGGGTAGGTAGGTAATAATTTCCTATTTCCTTCAAATAGGAAATGTTGTACAAGTGACCAGGTGGAGCACATAGAGTAGAATCTCAGTGCCCTGTGGCATGAAGACATGAGTGGGCATATCTCGTACACTCCTGTCATGTACCTGCCAGGCAGGAGCAGCTTGAGCCTTACCTTCAATTCTTCAATTACTTCCCCTACTTCTTCCAGTTTTAATATTATATCCTCCTCTCATGTACCAGATTTTACCTTCTTTTTTTCCTGTCCTTTCCCTTTTACCTCTTTCTGCAGTCTGATCTGTCTTTGCTCTTTTCTCTCTGAGTTCTGATTTCCCATTTCCTTTTTTGACTCTGTTTCTATATCTGACTCTCTCTTCAAAGTCTGTAATTTCACTACCATTCAATAAATCTACTATTTTCTGCTCCTTTCGTGTTACGCTTTCATTATAACTTTGTTTTTCACCAAAATGCTTAATTTCTCTCTTCTTCAGGTTGCATTTTTTTAAATTCTAACTCATCACACTCTGCCTAGTTCCCAAAGCAACCTTCTTCTCTACTGTCATGGTATCTGTTCACCTGATGATGTCTCATTCACAACCTGCTCTGCTATTCCATACCCTCGGTTCTTAAAGTAAAGGAAAAAGCACACCATGATAAATTTCCACACAGAACTTCAAAATGCTACCAAATTCTCTACAGTTTTCTTTTCAACCTTTCACATCAGGAAAAATTTATATGGTAGGCAAGAACTCTTTTGCTCAAGAAGTCTAAGACAAGGGCAAGTTTGGTTCTTGGAATTCACCAGGAATCCTACCCACTTTCCATCTGGAGATGGCTTTTGATTATCTCTCGCAAAATCAGCTGTGATTTTAGGGAAATACTGATATTATTCTGACCAGATTGTACAAACTTGGGAAAACAAAACTTTGAAGTATAAATATACTTGCAAGAAATTATCTATTAATATATTCCAAGTCTGCGGCTTTTCAATTGCATATATTTCCACTGAGGATAAGAAAAATGCCTGGTCAACCACCTGGTACTTTGGAGTCCCTCCCCAGTGAAGTCATGTAAAAGGCTGTTCTAAGACTCCAGTCTTTCTTTGGTAACAATGTGACATGAATCCATGGAAAAGTTGCAAGAAATCAAGCAGCTGACCCTCCCATCTTCCCGTCCTGGTAGATTCTTGGCTGTAATTCTTACTTTTTAAAAAAATATTCAGTAGATCAGATGTATTTGATGGTCTCCCACAAAACCCTTTATGAACATGCTTTACCATGTCTTGTAGGAGAAAACTGTTTATGCACCCGTATCACATTCAACCACAGAACCTCACCCTTTCTCTACTGTTTCTCTTCTGTTATAAAATAGTTACCTTGGACTGTCATACGTGTCCACTAAAACTAGCAATAGGGACACAAAAAATTGCTCATCTTTCCTGGACATCTTGCAATCTGACAATAAATTCTTAGATGAGTAAGGAAGCCCCTTGCTATGAGGGTTTGTTTTGTTTTGTTTTTCAGGGGTGGTGGTGTCTGTTTGTTTGGGGGTTTTTTACACTCCAGCAGAGTGTAATATCTGCACTTCCCTCAGACCAAAGCCTGATAAAGAATTAAAATTCACAATTCTTTTTGCAAAGAGTGATGGCAAGTTTGTGCATCTGAACTGCTTGTTAGAAATATGAGGACTAGATTTGAGTGGAGAGAAGATACACCTGCTTATGAGGGAATGTGAATTTGATGTTTATTTATGCTGCTTAAAATGAGAAGATGAGCAATGTAAGCATGCAACAGCAGACAGACTGCATAGGGAATAACAAGACTGCGAAATTTGAGAAAGAATGAGGAGAAGCTAGTATTAGGTTAGAACACATACTCAAGTCTTCTCTTGGTTGCTGGATGGATTTCTCAGGATAGGTCCTTCAACAGAGAGGAAGACTTGACTCCTTGGTGCAGTCTTTGTTTCCTGCTGAAGAAGTCTGTACACATGCTGTTATAGTGAATCAGACTTGTCATATGTTGGTAGGAACTTGGACTAGCAACACAGAAATGAAAGGCTCCATTCTCTATTCATGGCCTCATAAACTAGTAACTCCCACTCAAATTGCACCATTAGATTTCCACTGTAAGGTCTTCAGCTTTCTTTTGGTCTTTTCCCTTCACTTTATCCCATTGTTTGTGAAGGATAGCATTTTAGACATGTAGTATTTTAAGTCGAAATGTCTCTTCTACTGGAAATTTAAGTAGATTGTACTGTATGAAAATATCTTACAGCATGCATGTGTTGCATGCTATAGGGAACACAATGCCTGAGTCCAAGCTGTTACTAATGATTTGTATGGAGACTAAGTAACAGAAAAAATATTTAGGAAAATATATCTTAGTTCTTATGAGATTGTTTCTTTGGTAAGCAACTTCTTAGTTCCTGAAGTAATTTAGAAAGTGCTGTGTTGTAAATTACAAAGTACATAACACTCAGGGTAAGGAAAGTTTTGTTATTATGACTGCCCAAGATCTGATAAACTATTATATCTGCCTTTATAAACACTTTATTAAATATCATACTATCACAGACCCAAGAATGTAGTATAAAAGTAACTTGAGCAATTTGACAACCACTTTTTGTCATAAAAAAAGAAATATTCTCTTGATTAGTTTCTATGAAGCATAATATCTGTAAAATAAACAAGATAATGCTTGTGTAAACAGCACAGGGTACATGGAGAACAAAAATAGATACAGGCACACAGAACATTCTTGGCTCTAAAACCTGAGAGCAAATTTCCGCTTCATTTAGACTAGTTTAATAATAATTTTAATTGTAGCATTTTTAAGTCACTGAAAAAAACTATTCCAATTTTTTTCAATTGTATCTATCCTCTCAGGTAACATCTCCTGGACTGCAATGGATCTTCGTGTTCGTATGCCCTTTCAGACCTATCTCTAATTTTCAACAGTGGAGTTCTACCTGGTAACTCTTGTTCTGTTCTTCGTATATCAAGGAAACAAAATGTAGTTTGCCTGTTCTCAGACTAAGTGTCTAACCTATAGTCCACTGGCAACACTTCCTACTGCAGACAAGACAAGCAGCCAGTGTTTCATAGCCATAACTATAAGAAATACATTTGTCTCATAATCAGCTGTTTCCCTCCTATAAACATTTCCTTCAAGTCAGATATAATGAAAGTATTTTACTTTCTTTTTCTCCTTGTTTTAATCTCCAGCTTTAAAGGCACAAATAGTTTAGATTTCAACAGTAACCAACATCTGAAACACTCTGTGCAAACATTACTTAGTGAAACTCCATGTGAACAAACAGAATGAAAACACCTGCCTCCATAAAGACCATGTTCCATGAGAATCCCAAGAAAGAAGCATCAGATATGTTTCAAGAGATGGATGATTCAAATATTGCTAATCCTGCCAGATCCCAAAGTGTATTTTGAACTAAAACACTGTTTCACATGGTTAAGATGTAAATACTGAAAGGAAATTTAAATCCTGGGTTTGGGGGTTTTTTTTAAAATTTCTATATATATGTATACATGTATGTGTAGGTGTGTTTGTCAACTTATATAGGATATAAACAGTATTAGAATTTAAAGTCCTGGTTTCATCTTATTTATAACTTCATTGCATCCTCCCTACAATTATCAAATTTTCTGTTGATAGCAACCATGGGAAGGTGTAGTGGTAATCAGGATTTTAAATGGCCTCACAGTTTTCCAGATCCCTAAAAAAGAATATGTCTCCATATTGTTTTACCTACAACTGAAAGGAAGGACCAATTCTGCACAATGTAGACAAGTATTTGAATTATTTAATAATATGTTTTATATATTAATATATAATAGCTATTAGTATTATATATTAAATATCGAATATAGAGTATTATATTCTTTTCTGAAAGATAAATAGACCCCGAGGTGTTTGGTGGATTTTCTTTTTACTAATGGATATTTTGTCCAAGTGCCCATTTGTACATCATTTCTGATACATCCAGATTTACCCAGTGGCAGATTTATGAGGAGTCAGAGTAAGAAAAAGACATTAATTTCTGTTATTCTGGGCAGCACTGTGCACATTTGCATGTCACATAATGCTTTCTTAGTTATGCACCACTTACATGTAGTTCAGGAACATGTCCTTCCCTGGATTATCTTCCATTTTTCTTTATTCCCATGTCTGCAGGATGGATACTTCCCATTTGCAACTTTTGGGGGTTTTCTCTATTTAGAGTCAGTCTGACAAGGAAAAGCAACAAAATATCTCATGGAAATACCAAAACATTCAGTGCTACTCCACTGGGATGTTGGTTGCACTTACGTCATTAGCATAGCAATCAATGTGCACCGTAGTAGTCAATGCTACTTCAAAGCTTCAATGCCGAAGAAGCCAACACAAGAATCAAAGATTTCCCCAACGATTTTTACGGGGCATGCAAAACGGAGGAAGTTTCTCTCCCCTGACTTTGCGAGGAATTTCTAACCCACAGTGCCTCTAAACAGGATTAAGCGATAGCATCTGAAACACGGGCAGCTGGGGCTCCATTCACCGCTCTCCTCAGCTGCAAAACTGTGTCGGTGAACTGATAACAGACAAGCACTTAAAAGCCTATCGCAGGCGCAAACTCATCTCTTCAGGAGCTGTCTCGAGGAGATGAGGGTAAAACTTGCCCAGTGTGCAGGGCCTTATGGTCACAGAGCAGTGTGCAATAGGACTCCCATTACCTACAGAGGTATTAGGAAAGTGTTCCCAGATGAAAGCCTTTATCCAATTTCAATTGTCTCTTGAACAACAACAACATTAAGGGCAGCATTGTTCCATTTGCTACTGTGTCAAACAATGCAACAACTGTTTAGGATCGCATTTTGTTTCCCGAGTAGCTGAAATTACTGTGGGACTCGAGAAGCACTTACATGCAGAAAATCCGCATTCCTTAAAGCAGATGTTTTTAATTTTAATAACATCAGCCTATAGAAAAGAATATTTGAAATATTCTGATTGCTGTTTGCATGTTGCTGTTTAGGCGTAACACTCCATCGTGGTGGGTTTGCTGAAAAATTCAGGAGCCACCAGGAGAAATAAACTGCTACTAACTGTGCTACAAAGAACAATGTTGCCTTTTTTTTTTTTTTTAGTTTGAAAGCCACTTTAAATTCCTTCCTTTGTAGAAGAATGTCATTTTCTGCACTGTAGATGTGCCGTATCACAGACTCATAGACTCATACTTGGAAAATTGCACATGTAAAATTGTTTGTAGTGTGTGCCTTTAGTTCGCCACACATGCCGCCCAGATGTGTGTATGCACATATCACAAAAAATGGGCACGTACTGTTTTCACAAGCTAGGATATATCTTTATGAATAGTACACAAATGGAATCAGGGGAAGCTCTTTGTGGACTCCAGGTTATGAAGGACACACCTTGGCCTCCAGGTGAGCAAAGATGCACGCATATACAGTACTCACTTTTCCCACTACTCTGTCTGTACTGCAGACTGCAGCCTGGTGTAAGAAGGTCCTTGAAGTGACTGGAAAAAAGTGCTTGCAGTCCTTTAGTGGAACAGAATGGAGTTCAGTCCAGTCTACTCTGGTGAGTGAGAAACTGTAAAACCACCCTGGTCTGTGCTCTGTCTCCCTCTGCAAAACTGGTAATGGTGTATGAGCTAGCTCGACTATGTATGAATTTTTCCACCAACTGTAGGCACATGCAGAACTTCAAGTCATAGAAATAGGTGCCACTCTGAGCAGAAGTTGGTTTAAACAACTCAGCTTGTACTGATGAGGTCTGTTTTTCTGAGTTTTTGTGATCTTTCTTTTTCCCATGGGTGTGTTTTGTTGACATTCTTCCACACATGATTAGGATTGACATATCTGAACTGGTCATTTTACAGCCGTTCTTAATAAAATCAGGGCCATGAATCCATTTGCCTGCTCTATTTAAAAAAAAAATGTACAGGGAAAAACAGCAGTGTGACTTTCATTTAGTCGAACACACACAAACAAACAAACAAAAAAAAAAAATAAAAGAACTTACTTTGAAGGAATATGTTTAGCTGCATATTCTGCATCTGCATTCTTCTTCCATAGCTGCTGTACTTCCAGGTGACCAGTCTCTGAAAGCACCATGCTGCATACATATCTGTGTGCTGAGATAGGAAAAGCTGTGAGATATGTGAAGCAAGTGTGTTCAAAATCTGCACTTTCAAGCCACTGCAACCCAGCATCAGACCACTAGACCTACCAGCTGTTCCCCACTCTCCAGGTGACCTAAACCTGGATCTGGGTGCTCAGGGTAAGCAATATCAAGACTTGATCATAAGAAAGAATGAAAACACTTCATGGAGATAGATAAAAAAATACGCCTAGCACCTTAGGTGCAAATACACTTGCACTGTATAAAACAATTTGAGGATGTATCAGTGCTTTTTTAAGGCAAAACATGTCTCTAAGAGACATTCAGGATTTAAATCCTTAAAGAAATTTATATGTAAGACCTGCACTTAATTCAAGGAGCATTAGCCCCTTCAACACTTCACCACTTCCCCTGAAGTACCTATCTTTATTCTAGCATGCGAATTATTTCTTACAAATAGAAAAAAAAAATGTCCCTATGAAACTAAAACTGTATTTAGCTCTATGGTTGCATAAGTTACCTCAAACCTTAGTAGTACTGGAGTAACTAGAAAGAATACAGCCTAATGTGCTCATTATGAGCTAGAAGGTGGGACATTACTTCTGACTAAAAGTTTTGTGTATCAGTAAACTATGAAAGGATAGTGCCGGTGGCGCCACAAATAATTGAAGCATATCCCTGCAGTGGTCAGAGGTGCAATCCTGTGCCAGCGTTGCTCCCATGGAAGTCACAGGGAATTTCGTCACTGAACTGAGTGGGACAGAGTGGGATTTCTGCCACACAGGGTGGGCTGGAAAGAGAAATATGTGGCATTCTTTGTTAGGTAGGTATCTTTAGATATGTCTGCAAAATAGTTGAGTCATAAAACCGCTAAATCTTTGTGTTTTGCTGCTAAAGAGAATCCATAAAAAGAGATTTATTGTCATATTTCCCTTCTGTGTTGTACTGTTCCCCACCATCATAAAATATTCTCGTCGGTTTATAGCAAAGAAAATACAGCAGCTTAGTTCATAAACGCCAAATTCCCCTCTGTTACACCCCGGCTTTCAGACGTAATCGAATTAGCTCCTATTTGCATTGATACCGCTGCCCCAAGCCGCAGTAACGAGGCTTATCGAGACCTGACGTGTGCAGAGGGGTCGTTGTGCAGGGGCGGAGGTGGACCCGCACCAGTCCGCAAATCTGTAGGAACCCGTCCAAGAAGTTTTAACTTTTATTATTCCTGACGAAGATTTAAAGCGGCTCTGTGCAACAGTCAAACAAGAATAAGCAGATGTGGAAAATATAACAATCGTAAGAGCGTTTAACAGAGAGCGGGGGAGCAAAGCCTGCAGAGCAACGCAACAGCTCGGGCAACCCTGCGTGGGGATAGACGGGCATGGAGACACGGAGGGCAAGGCAGCGCTCGGGGGGAAATCTCTTCTACTGGAAAACTCGTGGCTTCAGAGTAGTCCTCGCAAAAAAAAATTTTGGGGAAAAAAAAAAAAAAAACTCAGCACC
This sequence comes from Grallaria varia, assembly GCA_013396735.1. Lineage (NCBI taxonomy): Eukaryota > Metazoa > Chordata > Aves > Passeriformes > Formicariidae > Grallaria > Grallaria varia. The sequence goes on along the minus strand of VWZG01006177.1, from coordinate 165,470 downwards.
TGGACGAGGAGATCCTGCTTTTCAGTTTGATTTTTTTGGTTTTGACCGAAGATCCCTTGCTCAGTGGCTCCTGCGGGCGGACCCGCTGAACCCCCTGGTCCGGGAAAGGTGTCTGCGGGGCTGTACGGCGAAGGCGGGGTCAGCGGGGGGCAAGGGCAGCTCGCCCCGGTGTGCCGGTAGCCACAAGCCAGGCTGTAATTACAAAGCAAACAAGGGTGAAATATTGGATCGGCGTCGCCCGTGACAAGATCTGCGCTTTTTGCCGCCAATTTGTTTGTGGAGCTCTATTTAAAGGCGCTTGATTGAGGAAACGTTGAAAATAGCAGTTAGGGTTTCCCTAATGAGACCTCTAGAGGAAAGCAGTGGCATTCAGGGGGCTCCAGCAGGAGGAAGGGAAGCGCTTAACCCTTTCCAGCCGTTCCCGGACCGTCGGGGCTTCTCGCGGGCGCGGCACCAACCGCGGAGTGCCGCCGGGACCGCCCGCCCCCAATAGGTGCGCTGGGCAGTGGGGCCAGCCCGCCGCCTCCCCCTCGGCCTTCAGTATTTCGACCACCGGGCGGTGGAAGGGATGGCGGCGGGCCCCGGCAGGGCAGTGCCGGGGCAAGGCTGAGCATCCCCGGTGTCTCCCGGAGGAGGCAGCCAGTGCCTCCGAGCGTGCGCCCCCAGGGCACCGCGGCGTCGGGGCTCTGCCCCTCGCCGCCCTTTGATGTACTGGGTCGGATCGCCGGGTAGCTACGGGCTGGTGCTGCAACTCACTAGCTCAAGGGCGGGAGGGGAAAATAAAACGGCTCTTAGAAATGCTACAAAGACCAGGAACGTATTGAATAAGTAAGGGTGTGTGTCGCGCTGACACGCACTGCGCGGAGGCCTGTGACACGCCGTGTCATGTATCCATCGCTCCCAATTCTCTTACTTTGTGACCCTGCCCCGACACTCATTCTCGCAACCTCGCACACGCTACGTGATTAGCGCCTGTCTGAGCCCAGTATTACACACAAATGAGATCTCTGGTAAAACGCATGTTGATAATATTTTGAAAGGCGCTAATGCCTGTGAGGGAGTATGAATCACAATCCTCTTCTGTAGACTGCTTTCTGCAAGGGCTAACACCTGAACGACTGAGATCTCCACGCTCTCGATTTTATAAATCAGCTTTGGTTCCGAAAAATGAGGCTTGCTTTCCCAGTGAGCTGCCTGCAGGGCCCTGGAATCTTACCTAGAGCGTGTCTGCTCACCCTTCTTCCCGGTCATTGCACCAGCCTCTGCTCACACATCACGGTCAGCCTGTTGATCATGTATGTGTTTGTGTGTGTATATATATAAATATGTATATATGTATGTATGTATATACACCTGGACGAGGATCAAAATAAACTTCTTGGGAATATCTAATAAAAAGTGAGCATTATCTCTCCCTCGAGAAAAGAAAGAGTGAAAAGCAGAAAAACAAAGTGTCGACTTGGTGAAATAAGTTCTGCACGGTGATGTAAAATATTTATTTTTGTTGTCGCATTTACACCCACACGTTTTGGCCGCGGCTCCGTTTCCCTGCAGGTCTGGGGAGGTACATGACACTCAGTTCTCCATTTTCCGACTTCTTAACTTTCCTGAAAAGAAGAGTAAAAAAAAAGAAAAAAAAAATGTTTTCCTGTTAAAGTGAAGCAAAGAAACATTTTATGTGTCTACAGATAGGTTGTATCATCTGTACGAACAAATTACAGTATGTGGCCGCGCGTTTCTAGTAAAGTCTCCGGTCTTCTGTTTATGTAATGCCATTTCTGTTTGTAATTATTTTATTTTAATTTTATGTCACTTTTAACAGAAGCCAGACCGGTTTTCCCTCCGTGTTTTGTATACAATGCTCTCTTTCTCGATAAGATGTTCTGTCCTATCTTTTCTGGTTTTTCTTCTAAAAAATGTTTATAGTTCCCCACGAGTAATTCTCCAATAGTTCTCTCTTGCATTTTAAGGACTTGTCCCTGTCTTGCTTTATTTGTTTGTGTGAAATTTAGTTTGAAAGGAGATCAGAGAGAGCAGGAGGGGTTTGTAATAAGAGAATGACCAAGCGACCTAAAGGCTGATTATATGTCATTAACTGGAGACTTGGTGTACCCAAATTACCAAAAAGACCTCACTCAGCCAGATCAATTACATCGAGATACGCATATAGGAATTGCCGTACGGGTTGATGCCTCCAACAAGTGTGTAGCCGACATTTGCAGGACTTAGCCGCTGAGTTTTCAGACGAGCCCATGCGTTGCAACCGTTCCCGGGCAAGCGGGAGCGGGGTGCAGTGCTGCAGGTACACGGCGCGGGGGGCACCGGCAGGACAACACTGACATTTTGGGGCTTGTAGTTAGGGCAAAATTGCAGTTAATTTTCACTGCTCCGGAGGGATTATTTTACTCTTTTTTATGCCAAGAGAGGTTACCTTTGATCTGTGAATGTTTCTTAAACCCCAGCCTCGTTAAATGGAGACTTTCCTTGAAGAATAACAATAGAAGTGTTGATTTTGGTTAGCCTAAACCCAAAATGATGCCAGCCTAACCTTCTTCTCCCAATGTCTGAACTTCAGATGCTGGAGGACAAAATATTCATTAATGAAGTCAATTACATTGGTGAGTTATTTCATCAACGTCGAGCCCAAGAGCAGATTAAGATGCTCTTTCCCGGGAATGCAAACAATATTACATGGAAAAATAGTATGCCTCTCTGTATACATGTGCCTGTTTATTCATGTGCATGTATAGGAGATATATATATAAAACAACTGCAATAAATAGAGGCAAACTGAGTTCACCACGGAATTTTGTAAGGTCTTTATTACCGTTCTTCTCTCAAAGAAGGGGTCCTGTTTGGAGTTCGTCATGTTTTTCGTTTCTTTCTGTGATTCCTGTCTAGCGTCTAAATGCAACTCTGGATCCTCGGTCACAAATATAAGCAATCCTCGAATAATTGCTTGCACATGCAGTGGTTAAACGCGTAGGGTCCCGTGCTTACCGCCAATCATTGTGACTTCATTGAGACTTAGGAAATGTTCAGTGTCTTGGTTTTTTCTCGTCCCTGATCTTTTCTTTTCTTTTTTTCTTTTTTTTTTTCTTTTCTATACACAAAGTCTGCAAGATTATCATGCCTGTAATATGTGGGCGTTCATTACCGATAATAATAACGTAAACCAGGGTTCCTCCACCTCCAACGGCAGCAATTAATTCGGGCCTGCTGGGCCCGATCCCGCCCTCTGCCCTGGACGTTTAAATCCAGGTTGTGTGAGCTCAAGAGAGGGTGCAAGCAGGCCCATTAGGCACAAGTCGTTTTCATTAACCCGCACTGACATATTGACCTCCGAATGATATTTCTCCATGCCTCTTTTCAAAAATTCGTTTTCTTCCGGGTTTATGTCCTTTGGCGAACTCATAAGGGATGGCCCAGGGATAGAATGCGTCGCATCCCTGGGACACGGGCTGCTCCAGCGGTCCCCAAATCCACCCGAGAAGGATACCCCTTTCTGATACGTTTGGTCCTGGGTCAATGGCATCAGGCACTCTATAAATTCAAACGCGTCTCGACTTTTTAAGCCGTGCACCGAGCGGCTGAGCGATGTGGTAGGCAGCCGGGGGGAAGGAGAGGGAATCGGCACCCCGGTACTTTGGGAGCTGCAGGGACGAGAGCCGTCGAGAGGGCTGCCCGCCTAGGGGAGCGACTCAAAAGCAAAGGACGAGGTGCCTGCCCTTGGGATGCTCCCTCGTGTCTGACTGTTTCTTTGCCTTAATGAAAACCATGAAGGAGATCCCGGCGTTGCTGCACTGAGCGGGGACGGGAGGGTCTGGCGTTGGTACCGAGTACCGCAGTGCTGTCGCGGGGCCCCCAGTGACACCGCTGCCCAGTCCCGGGTGCTGTCCTGTCCCCCAAAATCGCCCCGCCGGTATCGTACGCTCCTCAAAAGGAAGGCGTGGTAAAGAAGCAAACGAACGGGAGGGTGACTGCCCAGGAATCGGCGAGACGCTTCTCTGCCCCTGGCCTGCTCTTTATAGGGCCTGTCCCGGGGTGGCTACGGCGCTCCCAGCCAGCCAGCACAGGAGTCCCCAGCAGATGTGGGTTTCCGACCACCCAGCGTCGGTACCTCGTCCCTGTTTCCCTTCGGTTTCCCCCGACTGATTCGGAGAAATTAGCTTAATTTGCAATTTAGCTTAATTCACATAAGCCCGGGGGATGGCGGCACAGCTCTATTGTTCTGTTATCCCAGTTCCCATCCTACTCTTGGCTCGGAGGAGAGAAGTGACCTGGGCGATAAGCGGACCGGAGGCGGCTGAGCGCCGGGGCAGGGCAGCGGGTGGCCCCGGTGGCGCTGAGCGGGCGCCCTGCCCGCCACCCCCCGCTGCCGCCTCACTCCTGGGGCTCCTGCTGCCCGCTCCCCGGGCGCCACGGGGCACCCACTGGGGGAGAAGGGCAGCCCCGCTCAGCCTCTCGGAGGGCTGTCGTGCTGAAGAGGCAACAAAAGCAGAACAAAACCGATGATACAGCTCCCCACCCCCCACACACACGATAAAATAAAATAAATTTTTAAAAGTGGGAAGAGAAAGATAAAACCAGCCTCGGCACAGTCGCCACCAAAATTTCTTTATTATCACAAGCTAAGAAAGTCCTGTCTGGCAGAAGAGTTCAAATAAATCGCCGCCTAGCACGCAACCATTTTGGCAAGGAAAGAAGTGACATAAGGCTAAGGCTTCTTTTTCTTTTCTTTTTTTTCCCTTTTTTTAAAGTGTATGATTTGTGCACAAAAAAAAAAAAAAATTAATCAAATCAATGCATAGAAGATCGGTAAGATGCCAGTGCTTTTTAGAGGACTGTGAACATACTATTGGAAAAGGTGCTTTGAGCTGCAGCGGTTTTCAACGCATGAGGCAAACAGAAAAGGCTACCACCCATGAACGGGCATCCTGAGTAGTGAAAAGCAGAGAGAGGACACAAGAATTGCATTTGCTCTAAAACTCGCTTTATAAAACTCATAAACAACTGCTGGGATAAGATAGGAGGAAAATACAAGGCTCTGCTGGGTATTTTATCTAGAAACCCTCTTTCTAAAAAGCTAATTAAGCAATAACGATGCTAGCTTTGGAGACTCGTGTTCTGATCGATATCGCCAGTATATTTTATTACTTTTTCTCTATCTCATGTTTTCCATTTCCTTCATCATTGGAGATCTTATCGGAGTGACCGTAGTGGCCTGCCACAGAGACTGTCACAGTTGCAGTCCAGCCTGCAGTATATTGGAAAGCTCCTACACAAACTGGGAGAGTGCAAAGAAACAATCCCGTTTTCAAGCCGATATCACTTTCCGGCCTTGACAATGCCCACTTCTTCTTTGCATCACGAAAATATATCATCAAAATAAAATTGGAGAACCGTTGCAGAACCTGGACAGGTTTTCAGGCTGTGCTCTGCAGACATTGCATCCCAAGCAGGGGAGGCACGCTGCCTGGCCACTCTAGGGTTCTGCTTTCACGGTCTGCCCACGTCCTTCCTTATATTTAAAAATCCGCACTGCAGACATGTTATTTCCTTAGGATAATACAATATATACATTTGTGCTTGTGCATATATAGGTACAGATATACATCAGTCGGTGACAAGCATGTGTGTGTACGTATAAGATATATGTGTATATGCATTAACTCTACATCTGGACTAGTTTTTCACTTTCGTACTCAGTTTACACCCAGACGCTCACGCATATGTGTATATGCTTATAAAATGTACGCCTGCGTGTCTGTGTGCCGTGCATGTCCCCTCACCAGGTCCAACTCTGTACTCCCCGACCTGCCGAACCGCGGTGCCAGTGCCCCTCTCTGCCTTTGGTATTTTCCGGACGAAGCAAGCTCCACGGTACCGCAGCAGGCTGCTCCTTGGCGGACGGCCTCGTCTGCGGAGGCTGCGGAGGCTGCCCACTCCCTGCAGGGCATTCCCTGCCGAGAGCCCGCAGAGCCACCGGCAAAGCCCTCGGGCCCCAGCCAGCCCCCGTGTCCCGGCGGCATTCCCGACGGCCAGCCAGTCGGCAGCCCCGCTCCGCGCCCAGACCGCCCGGGACCAGCTTGCCTCCTCTACCCGAGCACTGAGCTGATTTTCGCCGTCTTCCCAGCACCCAGCGCTTCCCCCCGCGATATTCCCCATCGACTCTGCAGTGGGACTGGAGAGTACATTGAGCTGCTGCAGAAATCGGACTTGCAGCTCTTGCTGCCTCCTTTCGCAGACTCCTCCATCTCTATCTTTCTCTTTCTTTAATTTATGACTTCTCAGCTCCTGTTGACACAGTTTTCCACACTGCCTATACTGTGAAATTGAACTGTAATATACGCCAAAGCAGCCTAGGCGTCAGGCAGCACTACTAGGGATGGGTATTTGGTATTTCGCAGCTATTTAGTAATGCTCGGCTCCATTTGAAGATGACAACAATTCGCCTCGACTCCTAGTTATCCATGAGTTGCAGTTTGAGATCCATTTTTCTTTTGTAATGTCTTCAAGGTTACCGAAGCAAAGCAACCATACACTACGGGATATTTCCTCCTGGCTTGGCCGTTAAACAAACATTTAACTACTCCCTTTCGATAACTAAACTTGCTTTCTGCAGATGCTGGTCTTTTTATTGCAGAAGCAGGAATGCGGCGAAATGTTAATGTATTTATCAGTAAAAGCTAGAAAATTAGCTCGGAATATGTTGTAAAAAATACTCGATTACTTACCGATCATTCCGATTTTAGAAGCATGAAACCCATTTCAGGCGCGTAGGTCACTCGAGCGAGCACTGGTGGAGGTGCACAGGCGCAGGCAGCAAGCTGGAAAAGAATCAGAGACAGGGTTATTGTTAGTGTCTCAAAGCAATTCTTTCTGGAAGAAAATACCATCAGTGGCCAAATCCCGAGCGCTCCGCTCCCTCGGTCAGCCAGCAGCCGCACAGCCGAAAGCAGACCATGCCAACCACGTCGCAAGTCGGGTGACAGGCGAAGCAAAGTAGCTTCGCCTCCCTCCTCACGGGAACTAATGATCTGGTTGCGCGAATTAACCAGCAATACAAGTATAAGTCGGAGCATTGCGGGGACACGCCTGTCACAACCGGGCATCGATCACATGTGCTCTCCGAAGCCGGTTTTATTTGTTCCTCTACCGGACCGGCACAAAGCACTTTGCCAAAGCAACCTCAGAATCTATTAAACTCTCACACAGATTTTTGCCAAGAAATTTCTTGGATCCATACTGTACCTGGTTTGATATTATCCGATATTTAAGTTTTAATTAGTTTGTAGGGGGAGGTTGTTATTGCTTTTTTTTAAATATCTTTTTTAATGCAGATTTTACTGTAAGGCATCTGCTAAACACTTGCATTAACCTCTGCCTCCATGATAATTTTTCCCCCCTTGTTTTAATTACATTAGGGATGCGGACGGGCAGCCAATCCTAAAAGAGGAGCTCGGCAATTAGCAGAGCGAACATCAAAAAGTTTTATTGCGGAGGGCGGCGGGCCCCGCCCCCGCCCCGGCCATTGGCGGCCGCTGCTTCTGACGACATATATTAACCCGAGCGGCCCTAAACATGTAGCTGTACATGGAGATCGGGCCGGGGAGCCCTGCCAGTGCCCCGCGCCTTGCCGAGCGTCGCCGCCGCCCGCCACCGCCGCGCCCGGCAGAGCGGCGCGGATGCCCCAGAGGAGCGCCGGGGCGCTGACCCCCGCGGCGGGCTGGGCAGGGATGCGTGTGCCCGCCTGGCACTGACGGCCCCGCAGCCGCGCAGGGCACAGGACAGCGCCGCCCGCCCGCCCGCCCCGAGCCCGGGGCGCATGGAGGGGGGC
>VWZG01006177.1:142834-157474 GCA_013396735.1 Grallaria varia | reverse complement strand
AACTTTTGTTTTGGGGCCCGGAGGGGCGGGGTGGGGTGCTCTAGGGAGCGGGGATGAGTCTAGTGGGCGGCTTCCCCCACCACCCGGTGGTGCACCATGAGGGCTACCCTTTCGCTGCCGCCGCCGCCGCCGCTGCCGCCGCCGCCACACGGTGCGGCCACGAGGAGAACCCCTACTTCCACGGCTGGCTCATCAGCAGCCACCCGGAGATGTCCCCCCCCGACTACAGCATGGCTCTGTCCTACAGTCCCGAGTACGCCAACGGGGCGCCGGGCATGGACCACTCCCATTACGGGGGGGTGCCGCCAGGGAACGGCCCGCCAGGGCTCGGGGGACCCCGGCCGGTGAAACGCAGGGGCACGGCGAACCGCAAGGAGCGGCGCAGGACTCAAAGCATCAACAGCGCCTTCGCGGAGCTGAGGGAGTGCATCCCCAACGTGCCTGCCGACACTAAGCTCTCCAAGATCAAAACCCTCCGTCTGGCCACCAGCTACATCGCCTACCTCATGGACCTACTGGCGAAGGACGACCAGAACGGGGAGGCGGAGGCCTTCAAGGCAGAGATCAAGAAGACAGACGTGAAGGAAGAGAAGAGGAAGAAAGAGCTGGTCAGTGCTACGGGATGGGGCGGGATGGTGCAGGGGAGGTGCGGAGAGGAGGCTGCTCGGCTGCCCGCCGGCGACCCCATCCCCGCGCACCCAGAACCTGGCTGAGCAGGGTGGAAGGGCATGTCCGTGGGGGGACACCTCGCTCCCATCCCTACCTAGTCGTACCTGCGGGCCAAAAGCGGTACGGTGCAGAGCCGCGGGTGGCCGTCGGAGTCCGGATCCACCCCGGCGGATGAGAGCAGCCGCGGGGAAAATGTTGCCACATTAGGGTCCCCCGGGGAGGTTACTTCCCGAGTTGCTGCTTGTCCCGGATCCCAAAGCATGATCCCTCAGGAGACAAGCCTCCGTTCTCTTTAAATAAAAATCTGGAGGCATGATTAGCTGCTAAGCCCAGCCCGGCTTTAAACTCTTGACAAATACGAGATTCGCAGCCGACAGGCTTTCTTGCCCCTGCGCTCGACACTTGGACTTTTTTGATTTTTATGGGGAGAGTCGGCTTAAGGCAGCACAAGCCCAGTCTCGTGTAGGCCCTATGGCACGCTCACATGTGCTTGATTCCCCACGATTTGAGGTGGCCGCGGGTCTGATGTTTTGCCCGGTACATGCCAGTGCCCCTCTTCTCCCTACAGTCAGGGAGGGGATGATTTAGAGGGTACCTTATCGTAATCCCCATCTTCCCGTGGATGGCTGGCGCCGCTGAGCCTCTAGCCGGCTTCCCGGTGCTCCAGAGGCGGCAGGGCGGCCGGGTGGCGCGGAGCGGGGATCGGCCTCCGTCGAGGACCACGGGCCGCCGCGCACGACGCGGGGCCGCTCCCACGGGCGGCGGCTTTGCCCGCAGCGAGACCCCGTGGAGCGGGCCCTGCAATGTCCCTTGCAGCCCGCGGGCCTCGACAGCAGCTCAGGTCTCCTCGTAGTTTTCGATCTTGAGGCAGGGCGGATGCGACCTAGAGAGAGAAGGAATATATCTAACCTTTTTTTTCTCTGCTCTCCCTCTTCTGTTTCTCTCTCTACCCTCTCATCCTGTCTCCCCAGAACGAAATCTTGAAAAGCACAGTTAGCAGCAACGATAAGAAAACCAAAGGGAGGACTGGCTGGCCGCAGCATGTCTGGGCTTTGGAGCTCAAGCAGTGAGCACGGCAGGACTGGAGGAGCCGTCCTCTTAGTCTCGGTAGTGAGCTCTCCTCTGAGGACTCTTTGTATTTGGAATCGTCCGGTTTATTTATGTGCAATTTCTCCCCCAACCCCCTCCCGCCCCCAAAATGTGCATATTTGAAGGAGAGGGAAAAAGCATTCCATATATGAAGAGGAAACTCCAGCTTGGTAAGGGGTAATGTCTCTAAATGTTTCGTGAATGTTATTTGCTCTGTATAAAACACATGGGGAAAACAGAACCATAGAAAAGGAAAAAAATTCCCTCCCTGGCATTAGTGTGTATGTGAAGTGTATCTTTAATACTTGGCCTTTTGGATATAAATATTCATGGGATTATAAAGCTATATTTCAACAAAGCAGTTGCACCAATGTTTCGATTGACTCGGTATTTAGTGTTGTAATTTTGTTGTGGTCGTTCGGTATTTGAAGATGTTTTCAACAGTTATTGGTTATGTGCACTTCGGTCCGTAAGGGAAAAAGTGGAATCTAATTAATATTGAAGGTGTAAACGTTGTAAGTACTCAATAAACCACTGTGTGTGTTTTTTTACAAAACAAGAAAAAAAAAAACAAGAAAAAAAAAAAAGAAAATCCAAATCTTTTTATGTTTTATACCTCAAAATGTTTTGAATAATAGCGTTGTTTATGGCTCTTTTTTTTTTCCATAATATTTAAAATATTCGGAAGTAAACTAAATTATAAGATGGCTCCTAAGTTTATTTTTTAACAAGTGATTGAGTGAAAGGAGGGATAGAGGGAGGGATCTCACAGCCCCGTGAGTGTTGAACAGAAACCGGCAGTTGAGCTGAATAGGAATTCCTTGTGGTGGTGTTCTCCATGCAGGAGACCTACTGCGAACGGGAAACGGACAAGGGTGCAAACCCCGGGCGGGTCAGGAATAGCAGAGATGCGCGGTTTTCGTGCCGCCGGAGCCCGGGCGGCGGCGGTGCCAGGCGCGGGCCCGGACTGAGGCGGACTGCGGGGGCGGCTTCCCGGAGAGAGGCCGAAGGCAGGAGAGAGAGGCCGGCGGGCTTTGCTCGGAGTGATTATGTAGCAGGTAATTTTACGTCAAGGAATAAAGAATGAACAAAGGCAAGGGATTTGAGGGGGCGTAGAGGTGGGGGAGGAGGTGGTGTTGTAGGGAATATGTAAGATTTACAATGAGCTACGGTGAACTTAATATTGACTTTGTGGTTCCTAAAACTCTCCTGGGTTGCACGTTTCCAGTACGCCAGAGCGAGTACAGTTGGGATTTTTTTACCTTTTTTTATCTAACTGCAAACTGCAACAGCCCATGCTCTGCCTCTGCTTAGTACGTTCACTGCTTTCCCAACAAGATCGCTCTTCCCTTATATCTCTCACCCTGCCTATAGCCTCCCTTACAAGGGTTCCGTTGCCAGACTGGCGACTTTTCTGCTCCCTGGTACCAGGGCAAGCTGCAGACATTCAGGGCAGGGAAGTGTGTGGTATCCTTCTGTATCCGAGGCAGACAAGGGGAAAAAACTAAAAGTTTTCACATAAGCAAGCTGCTCTAGGTATTCGTGATCATTTCTGGTTAAGTGCAAGGTTTCCGACCTTTTCCATAATAAAATTCAGACTCATATTTAAACTCTTCTTTAAATCGTCTCAACTTAAACCAAGCTGGCTCTCTCTCCAGGTCCAGGGCTGCATACCTGCTTGCCTTCCCGTGTTGCCGCACATAAGGAAGTGGTTCCCGACGAGACTCGGCATAAGCGTAGGTAGATGTGCCATTGCCCATAAAAAGATAAGGGAGCCCTTGCGCCGTTTCGTCGCCCCTGCTGACAGTGGGGAGGTTGCGGGGTTACAACAACCGGACAAAAGTGATGTGCCCTCCCTCCCGTCGGGTCAGGCAGCCCGGCTGTGCTCTCCGTCGTGGGTCTGTGTTTACAGACACTTTCCTCTGTTTATAACACTAGGAGAGAAGAATCTCCCCCCTTGTTTGCTTTTCCTTGCCTATTAATTGTCCAGCTAATGAACTAGAGCTTCTCGCACTCCCCGCTCTCTCGCACTCCCCACTCTCTGCTCAAACTTTTTTTTCCTTTTTTTTTTTTTTTTTTAATAGCGGCACAGAAAAGAATAAAAGAGGACAGGGGTGGTTGCGAATGGTGCGGTGCGGCACGTTACGGGCAGCCTCTCTGGAGATGCTGTGTTTTCCCTTGACCGAGTCACGGGGCTGCAGTTCTCCCGGGGAATGCTCGGCGGGGCCGGGGCCGGCAGGCCGCTCTGATATGCAATCTCCGAATCGCCCGTCCCATATTTCTCCATCAATAATTTTCCATTTTTGAAACGTCGCTTTATGAGAACCGTGAGCTTCGCCGGACCCACTAAGGACCTCTTTTAATTGCTCACTAATGAGGATGTTGCTATTTTCTCAGGAACAGCCATTCCCGCAGCTAAATCACAAGAGCCCTAGACAGGCCGGAGCCGACAAAAATGTAGGTTTTGACGTTAAAAGCTAAATGGGGAAGCAGAAGGTAAATTGATGGTAGATGGGGATGTCAGTGCTCTGGCCTCAGCTCTCCGCCGGAGGAGCCGAGGCCTGATAACAGTGGAGCGCTGCGCCCCACTGCCTGAGCGCACCCGGGGGCACCGCCGTCCCATCGACCTGTCCGGTAATTCCTCGGAGCCAAAACATTTTTTGGGAGCTTTTGCCTAGGCGAAAGGCACGTAGTAGGAGAGATGATGGCCTTTCCCACTCTGCAACATTTCTGTGCGGGTGCGGGGAGGAAGTGAGAGGGAAAGACTGGGTGCCGATGGAGAGCAGTCGGGTCCCTGTAGCCCTGTCCCCGCAGACGGGTTCACGGACCCGTGTTTTAGTCCCCTCGCCTCGTTTCATGGCTGGAGGAGCGAGATACTCTGCTCATTCTAATGAGAACATACCATTTTAATTGTTTTCATCCCCTTGAAAAGGAACAGCGACGAAACTACCCCGGGAGACGTCCCGCCTCCCCTGTCCTCCCAGAGAGTGTCCCCTCGGTTCCCCCGAGGAGCGGGCCCGGCTGCACTCCCGAAAGAGCGCGGTTGCCCCATTACAGGGAGGCGAGGACCTTCCCAGGGGCGGCGAGAACCCCCGGCGGGCCCCGAGGGTGTTGGTTTGGGCAGACAGGAACTGCGGGTTTTTAGAGCTCGTCCTGGTTTAGGGTAACGGGGACGCAGCGAGGGGCCAGTCCTTCGGCCACTAGCAGTTCTGAGTTTTGGGGGACTCCCTGCAAAGTAAGGGACTCCCCTAGGACCTCGTTGTTATCGGATGTGTATGCCATGCCTGCATTCCTGCAGGCAAGGGAGATAAACTGGTGGGGCCTTTTTTGCTCCGTTTTGCTTTGTGTTGTGGGCAGCTTGGGTTTTTTTGGTTTTTTTTTTTCACCACCCCCACACCCACCCCCCGCCCTCTCCTTCGTCGTTCCCAGGATCTCTTCTCTACGTCAAAAGACTATTGCAATAATTAGTACTTATTTGCTATCGTTGCCAAAGAGGTGCAGCGGGGCCTCTCTGGCCAAGACGCAGGCACCCACAGAACAAGGGCCGGGACATCCGTGAGCAAATGTAGAGATATAAACACAACCAGGGGATGCCGTGGAGACAGCATGAGCTTGAAAGGTGGGCGGAGAGGAGGGGAGAGAAAGTTAATAATAAAACCGCTAAGCAAAATATCCTCTTTTTGAGATGGGAAACCTAACCTTAATCTTTATCACACGTACTCGCCCGGCGACTCACAAACAGACACAGAAGAAACCTCCAAGTAGCGATGGGAAGGAAACACATTCCACACGCCTACAGACATAATCCCCTCTGCTGTAACGAGGGGCTTATCAATGTTTTATATATTTTTAATTTGGGAATTTTTTTCTGTGGGCCATGAAATATGTGCCTTTGCAAAGCAGCTCTGATCTTTTCTATTTCTAATTGGTCAATTACTGTTCAGCTGTTTCAGCTTGTCACAATGGACAGTAAAGCAGAGTTGTTATCTGAATTATATATTCACATAAATTCTAGCAAAGCCGGGTGATGCACAGGGCCAGCGGCTTTCTGGTGTTCCCCGTACCTCCCTCTCCACCTTCCAAACCAACGCTGTGCGTGTCTCCTTTTTCTACAGCTTCCCCTCCCCCAACCCCATTTTCCTGTAGAAATATCATTGCTTTGATGATGCGATTTTAGAGCATTGATTACAAATTTATTCTCAGGCACTATATAAGTCTTTATATCTGCTATTAGAGACATCTGGGAATGATTTGAGCCGTCCCTCCTCCGGCTCTGCTCCCTCTATCTTGCAGCGAGGAGCTAGAGACATGTTGACGTCAGATCAGACGGCTCGGAGCCATCCTGCTCTCCACTTGGGTGTAATCACGGCGACGCTTTCCAAGCCCCGGCCCGGCCGCGGTCGCCAGCTGGGATGCGGGTGCAGCGGGACGCGGCATTCCCCCTTCGGGGCTCCTCGGCACAGCCCAGTTTTGAGCCCCCGAAGGCTCCGGCACTTCTGGAGTTTGCCGCCGAGGTTGTTTGTTTATTTGTCTGTTTGAGACTTTGAGGAAGCAAAAGCGGTGCATTCCGCGGTCAGTGTTATTCTTCCACCCATCCAGGCCCACCCCTCAAGCTCCTACCCAGCGCTTGCTTTATCTCAGCCCGATTTCTCCCGGCGCATTAGCTCACAGCGCTGTCTTCCAAAATAAATATCGAGACAGGCAGATTTCCACCTTATATCTTGGCAGGGAGAAATTAGCTAAACAAAGTGCAACGCTTATGTGCGGGCAGCCGCAGGCGCGCCGACGCCCCGCTATCCAAAGTGGTAGTCGGGTTTACAACAAGCTGGGAGAGCTGGAGGCAGTTCTAAAACAAGACAATTCCCTACCCAAACGGCAGTGCTGGTAGCTAGGAGATGGCCTTGCACCTGCTATTAAATCCTAATGAATCGCCACTAATTCAGATCTGAGGCTGGCTGAGGGTAACGCTGAACAGCCAGGGTGGATGCCCTGACTCAGCAGGACCCAGGACCACGTTTGATACACTTATTTTGACACACTTTTTGGTTTACGATTTTTTTATTATTATTATTTCGTACCACTCTTTATTTTTTTCCCCGACAGAGATAAAAAAATAATAATTGAATAAATACAGCTTGAGCCTCCCCTGTCTGTTAGCACTCTTGGACGGCTGACACTTGTTCAGCTGTACATTATAATCAGTGCTACTACCAGGAAGGAGCAGGGGGCGGGGTGGGGTGGCGTGTGGATGAGAAAGCAGTTGGTCTCGTCTCCAGAGGAAAAAGATAATGTTAGAATGTTTATCTAAAGGATTAAATTCTCGCGGTAAAATACGCTTGCCAAGAAGAGGGAGAAAAAAAACCAAACCAAAACTAAAACAAAAAAACCCCCGCGTGACCCTAAAAATAAATTTTAAAACACTTCAATTTCTTTGTACCTGTGAAATAAAATAAAATAAAATAAACCCTCTAAGATACCGCAACGCTTCTCTGTGTCTATCTGTAATCTCGAAAGGAAAAGGAACTATATCCTTTCTGCACCAGTGCAAACGGTATGCTGTGAGCTCAGTTTCCCACCACAGCCACTGACTCAGGGGGTCGGGCGTGGTAAGTGAATTTTAAAGAAATTTGTAAATATAAAACAAACAAACAAACCCCAAAAAACAAAAAAGCCCAAATCATGTGGAACAAACCCTAACAGAAAAAAAAAATCCCAGAAAAATCCCATCGCTGGACTTTAAGGGAGAGTTCTGACTGGTGATGGCTTTGCGGCAGGGTTGTCGCCCTTGTACCTCTCCGCGGGGAGTCTCCGGTCCTGAGGCTGGAGCCGTCTCCCCGCCGGCGAAGGCCCGGAGAAGGCTGGTGGGGAGCAGGCCTGGTCCCGTGGGTCTGCCTGGGCAAGGCACAGGGGGCTGCAACCCACCGGGCTGGGGACCAGCTACGGCTGCCCCCGGAGCGGGCTTCTGGGAACAGCAGTAACGAGTTAGCGAAACAATGGAGATCTGCGTGCCCGCATCTTGGAGCCGTTCATTTGCTAACCGTGGAGGCTGTTTAAAGCAGAAACAAACCCTTGCGTTGCCCAAAAGACTCGAGAGAAAAATGTGTAATTCTATTTTAATATATAGCAGTAGAGTCGCTTTGCCTGCCCCGTCTATTGAACAAATATGTGGGGGTAATAGAGAGGCCGACTCTCCTATAGGGGTCCCTATTTGCATGCCGTATGTGGCTATAGGCTGCAACAGCTGAGTAGAAGGAACTTCTTATAAAGCTAAATACGCGTGCAAACCCGGAGAAGTTTTCTAAAACCGGCCAAAAAGACAATGAAATGTCCTGCCAGAAAATACAGGAGGAGGAAGAGATTAAAAATAATAACAATAATATTATTAGGTGCTTCCCCCACAAGCCCCCAGCCTTCCCAAAGGTACTGGCAGCGGTGCCCTAAGGAGGTCCCCGGCAGCTGGGGGGATTGCAGGAGGCCGGGTACGCCCCAGAGTCGGATGACAACGCGAGCGGGGCGGTGTCTGGAACCGACTGGCAGGGGAGAGCCGAAGCACTCGGCTCGGCCTTGACGGCCTCTCTGCCAAATCTGGTTTTCATAGAGCCGCGCTGTAATTACCTAAAGCCATAACTGTCTCCGAAATTATTCATTAAAGTCATTCCCGGGAATCTCGCGGCGCGAGGACATTTATGGCCTTTGAGCGCCCTCCGAGCATGACATAGTCTCTCGCCCTGCGTCCTCGGCGGCCCCGTGTTCAGCATCGCGGAGGGGAAGGGGGAGAAGGGTTTTCCCTCTCTTGCCTTCCCCTCGGTGTGTTTGTTTGCAGGGGCCCAGGTTGCTTTCCCCCTTTTGGCGAAGGAGTGCAATGTAACGCGGCAGATACCTTGGGAGCGAGGAGGGTATTTTGGGGAGTTGCAGTGTTGTGCGGAAGATCATGTCTGTGCCCTGTGGTGCTGTCAGCGGTGACAGATCCCAGATGCAGCCGCTACTGTATGGCAGATTGAGTTTCTCAGCAGAAAACTCTCTTCCTCCCTCCCAAACGTCTTCAAAAACCTTCTCCAGATACTGCGGGTCACTTCAGCTCAAACGAGGAGAGAAAGGGGAGGAAAAAAAAGGCTTTTCCCTTCTCCTCCCTCTCTCTTCCTCCTGCCGGATCTCTCTGGGGTGCGGGGTGGGGGGGCCGTGACCGGGCCCTTCCCCACCCAGGGGGCCTAGGCCTCCCTCTCGCTCACGTCCCGCCGCGAGCCCGTCGCCGAGCACGGGGAGCCCCGTCCAGGTAAGCGGGCGATGGCGGGGAGCAGGGCTGGGGCTGACGACCGGGGTGGTCCCCGGAGCTCGTCTCCCCTCCCGCGGTCGGATCTCGCTGCCTGCAAGGAGTTGCCCGGAACTGGGGGCGGAGGTGTCCCCCGGCCCCAGGCGCGGGGAAGGGGTGGGAATAGGGGGACAAGGTAAGACCCCTCGCCTCGTCCCGCCCGCCGCGGCGGGAGGCAGCAGCCAGGAGCAGGATCGGCCCAGATCCCCCGGCCCGGCAGGGTTCGGGCTACCGGGGGTGGTAACGGAGTGTCATGATTTTGGAGACTTTAAACAGGGGACTGGAGGAAGACCAGTGAAGTAGGGGAAGGATAGCAGGGCGATGCTGGGCGCACACCCGTCCGACTGTCCAGGAGGACGGGCCCAGAGGCGCCGCTTCCGTCACCGTCAACAGCAGCCGCCAGCTCGGTAAGCGGAGGAGGTCGGGAGACCCTACTCTTCCGTCCTCCCCGCTTTTTTTCACCTCTTCACGTAAATGGAAGAGGCACGGATTTTAACAGCGCTGGAAAAAGTCGTGCCCCTCCTCGAAGCATATAATATGTTTCAACATTCCTGTTCTCCCACCCCTGGAAATATTAGCAACCCCCGTGTGCAGAGATAGGAGGCCAAGGGAATGTGGTGTCTCATCCTGGAGGCCTTCTTCCCCTCCGCGCAAGTGGGCGATGCTGGAGGGCTCGTTGTGGACTGTGGCTACGTACCCTCCTCCCCACCTTAGAGGAGCAATGCTCATGAAATGTCTGGCACCAGCGAGGACTCCCACCCGCGGATGAGACTCCAAAAACACTTCTCACGAACGCGAAGGAGCTTTTCTGCTCACGACAAACGATTTAGAGTGGCAGCTCTATTCGAAGTGCCGCGGACCTCATTCCCCAAAACCTCCCTCTGGACGGACGCAACCTGATTTTGTTCATGCCTTTTGAAAACGGTTCCAACTAACCCCATTTTAGGTCTTTCCTTCCCCAGATTAATTGAAAGGCTTTAATTCAACTGCTCTCCCACCTCTCTCTCTCTCTCTCTCTCTTTTTTTTTTTTTTAAAACAACTCTTGCCTTTAGCAGAAGTATAATTGTGACCCTGCCTGATCCACAGAGCCTCCTGTTGGGAGCAGTTAGCTGTGGTTGCATTAGGCCAAAAGACCTCCCAAGTGGCGGTGGCCTGGGTGTCATAGAAAGGGACTCTGCACATTGTCCATTCTTTCTCATCAAAGTTCCAGGCACCGTGGAGCCAACAGTTTGGTGGAGGAGGAAAATAGTAAACAAGCCTTCCCCCTCCCTTCCCAATTCAGCAGCCCCGAGATCTTCTTGGGATGCAGAAAAGGGAACAAACTTTTTCATAGCTTCAACTCAGTGGTGTGATTTACATTTCCGGCTGCCCTGTCGGAATAGCAGTAATTTACAGCCTGACGAAGAACACTTTTACAACACCAGAACATATTCAAGTGGTGCCTTACTACGCAAAAATATTTTAAAATAGAACATAGGCAAGAAAAAAAGTTCATTTTCCTGCCTTTTCCCACCATGGCTTTTTGAAGAGACGAATGGGTTGAACTGTAGGGGGGAAAAAAAAAGTAGGTGCAGGCTGAAGAAAATAGGGATGAAATCAATCCTGGGGTTCTGTTTATATGGTATATATTATATGTCCACGTTTCTCCTATTTTTCTAAGGCTTTAATTTAACAGAAGACGTTTCGTTTTGTACTCTCGGGCCAAATCCTGCTAGTCTTGCCCCAGGGAGTGCTTTGATTTGGGCAAGAATCTATTGTGTTTAAACAATTTCTTTCTTTTAATAACTCATTTATTCTCCGGAGTCTAAAATCGAGTAGGTCTGGTAGCGTTTATGAAAGGGGAAGCATCTTTTATTCAGTTCTAATTTCTCTAAACTGATATGTAAAGCTTTTCCAAATACCATGGTAATAGCGTTATCCCTTCTAGCGAAGCATCCAGTTTGTTCCAGCCAGACTTCTCCACCAGGGCAGGGCAGGCCAGGGCAGGGCAGGAGGGGTCTAGAAACTAATGTACAACATCCCTATGCTGGTAGGGATGATAAAGTTTACTAAATTACAAATATGTGAATTTGGCAGACAGTTAGAGATGAAAATGATCAAACGATAAAAAAAAAAAAAAAAGAAAAAGAAAAAGAAGGCAAGCAAGCAATGAATAAACCACATGTAGCAGTTGCAGCTTTCATGACTTTGGTAATTATTTACACCTGAATCATAGTTTACTCCAGCCACGGTTTCGAAAGTAAACCTTTAAAGAATTTAATTATTTCCAGTTTTCGGCAATAGAGATGGATAAAAAAAAAAGTAGGTTAGTGAGCAACTGCTGTCTCCCAAGCTCTCATAAAAGGGTTTATGTGCATTTCCATCCCGAAGACACAAGTAGCCCCTTCACGTCCCCCTCCCCTACATAGATGGGCGCGCGGCTCTCTTCTGTGCATGCATGTGTGCATTTAGGGCCTGATGAGAGCGTGCTGAGCGGGGTCACACGGGGCGGTCCCTCTGCATCTACATACATATATACATGCTTATGTGTGCGCGTTCAGTCGAGGCACTGAAATGTGTGGGTAAACTCCTTGGCTCCTTTCTTCAGCTCTATAATAGCTCTGTTATTTTTACTAAACGATCAGGATGGCTCTACGTGACCCCTCGTCATTTAAAACCATTTTCTATCATTGTACGTGTGCCGGGGGGGCAAAGGGGGGGTGGATGGGAGTGGGAAGGAATCGACGAGTCATTGAGAATAACCGGGAAATCCTGTGATGTATTGCACGTTTTATCTTTATTTAGGCAACATGTCGTTCGCAGGATGGCCTGGGTTTCCATGCGCGGCGGGGGCATGAAGCACATTCATCCTCGAGAGAGGCAGGCAGGCTCGAGGAGCTCCTATGGCCGGGGGGTGGCCAGGCGAGCGCGGGGGCAGCTCAGCGCAGCTCAGCGCAGGCTCTGGTTGCCTTTCTACCGTTTACTGCGCGTAAATTCGACATTTCCTGGGAAAGAAGAAGGGGGGTGGGGGTGGGGAAAGGATAAAAATTTTAAAAAGAGGGGAGAAAAAAGCTGTTCTCCATTGCCGGAGCTCTGCGGCCGCACTGGCCGGGGCGTGTGCAACTCGCTCGGGCAGAAACCCAGGGGCTGGGACCCCCTGTCTCCGCCAGAGCCCACCTTTCCATGGGCACTGCGGTGCTCTGCCAGCTGCGAGCACATTCAGTATTTCACTACTCCCTCTCCTTTAATCCCCCGCAGCGTGGATGCATACGCATCCTCGTGTGCGCTGTGTCCTGGGGCCAGGCTAGGACTTAAAGGTGTCTGAAACGGTCAGCTTGCCTTTAGCTGGGGGTCCCGGGGGAGAAGAGAGACAAAACCTTGGTTTGGTTTGGAGAGCAGGCTTCTGCAGTCGGGGATGTGTCCCTTCCCTGCGCACCGTGGCCAGGCAGAGGGTGCCGGGCTGTGTGCCCTGACGGGACTTCCATGGACGCATCCCCCGGCGGGAGGAGCCGGTGGCCGGTTAGCCCGGGTTCACCCACCTCCGAGCCCCTTCCCTCTGCTCAGCCCGTACCTGGCGCGGCGGGCGTCTGTACTCGCCTAGCGGGGGGTGCCAAAGGAAAGGAAAAATTATTCCCACACATAGTTTTCAAACTTTCTGGAGCTTCCCTAAAACAAGCAGCAACCTAAAATCACTAGACCTGTGAGGGTTTTATACGCACACCCTCTCCATGACCCAGAGGATCACGCTGCTGGTGTTTTAAGCGGTAACTGTAGAAGTATGTGGACATAACTATATATGTGGGGGCATGGATAAAAAGCTGTGCATCGCCCAGGGTTAAGGGCTCACTCCCCCAGGGTTTTTTTTGTTCACTGTCTCCTACTCTGTAAAAACAGCTGTTAGAAATTATGTTCTCTGCCGGACAACGAGTGAGGGGTTTTTTAAAATTTATTTTCCCCCCAGCTCTTGGCTGAAAGAAGGGAATATCACTCCGGATACAGGGAGATGAGAAGCGACAATAGCTCATTTTCTAGAGGTACATCACCTTAAGTATGTGCTTCATCATACCTTTTTGTTTGTGATGGCCGATCATCATAATATGTGTCATTCGCAATGCCATTACTTATGCATCTTTCTTATTTTTAAAAACAAAGGTATTTTTGACTTGTCCAACCCTAAGAAGATGTATATCAACCTAAGATTGAAAGCATACAGCTTATTAAAGACGGACAACGATTATTCCCATGACAGCGTCTTATGAAAAGTGACAAGAAATACAGATTGACATGATAAGGTCACATGATGTATTACGACTAAGTCTAAGATGTATAAGCGTAGAAAGTGTTTAAAACGGTAACATTTTTCTGAGTTTCATTTGCACAAGTATGGCTTAAAGCAAAGTGGCCGTTTTAGCTAATGGTACATACACGCATATATATTTATGTATATATATATATATATATATATATTTAATTCTTCCCGAAGAGAGCTCTGACACCTGTTGTAAGCTCCAAAACGGAAGATCATACTTCAAATGCTTTCTGCGATTTTTGTAATGATAAGCACTCTTCTCAGACTAAATAGCTACAGGAAAATTTTACTAAGTAAATGTCCTACAAAAATGTCTTCGAAATTCAATTAATTTTGCGTTGGGATGAAAAACGTGATAGTTTGGCCCGTGTTTCCCAAGCCAGACTCCTCCAAGGAGACCTCTGGCAACTTTTCACTATTTTATTAAATTATTGGGAGACTAGACACTAAATTTACTTGGGTTTTATTTTGACTTGCTGAACAGCAGAACGAAAATCATTATGAAATTAATACAGCTTGCAGGGAGAGTCAGAAATAGTACTATTTCCTCCTTCACCTACTTGTGGGCACCTTCCCTGGGCTATCTGCATCCAGCCCACCAGTTGCCCGCCTGCTGCTCCGTGGAGCTGCCCCGGAAGCCGGGGGTGCACTCACATGCCGGATGCCCTCGGAGCCCTCGCTCGGGGCGATGCGACCCTCCAGTCTCGGCTGGTAGCATCCAGTGGACCGGTGCGAACCCTCCGTAAATGTTTTCCCCGCAGATGATGTCCTGACATTGAAAGTGCTAAATACCAACTTCCAGGCACACAGCTGGGGTATATTGTATCCTATCAATGCATAACAAGGAGGCATTTTGGAAAGACTCGTGAGCATATTTATTTAAAAATGTGTGCTGAAAAATATATGCTGGATGGAGGTGAGACAGAATTGGGCGTCTCGAGTTTAGTTTCTAAGCCAAAACGGCACAGTGTGAGTTGTGAACAAATGGTTTCCAGACAACAGTTCTTTTCTCATTCTTTTTCCTGCAAAAAGTTTTTTTGAAGTTCCCGGACTTTTCAACGTTAAACATTATTAATACCAAAACGAATACTTCGGGGTTTTTGTTTCAATTTTGAAGGACTGGCATGTGTGGCTCTTTCTTCCTTTCCTTCCTTCTTTCCTTCTCAATTTCCTTCTTAGTTTCTTTCCATTTCTTGCTTCCTCCCACTTCTTGCTTTATTCTATCTTTCCCTCCTTCTCTCTCGCTTTCTCTCTGTGTTGCTCTCTCCTCTCCTCTCCTCTCCT
>VWZG01006177.1:118049-142826 GCA_013396735.1 Grallaria varia | reverse complement strand
CCTCCCCCCTTGCTTTGAAAACCCCCCTTTTTCAGTCGGACTGTGTTCGAAATATTGTTGTTGCGTGCAAAAGAAATAAATAACCTAATAAATAAAGCAGGCTCCTGTTATGACAAGTTCCCAGCCAAAGCAACCTTTTATGAGTTAAAAGAGCCCTTGAGGAAGGGGAAAAAAAAAAAAAGGTCTTTAACAACAGGATCGCTGTCAGTTGCGGAGGTGTGAGGCAGGGGCGCAGGGCTCACCTCGCCCTAAGCCGCACTGCGGTGGGGCTGTCGGTGCCCCGGGCGCCACTGAGGACTGGACGGCCACCGCTCCCGGAGAAGAGATCAGCCCTCAGGGTTAATCACCGGCAAACCCTCTGCAGAGCCGGCAGAACAGGGAGCTGGCAGCTCGGCAGGGCGCTGCAGTTTTCTCCTCGCCACTTTTCTTTCTTTCATCTCTGCCAGTGTGTTAAAACTATTGCGAAAATAGTGAAGGATCGCGTCAGCTCTCGGTGGGGGCTGAACGCTCGCTGGTCACCTTCAACTCAACCGGGCGTTATCCTGGCGGCAGGGAATGAGCCCACGGCTCCTGCCACCCGTCCCGTCGCTGCTGTCTGGGGAGGACAGCGTCGGGAGACTGCGGTTGGTATGCACCGGGAGCCCTTTTTAGTCCGGGCCTGCATCTCTTAACGCGCGGCCAGCGTTCAAACAACGCCATCCCGCTGCCTCTGGGCGCATTTTTTTCTAGGAATAGAGAAGGAAAGTAAGAAAGTGTTGGTAGGGGGGTTATAAAGAGTCAACGTCTGAAGACGCCTTGTTGCTCTGCAGATTCTGAGAGGGGTTTCACTCCGACCAGGGCGAACATTCCCAGCCGGGAGCGGAGCGGCTCTGCCGTCCTCCCCGGTCACTGAGAGCGAGAGCCCCCGGTTCCTCTAATCGACTGTATGTGCCTGCGCCCCGAGCGGCTCCGATCCGAGCCGCGGCAAATACCATAACAACTCGCGTGTCGTAAATTACAGTGACTTCACCCTGGCAGGAAGATGCCGGGGAGGCGTCCGGTTTGTCTGCAGCTCTGGAAGGCATGGGAGGAACCAGCCTTGTTGCTTCCCTGATTTCCCTTTTCCTTTTTTTCCCTCTCAGCCGCCTCTTTCACGGAGGGTGATAACGCAATGACTCACTGTCACGTTTCGGTGTAAAGGAGCCTTTTTCTCTCACACCCTTTTTTTTTTTTTTTTTTTTTTTTTTTAAAGTTGTTAACTCCCGTTTATGATCGAAATGTTACTCTCTGCGTTTTGTTTCGTTCTGACTGCCGTTGGTTGGCCTGGGTTTAATCAGAAGGAAAAAATGCTCGCCACAAATGTAGCTATTGTTTGGCTGGAGAGATGGGGGCCGGAGGAGGAGAGCAGAGAGGACGGGAGAGGGTGTGTGACAGTGACGGTGGGACCAGCCATCCATCTCACAGAGCCCTAGTCCTGTGCTCAACCTTTCTCAAAACAGAGCTCCCTCGTTCCCCCAACCTGCTCGCAACAGTATGCAGGAGAGCTGGGGGCATGTTATTTGAGGAACATAATGCTAATAAATGTGCTCAGATGTTGGACATTCCCCTTGCCTGTTTTATAGGGTTTCGCTGGTGGTGCTTAATGGGCTGGGTCACCGGGACTGATGCTAGCGAGGTTATTAGGATTAGGTAACCTAATGAATCGTATGGCCATTAGCGGGCTTTGAAAGAAGGTAGTTTCCCCTGTAAGCTGTTCTTCTGTCTCTTAACACGGGCAATTATTTTTAACTGTCCCTCAATCAAAGGTAGGAGGAGGGCTTTTTTTTTTTTAGATTTATTTGTTTAAAACCTCTCTCTGATGCTTAGAAATTGAGTTCTTCACAGAAGGAGCCCGTCTTTTTATCTAGTGGTTCCTCGAAACCGCTGGGTGAGCCAGGCGCCGCGGCCGCTCCCTCCCTGCTCAGAGTAGCAGCCTTTCCCCGTGCCTTTCTCTGCCTCTGTCCAAAGCCATCGCTTGGGACGCTGCCCCGGGGGTGCTAGAAGACAATATGTATATATTTTTCCCGGAGAAGAGTTTTTCTTTTTGTGCCTTCAGCCCAAGCCAGGTAAGCGACGCGATGCTCGGTTCTCTCTCCAGCGGCTCGCCCTGCACCGCTCCCTCACAGGGAGCCCCTGAAGTGTCCTTCCTCGGCGACGGTTTCACCGCGCCCGCACCCGAGTGCCATCGTCGGGACACTCCGCCCCGCGACTCGGAGGGCGGAGGCACAGGCAGGCCGGCGGCACAGGAGCCTGAAGCTGCCCGCTGTCCCCGGGGCTGCCGTGGTCGGGGCCAGAGCAGGTTACCTCTTAGCCAGTGACGGTCTTCTCCAGCAAGGGGAAACCAACCCCCCTCTTTATTTTTGATTTTGTTCTTTTTTATTTTTTGGGGGGGGGCCGGAGTTCGAGATTTTTTATTTCAAATCTCGCTGTTTACACCCCCCTCGTGAAGGGAGAGTCTGAATGTGGACACAGGTTAAAGATTGCAAGGCTCCTTCGAGGAGGTCGGGCCAGCAGAGTGAATCTTTGCTTTAATTAGAACAAGTGTTAACGGCGAATGCAATTTGATCAGGTCTGAAATATTTGTCAGTCAACATTGTGGTCGGTTTTTTTGACCGTTCACACTTTAAAAAACGGGATGTACTGGTGAAAAAAATACGGGGGCAAAAAAAAACCCCAAAAGCAAAAAACAAACAAACAAACAAAAACCGGCAAGAGGGTGTTAGGAGAAGAGTCCAAAGGCTTTTGTTCGAGTGCCTCTGAGAGCTCAGCGGTGCCTACGCTGCTCAGGCTGTTGCGTCGGCGGGACCGGGATGAAAGAACGCAGGGGCGCGGGGCCGTGGCGGCTGGAGGCAGAGTAAAGCCTAGCCTCGGCTCCCGGAGCAAAAGGAAACGGAAAGACCTTGCCCGCCGAGGTCAAGGCCCCTTCTGAAGAGCTGCCACCGAGCGGCATCTCCCGCGGTCCCTGGCAGGGTGACAGGGGCGAGCGGGCCGGTGGCAAAACGCTATGCCGTGTTTTCCAGCTATAGAAGCTCAGAGAGGGGCATCGCACCTGCCGGGCTGTCTGGCTTCCAGCCGCCGGGAAGGGGCTGCTCCTCGGGGGGCCCGGCGGCTGGAGCGGTGCAAGGTGTCCGCCTGTAGGAGAGGAAAGCTCCAGCCCGCCTGACTTGGAAAGAATCCACTTTCCCACAGCTTTTTCAATCCCCAATACTTTTCACACCCTGTTAGGAGTTAATACCGCCGAAACCGCTAAACGCTTCCATGCCTAAAGGTATGCCCCGCCAGGGTTTGCGCCTGGCGGCCCCCAGACCCCTGTCAGCCTGGCCGCAGCGGCGGGGAGCGCCTCCAGCCCCGCGGAAAGGGCTCGTTTCCCTGGTGGAAATTCTTCGGATGCTTCGTGCTTAGGCTTTCTTTGAAAGGGCTTCGGCGGGCAAGGGAGGGGAAGGATTCCCTGGATACTTCTGGAGAAGAGCGGGGAGATATTGCCTTAGCAGCTCCAGCTCCCTGGGTTACATTTCAGATGCAAGTCTCTCGGCGTGGAAAGCCGGCTTAGGGTCAGCTATGCTGCCTGGGCTCTGCAGCCAGCACCTCCGCGCGGGAGGGAAGCCACACGGGACTGGGAGTGTGTGTGCCAAAAGCAGAATGGATCTTGCCTGTAGCCGACTGAATAATTCTTTTCTTTTTTTTTTTCTTTTGGGTGGGGTATATTTTGCGAGTCGGGGGTTGAGCTGGCACCTTTCAGCCGTCGCCCGTCGCGGTCGCCGGTAGCTAGTACCGCCCTGGCCCGCCCCGGCCCGGCCGACGGTGCCCGGCGGTGGCTAACCACGCCCCAGCGCCACCTCTCACCCCGAAAAGCCACGGGCGGGGAGAGGGCCGCCTTTTTCCCGAGCTCACAGGGGCAACGCGACAGCCGAACGCAAGTCGCAGAAAAGAGCCGATCCGAGGAGCGTTTCCCGTCCTATTTTCCCCCAGAAGTAATCGCTTGGAAATTCCGGGTGACGCTTTTTGTCATTCCTTTCCAAACGTGCAAACACCGTTCCCAGCAAAACCTTTCGACTAGGGTCTCCCCAGCTCACAGCAAGTGCACTTGTCTTCGAGAAGCACAAAATTCACCCAGAAAGCCTAATTCTGCAAAATCGGGCTGTCGGATCAGCTGTGCCTAGCCTTCGAAGCAGTGGAACTTGTAGAATGTCATTCAGAGTCTGAAGGGATTTGTTCGGAGCGTTTGACCCCAGAAAACAAGTGACTTGTCCCTGGCGCAAAACGAGAGCATCTCTGGAGTCCAGCGCTGCCGGGATCCCTTCCAGCCCTCGAAGCACACGGATGCTCCTCTTCTTGCGTCCCTCACCTCATCTTTTGCTCCAGGGAAGGCCGAAACATCATGTCGGTGGGCATTAAGCACACCGTCCCTAGCGCCCGGTGAACGGTCTCCGCCTTGTAAGCGTGGCAGGATCCCTCAGCTTCGCGTTTGCTCTCCGTTCAAAACCCGTTAAAACCTCGTGGCGAGAAAGGGAAAAGTGCGCTTGACGGGACACTCCATTACCCTGATTTGGCTTTTCCCCTCGCCCTCGGGATATACCCTAAGGTCTGGGTGCGGGGTGCGCCGCACGGGGGGAAACTGTGGCCGCGGTGCCCGGACAGCGACCGAGGCAAGGGCTGCTGAGATCTCCTAGAGAGGCTGTTTTACAGGCGGGGAAACGCAATTTCCCCTGCTGCCCTACCCTTGCCCAAGCTGCAGCCTCTCCCCGCCGTTCCTAGGGCCAGCCGGGCGACGCTGTCCCGGCCCGACCTCAAGGTCTGTGCTCACGAAGTGGCGCTGGGAACTCCATGTATGATCGGGGAGGGCAGCACTTCGCTTGTGGCCGGGCACGAGCGAAGGCACTTACCGACATTTATCACTTCCAGTCGATTCGCAAGCCCTCAGGTTACTTTTCCCCAGCCGGAGCATCATCCCAGAGAGAATATGAGGTCTTCTCCCCTCCCCACCCACCCAGCAGAAGAAACCACCGCAGCGGAGCCAATGATCTGGTTCAAATGCCCTTAACAACCCGAGGGCTTTGATCCCACAGCATCTCTCCGGTCTTCGCTTTCCCTGAGGGCACTGGGCAGCGGGCACCCTCCCCGGCGGCAGGAGCACCGCAGGGAGCGTCTCCATCGCCCGCTGGTCCCCAACTCCCGGCGCCTCCCCGTGCTCAGCCAGCCCTCTGTGCGTGGGACTTCGGACACCCCACGCTCGAGGCTCTCACCCACCTCAACCGGGCGGATGCCCGTATGGATAGGCCCGCCTCCTCCCTCACGCTCCTCAGGCCTCAGCAGGACCCTAAGTCCTGTCCAAAGGATCTTCAGTGGGGATGCTACATCAACCAGGCAGACGCTCTCGCTGCTCAGGTGTAACTATAAAGGGTGTCGTCTCTCAGACTGCTGTTGGCTGGAGTCCTGAGACCAGGTGTAAACCACACCCTGCCCGACATGAAGTGTGTTTCAACTCGATTATACCATTTATCCAAACAGCACATAGACTCTCAAGTCGAGAGCTAGGAGGACCTTCAGGGAAAAGATGCTCTCTGCAGATGCCAGACGAGGCTGAGAACATCGGGACTCGAGCACGACAGCAGCGGACACCGCAGCTGGGCGGCCAAGGCGGGTCGTCACAAACAGCTGTGACCCGCAGAGACTGGTCACCGCGTAGTGCCCACCCCTGCGAACTGCCCGCCTTACGCGGAGCAGGTGACGGCGGCACCAGGGAGATGGGGGCGCCCCTATGTTCCGGCTGCCCCCACCGCCGGGCCGACCCCGTCCCGCAGCGTACCTTCCCCTTCCCGAGAGTGGGGTGGACGGTGTGCTGCCGCCTGTACCGCCGCGGCGCAGGCAGGGAAGGAACCGAGCCGCCCGAGGGGATGCTCAGGTTTAAAGCCGAATATCGCACCCTCTCCACAGCTCAGAGGGCAGCAGTGGTGGGACCAACCAACCCTGCCTTCTCACCTCCCTCGCCCCAGGCGCTTCCGTGTGCGCAGCAGGTCCGCGTGGGCTCAGTGGAGCGGGATAGACCATCAAGCCTGGCTGGGGAGTCCCAGCATGTAGGTGCATGCGTGTGAGTGAGTCTGCATAAATATCTATGCATATGTGTATATAAATACACGCACATATACGATTAATTTATGTTAAATGAATACAGTCGAATAAACATTAGATTGTTTCAGTTTCCTTACTAAAGAATAGTGAGCTGGGCCAACAACTTTCTTTCATTTGTTTCATGCACTTGTAAATCTGTAAGAAACACAGACTGAGGAATATTTAAGTATATATTTTACATATTTAAAATATAAAACCATACTCAAATATGCTCTATACATGTAACCACATATCGACATGTCTGCATAAATGCACGTGAGAACTTTACTGAAATGTTACGGTTTGATGATAGGCTAGGATGGGACATGAGATATGATATGATATATGATATGATGGGGGGTGATAAAGTGTTCCTTTGGATGTGGAGCTCGCGGTGGGGTCTGCCGGGCTCCCCTTCCCAGGGCTGACAGCTGTGGCACACCACGTCCCTAACCCCGTGGACTTCGCCCGCTTCGTCCGTGGGAAAGGGGCGGAATATCCCGGACTCTGGTCCGTGCTCGAGCGAGTGAGGCAGTGAGACACGAGTGCCTTGTTTCAGAGATAGCACAGTGTCACCTCCGGCGCTTCCCAGCAGAAAGCTGTCTTATTTATCAGAGGATGCAAGAGGTGCCTGGAGGTACGAGCAGATATTCCCCCCATTCCATCCCTAGGCCACAAGAAAAAAAAAAAGAGAAATAAAAAAACCAGTTCGAAGTAGAGAGCTTCCAGCTGATAGCAGGCAAACGGGATGATATCTTTCCTCGTGCACTGCAAAGAGGTGAAGCTGGTTTTACTTCGTGCTCCTTTTTGCAAAGCTTTCCCAAGTGCCTAAACCTGCTGCTTCCAAAATTCATGTGGCACAGACGAGAGCTTTCAAATACCTCCTTATGAAACTTATGAAAGAACAGGCATTTCCCTAATTTTTTTTTTTAATCTTTTTCTTTTCTGCTATAACTGCATGCAGTGGTATATAAAGGTCATGGATAAATGCGTCCATCCATGCCTCCTTTAATAATCTCCTATAAAGTCACTGTGTAACATTTCAGAACAGCGAATTCAGACCTGAATTATTCTCTTAGATAGAGTAATAAGAAAAAGGATAAAAAAAATCCAAGTCCGGTGATGGAGAAGAGAGGGAGGAGGTGAAGGAGAGGGAAGGGGAGAGGGAGAGGAACAGGGAAAGGGAGAAGGAGAGGGAAAGGAAAGGGAAAGAGAGCACTACCATTTAGATGATTATTTTCCCACCTGTGTCTTGCACGAAGAACCAAGAGTGGGTACAGAGCAAGATAGAGCGAGGTGCTGAGCCCCTGAAGCCAGGGAGCTGGGAGGTCACTGCCATTAAATAACTCTTCCTTCTCAAGGAGGAGGTGGGGATTGCCTTTCAGGTCAAGTAGGCTGCCAGGCAGCAGTCAGGCCAGCACCCCACAAGGCACGGCTGCCGGCCCCTCCGCGGGGCAGCACCCATGCCAGGCTCTGGCCTGCGCCTACAGGGAAGGCAGGAATTTGAGATGGTGCATCACTCGGGGAGGAAACAATCACATTCGCAGTGAGGAACGCAGCAAGCTCTTAGCTATTACGGAAGAAAAAAAAAAGAAAAAGAAGTGGAAAGCAGAAAAAATAGAAGAAAGGAAAAAGCAAAATAAAAAGTGTGAAACAAAAAAAAAATTAAAAGCAGAACTAAAAAAAAAAAAAGAGAAAAAATAATGAGGAAACGGATAAGAAAAAAAAAAGGGAAAAAAGAGAAAAGGTAAAAAAGGGCAGGAAAAAAAGGGGTAAAAAACTGCCTTGTGTGCTGGGAACAGGTTGGATCCTCACCTTGGCTGGCACCATGTCAGCTCTTATTGCATCTTGGTGTGTTGGGCTGGCACTGTCCGTTAGGATGAGGATCTGGCCTCACGCCTTCACACGAACCAAACCCGACATCAAAGGGCATGCGATAGACAATGTGGAGCACACATGGGAAGCTCGCAAGCCTTTTCTGCCAAAATGTGTTTCCTGGCGTTTTTCTGCCCTACCAGACCTGACCCCCCAGTACCCTCACAGGACTGCAGAGGAGAAGCAGCGACCTATAGGCTTATAGAGATGGGCTATGCATACATACAGCTTCTCTAAGTGGGTCTGAGGAGCCGCTAGTTTCCTTTTTACATCCATGGGACTGCAGTGACTTGTGGCAAATTAATAGACATTGTCATCCAGGGGTGTTTTTAATTATCTTTTTGGGTCTCTGCAGATTTATCTCATCTTCTGCTACTTTGCTGTACAAAATAGGCATCAACCCAAAATCCACTTCATAACTCAGCCTTCAGAGTCAATATCACACCTGTTTGCATCTACATTATCCATCCAACATCTAGTTCAGCCAAACAAATATTTCTACTTCAAGTCCAAGGACCTGATGGATATTCCTTTACCTCTGCTTAGCAATTGCATGTGACCTACCCTGTGAGTTGCAAAGGTCTGGAGGCATAGTAGGATCTGACATGGGTTGCAATGGGAAATGGAGGAGAATTTTAAGGCTCTGCACTGGTAAGGAGAGCAGATAGAAGACAGTAAATGAAATTGAGTCCATTTTGTTCTGCATGAATATTCAAGAAAAATCCATATGAACATTTTAGGTAATAAATAGTTCTGATTTAGGAGGAAACTGGTAATTCATAACACATTTTAAAGATTGTTTTTTTATATATATACATTTTTTAATCATTCATTCATCCCATGTTATTTTGAGAGTTTATAAAACACGAGAGCAATAGGTTTGTTTGCATCAATTAATATACTGCAGTATACTACAATAAAAACTACATATTTATGCATGTCTTTCACATTGCCGTAACAAATCTAGAGAAAAGCTTAAGGTTTTTGCAGAGATTCCAAGACCCAAAATTTAGAAAGAGTTCCCTCATACTGTCTACACTTAGGAAGTTCCTATTACTTAACTGGAGCACAAGTCCAACCCACAAACTTAACAATGCTGTGGAATGGGTGGAAATCTGGTGTTTAAATTTAGACTATTTTTTCACATCATCATGTCTTTACCAAGTAACTCCTCAGCACCAGGGAAGTTACTAAGATGCCTGAAGTTCTGCTCCACACATGCACTGAAGCCTTTTGGTCATGACAGGGCTAAGTGCATATCTCACACCTAATCCCATCAGGATTCGAAGACAAAGCATACCTCCTCCCTCGAGGAGCTGCTCTGGCAGTGTGCGTGTAACACATGCTCACACAAACAGGGATCTGCACAAAACACAGTGGCACCAGAGCATGGTGGGGAAAGGCCAGCAGTCCCACTTTTCAGAGTAGGTAGTGAGTCATGCAAGTATTGAGGGAGCCATCTTCATCTCTCTGCTTTAGGGAATTCACAGCCACATTTCCCATCATCGTGGTGTAGAATCAGTCATCCAAAGGACGGACACAAGAAACAGCCTTCTTTCTTTTGACACTGCACTAATCTCCATCACACAATTGGTGGTTTTGTTCCTCTTTTCTTCTCCTTTCTCCTATGCCGACACTAGAACAGCTTCTACCCAGACAGACATCACTATGCTGTTATGGAGAGGGGGAAATAGAAGTTTAACTTCCCCAGGGAACTGAATGAGGTCTCCAGAATGTCATATCTATAAAAAAAAATCACAACTTACCAGTTTCTGATTAAAAAGATTTATTTTCCACCACCCTAATGCAGGAAAAGACTGAAAGTTGTGGAGCTGGGCAGCCATCCCTGAAAGACCTAGGTCATGCTGAGATGTTTGCAGGAAAAGTGATGGAAGATTTTGTTCCCAAGAGGAAAATAGTAGGAGTGTTTTTAAGCCTCTGATATGTAAGTCCGTCATGAAGCAGACAATGAAGAGGTTTTGGAGGCGGTCCAAACTAGCCTGCTCTCCTTGGGTTGCATGAAGTGGCAATGGACTTCTAGATCCTGGTTAAAGACAGTGAGTAGCTGTGCCCATGTGGCTGAAAACACATGTCCTCAAAGGCACTAGAATAGGATGCCACTTATGTGGGGCACTGTTGGCATGAGCTGACTGCACCTGGAGTTCCCAGGGAAGGCACACCTGTCAGATACCTATCCTTCTTGAGGACAACTACTGCAGGCTCTTTGCAGCCATCTCCTCTGCCACCTGCAGATGCTGCCATCTCCTTGCTGTAGCTCCTTACCTTCCCTAGGTTCCTTGCTCAGAGCTCACATTGCCCTTAACATCTGAAAAATTGTCTTTGAAGTTTAGTGTGACCTCACATGCAGCCTTTGTGGAGCCAGACCAAACTCAGTACAGGTGAAAGGACCTTTGAACCTGCATCTACATTGCTTAGAGTGAAAGAACTCAAAGGCCCAAACCCATGCACCTAATATTTGCTCAGGCTGTCTGAATAGGGAGTAGAATATAAGGTCCAAAAAGCACAACTTTTGAGAGATCTGAACCAAGTGCTCCTTCTGTACGTGTCAGTAGAGCCCGTCAAAGAAATGAATTCTAATAAATATTTTAAGAATCCAAAGGCAGTCCTAAACCAGAAAACTTAGTGTCTTGCACTGGCAGTCAAACCTAGAGTCCACACAGCTGATCAATAGGGGAGGCTTTGGGGAAATACAATTTCTGGCAAAGAAAGAAAGTGCGGAAGTATGGTTCATGTGCCCAAGGCCTTAATCTCCTCCTACCCCACCCCCATACAAATAACCACATAATTTGTAATCATTCATAACAGTTGGAATTGTCTTGACTTTTAAAATACTTTTTTCATTAGACAACCCTTTATTCCTTGTAAAGCATATTATTGATCTTAATATGCAGAAAATGCCATAGCTAGCAACTCAAAATGTCTGTGCCATTTTTGCTAAACAATGAGAATTGATGAGGTTTGGCAGGGCATTAAAATATTTAACACTATAACTCTGAGAAGTCTTTTATGTATTTGTATTAATAGGAAAATCTTTTAACAGGAAAAATATTTTTCTCTGCTCCAATAAAACCTCCAGTGAGAAATGATTCTGTTTGCATTAAACCCAATGGGAGGCTTGTTACTGACTTCAAAGTCAGTTCCAAGAGGGATTCAAGTTTGGAAAATCATGACTAGAGAAAAAAAATCTCAGGCATTTTGTTACATTACTAGTGCCATTTAAATTAGCGTTCAATTATGTGTCCCAATACTTCAGAGTGTCTGGGGCCAGGGCATTTGACTTTGCCTAGAAAAGTTGCACATGGCCGGCCTGAGCATGGTGGATATGTCAACTCTTACTGCATCATGTCATCTGAAGCATGGGAGATGGACCAGGTTCCATGCCTAGGGAAGTCACCGGCCTGTATCACTTACCTCTAAGGGTCTACTTTTGAGACATGTTTTATTTTGTTTTAAAATTATTTTAACTGTCCAGATCTGCTCTCTCTATAGCAACCTGGGTTGCAGGGCTCCGCTCTGGTACCTTGGCTGATTTGCTATCTTTACAGCATTATGTCTTGGGTGCAGAGCTTGGGTGAAGTAGTACACAAGGCAGCAGGGTATTCAAAAACCAGAACATTGCTACATTGAACATTACAATATCTAAATAAGTAACCATGAGAGAGAAAGCACATCCGGTTCAATTACTTGACTCAAGAAGGAGTACTTGTCAGGTGGATAAATCGCTGCATTTTTGTCTGTTGTGATCTGCTTAAGGGCTGTGGCAGAGCCCGGGCAAAATGGGTCCATCCTCACCTTAGGTCTGCAAGGGTATCTCCAGGTACTACTCAACCCAGTGAGCCTGAGCATTGCCTCAGACTGGTGCATGCCAGCGCTGAGCTCTGCAATGCATGCGTCCTCTGACTGTGTGTCTTTGCATTTAAGAAGGAGCAAAATTATTTAGACTACCTAGACAGCCTAAAAGAAGGTTGTGATGAAAAGGAAACTGTAAACTTCTTTCCTATCTTCATCTTTCAGCACTGCGCCCATGTGAGGGCACTCTGATCCTCCGGACACTGAGCACAAAAATTGTTCTTGCCTGCATTTCTGTTAAGAGTTCTAAGGGCAGAGCTCAGGGTCCCATTGAGACTGACTGGACTTTTGTAACATTAAAAAAAAGGCTGATACACTTAATTTTAACTGTGGAGCTCATCCCCAAGTTTTCAGGAGGTGGGCAACTAAATCATGAGCATCATGTTATTTGCAAATATCAGAATTGCTTTCTTTCATTTGCAACATTTCCTTTAACTCCAGAAGACAGTACCTCTTATAAATGTCATTAGGAAAAGAACAAAATGTAAAATTGGTATACTGTAATGATATTTATTTCTATACACAGCAAGCTAAAATGCTGGGATCTTTTAATAGATTTTTCCATATTGGTTTGGATGTGGTTTTCCTGATGTATCCTAGTAACATGTTTAGTTAATTTATATTGTGTGTATGTGTAGACAGATATACACACATCCATATGTATGCACACACATAGTCCTCATTAAGTAAGTGTTAAACCTCCCACAGCAGAGTTGGGTTTGGAGTGCAATAGGACTGAAAACTACAAGTCTGTTCTCTTTGTAGAGGACTACTACAGGGACTGCTCCAAGGAGGCACACACAGTCCCCAGCGGGGATCTGGAGCCCCTATGCCTGTGGTGCAAAGCTTCCTCTGGTGTGTGCACCCCCGGCAGGATTAAAATCCTTATTTCTCACTGGGAGCAAAGTGCCAGGCTTGCAAGATCTCCGGAGGGAGTGGGTGCATTGTCCCCCATCTCTCACTTGCACATGCAGAGCCTGGAGCTCTTGGCAGAAGAGGGTTTGCTTGCACGTACATTGACAGTGTGAGGACTTGATCCTTAATTTGTTAGAGTCCCTCAGCTGTTGCAAGACAAACTCCAAATGCAGAAATATTTGGCAGATGATTAAGAAAAGAGGGATTCCACATATTGCACAGTAAAACACGAATATAACCTACTTATCTGGTATTAGAAGATTCATTCTTCAAGGATTCCATCCTGGCCATATCTGGCTCCAGGGCTACAATACGCACACTTGGAAAAGCCACACGCTCCTTATTCTCTTTCTCTTCCAGGCCCACAAGTGGATTGAACAAGTCCTGCACTATTGTATTTACTCTATAGCAAAATTCCCTTCAAGGAGGGTTCTGCAGACCTAAGGACTGAGGAGTCGGGACTGGGAGTAGGAAAGGACATGAATAACTTCCTCTAGAGCTGATTTAGTAAAAGCCAGCTGTTTTCTACAGTCAAGCTAAAACTAAGAGGAGATGGTTTGCAGTTAAGAAACATGCAGGAAAACTTTCTCACCAAAAGTGAAAAATGAAAAATTACTGTAGCATATCACAACTTGCCATAAAAATAAGATATATGTTCCTTTCCAGCTTTAAAAGAAGACTTTATAAACTCTACTGTCTTTGATTTGTTAAGGCAACTTTATGTTCATTTTTCAAATTCATAGGTTCTTGAGAAAGCATAATGAAACCCTTGATGTTTTTTATTATTTTGATTAGTGTTTCATTGTACAAGGACTTGGTTATTAAAACATACACTAAATATTGCACTGTAAAATGTGTTTTGACTTATTCAATATATAGAAAAATGCAAGATTGCAAAAATGGTATTTAATATTTATTTTATGTAACAATAAAAAACTCACTTGACTTCACATATTTTTGCTTTATTTTCTCACTTACTGTGTATATATTTAAAGAAAAATGTCTGTGTCTGTTGCATATCATCTATCTAACACTAGAAACGGATGCTGTTATTAGTAAGTTACTGAGAAAAATAAACCAGTTTGCACTTTGATTTCTATCACTCTTGGTGAGTGATTCTTCTGGAATAAACATAGCTCTAACACATGTAAACAACACAGGAAATTAGTAACAAAATTCTTTGGATTTCTTTCAGATGCAACGTATTTTATGTAAATATATGTGGCTTTAAATTTCAATGATTTTCCAGTAAGTAATAAACTTTGCTCAATAAGCATCCCCTTTAACTAAACATTTATTACTTTATAAGTGTTATTTTAACTAAATCAAGTGGATGTTCTTGGTAAATTAATGCAACAGATCTGTTCAACTACAGAAACAGGGTTGCTTCTTTCGAGTTTGGAAAACTCTGAGTTTCTATTTTAACTTCAAGAGAAAGGGATGCAGCATAATAGGTTGATTTTTAATATGAAGAATGTTAACATATTTTTAAAATTAATCTACCTTTCCTTCATAAACTCGGTGCTAAAACATGGGAAAAATCCCATCAGTTGGAAGAAGTTATGTATCTGGTCCATGAATCTTGGGTTAGTAGTTGCACAGAACTAGGCTGGGTGGTTTATTCACTATCAGCTGTGAAGAGTCACTATTTTCCTGGAGGGATGATTGGGGTATCTCTTCTGAAAACAAAGCCCTTTTGAGTGTACTATTTTATGGACATACAGACAAAAGTATTTTACATTTTCTGTGCTAACATAAAAAAAAACCATGATAAGTAGCATTTTGTTCTCATGATTGTCCTGATGTGTGTTTGAATTCTAAAAAAGTTGTCAGCACTGGTCTTTGTGGGGACATTGCATGCTAAGAAAACCCACTCCCAGGTGTTTGGGTGTGCAGCTCATGATTTGAAAAACCCCTACTACAACAGAAAGGTTTGGTGTGGGACACAACAGCGCCTTCATTGCCCTTCCTTACTTGAGAAACCGGGAGCAAAGTCCTTGGGGGCTCAACCAGGGGGACCATGGGAACAGCCTCTTCTTAACCCAAACTTCTCACATTGGGGCTGGATTCAGAGAAGCCCCCTGTGCCACCACTCTGCACCCTCTGCTCACACAGGCACTTGTCTGATGTTGGCTCCTTTCCCATGGAAGAGCCAGAAGGGGGTGGGCAGTGGCACGGCACAGGCACCTCTGCCTTTCAAGGGTTGCTGATGCACAAAGGGGCTGCTGGCTCTGATGCCTCTGGGAGAGATTTCCTTGCTCTGTCCATGTCAGGTATCAGCACACAACGTAGTGTTTGACATGAGTGCTAGGGTTCTGGATCTTCTCTCTTAATTAGGCACAGGCTACCCTTGAAGGACAGTGAATCACCGCATTTCTTGAGTGCTAGCTCACAACCAGCAGCACTTATTACGGGGATTGTATTGACCAGGAGTCTGCATGAGGTGACATTAACTCTGATCACAGGAATCAAGCACTAAAACCTACTGACATAAATACAACAGGTTTTAGTTTCTTTTGGTTGTGTTTGGTTGAATTGGATTTGCTTCAGGCATGACTCATTGCCACTTCCTGCATCTTCATGATAGTTCCTGCAGGACCCTCAGCTACTGAGCATGGTTTGCACCCACTTCAAACATAATACAAACTCTCATGTACATTTTTCATACTGAGTCTTCATTTGAAATAAACATGGCAGGCCAGAGGGTATGCCGTAGACATCCTTGGTTCTCTTAGCAGACTGAAAAGAGAACTACAAAGAAAATTAAATAAAAAGGGGGGAGTGGGGGGAAAAGGGGAACAGGGGAAAAAAAAAAAAAAAGAAGAAAGGAAAAAAAAAAACCCTCTGATATATAAAGGAAGAAGTCAAATTCCAAAAGCTCAAAGGAAGCCAAATTCTCCAGGCACAAGAAAAGTGACATTATCCAAATGAAACCTTAACACTGCATGGAAATGTGATGAAGAGTAGGGCTGGTATTTTCAGCGAGGCCATAGACATATATGTAAATACAATCAAATTGTGAACACATTTTAGGGATTAAATAGATCTGCGTAGCACTAGAAGAAAGAAACAGCAGATGTTACTCCTAACAACAAAAGAAGGGATTTCTGGACAAAGTTCAAGATTTTCTTGCATCCAAGCCCATTGTCGCAAATGAATCTGGACATAGTAAATAATTTGTAGTGACTTGTAGATCCAACTCCTTTTTTGTTGTTATTCATGAACTAGCTACCATTTACCAACATGCTGACTTTTATAAATGAGTTCCTTGAGAGCCATTCAGCAAATACGTCATGCAGATATATTCCCATCCAGACAATGTCACTGCTTCATTAAATTGAGCCACTACTGTGGCTGTGAGATGGGCCATGATCAAAAAGCACTGATGACTGAAGATGAGTAAAAAGATCTGAGACCTGATCAACAGATTTCCAGAAGCAGAGAGGCATGAACTCCCATGAAGATGATGTTTAAGCTTTAAAGATGTCCCAGGCACCATGCTTCACAGAAGCCTTTCTTGATGAAGGAGGGGAGGTACCAGATAGGGAAGACACTTGGTGGAGCAATTGTCTGGGAAACAAGACCCATCAGGATAATCCAAAACTGATTTAAATTTCTTGGTGTCTGTAGCAAGACCTCTCTGGACAGTAGGTATTAAAAAAGCTATTAAAATTGCACTGTATAATTAAGAAATTTTGCCAGGTCGAGACAGGCACTAAAACAGTGCTAAAAAAGTGACCTCAACTTCCACACATAGTTGAAAACATCCTGAACACATGAGTATTCAGCCAAAATTAAACCAGAAGTAAGACCTATCTTGACAAGTCTCTTACTTGTACTGGTCACCTGAGATATATCAACAGTATTTTCAACATTATTAATTTAACACTCCTGTCTATGTGTTGTGAAGACCTGAAAGAAGGTCACAGAAATGTTATGTTCAGTGTCCACACATACTTCAGAGGTCTCTACAGCAAATGATAACATTTCAGAACTTTAAACTAGTTAAGAATTAGGAAAGCAAACGCAGATGACGGTTCCTTGCTGCCTGCAACAAGGGGATCTCTGTCTCCTGTTATTCAGTGGTCTTGAAGGACAGAAAGGACTACCATATTTTCCCAGTGGGAGATGAAGAAACAAGCATCTTTTGACCATCATTAATTTTAAGGGATGAGAAAGTAGAATTTCTTTGATTCTCAATATGGTCTTCCATGCTAACGCCATAATCAAGCAAAGCCATGTGCAGGGCCTGCCCTGTGCCGGGTGTCACCCTCTCAGCCTGGTCACACAGTGCTGTGCCAGCCCTAAGAGATCACCACCATGGGGACCTGGGTCTGCCAACCCATGGGTACGGGCCAATGGCACTAGGGAACCACTGTGCTCTCTCCTGCCTGCCATAAACCACTGTGTCACCTTGGACTGAGCCCAGACCACAAGCCCAAGCTCTCATTATCTGGACACTGAGGATAGCAGTAGATTAAACAGTGAAAAAGTAAGATTATTTGTTCTATTTGTTATTCAGAGTGAAATTTCCACTTTGGCACACAATACTTTTATTTTTGTGAGATCCTGTTCTGTCAGACAAAAAAGGACCAGATAAAGCAACTTCATACATAGATTTGCACCACTCTTTTTAAAGTCTTAAAGTCTACATTCAAGCATTGCTATTAATGATCCAGGATGTTAACCACTTTTAATATCTTATTACAAAAGCTTTTCAACTTGCTTTTAACAAAAGGAAAATCTGGTTTAATATAAGAAGCCTGAAAAATTGCCAACTACAAAAGAACATCACTCTCTCGTTTTATTTTTTTAATTACTTGAAATAGTTTTGAATTCCCAACATAGTTATTGAGATCCAAGGTTATGATCTAAGAGTAAAGATATGTTCATTTAATTAAAGTAACCTTTGACATTTTTTTTGAAAGTTACTTTTGAAACATTCATATTGCTGTTTATGAGCTTTGGGAGGACAAGAGGCTCTAGGGATTGCTAACGACATACATATAGCCATGTGTTGCTCTCACCTCCGCTGTTTCCCTGAGACTGATTCTTCATTGCTTGTGCCATGTGCAAAGTAGTAATGATCTGTGCCTTTTTTATGGAGCTTTTCGATCTTTGGTTGCAAAGTACTTAATGTTTATGCTGCAGATGGGAAACAGAGGCACAGAGGATGAGCTGAATTGTCCTATGGGGTCAAACTAGAGACTAGTGGCAAAGCTTGTCCTTTAACAATACCCTCCCAAGTGACCTGTGCAAGGTGTAGGATACTACCACCTGAAATTTGTGACTCCTCCACAACCCATTGTTACTGCAAATGCAAAGAATGGAGAAACATATTCACTGATTTCAGTGGTTAATTCTGCATTGCAAAGAAAGCCTGGTCAGCATGATTAAAAAAGAGCAGTAAGAGATTATAATTAACTAGTATTTAATAAGAGATCAGTTTGACAGTTTCGTTCCAGCTTCAAATAGACATACACCTTCAGAGCAATGTTCTGGTCACTCTGGGAACTGTATAAAAGCAGCCACAGGATGCCAGCTAGCCATTCAGCTTCGTCATCACAAAGTGCTCTTCTGTGGAATTCATTTTATATCTACTACAATGTCAGAGTAACTGAAAAGCTGAGTAAAAAACCTAAAGCTGCACAACAACATGAAGAAATTCATACAAAGGGATTTCTGGCTCTCACCAGTCAAATGGTGAAACAGTTTGATTTTCTTCTCTTCCTCAAAAGTTAAACCATGCTGACCTCCCTCAGAGTCACAGATGTACTTACGAGGTCTAGCTCCGTGCCTAATTGCCAAAATGCTGTCTATGATGAAGCCTATTTTTAAATAACTTCCCTTCCATATTTGAAATCAAAGAGAGAGTATGTGATGTAAAGAACAGCCTAGGTCCAGATAAAGCTTTAAAACTTATAGAGAGGAAGTAAAGCACAAGTAAAGAAGAGAAGGATGGTCTAGCAGCCAAGATAAGGCTCATAAATTCCCCAGGTTTAAGGGAAGAGGAGTTTTTTTAGAGTGTCAACCCTGCATACACTGTGGGTCACTAAATTTCATCCCATCAGGCCTGCATTGAACTTAGACTGTCTAAGGCATAATTGGCATTGGTCCTCACTTTATTTTGTAATAGTCTTAGTGAAAAACTAGCCAAATCCTCACTGGATTGAAAGAAAACTGTCTGTAATGGGAGTAGGAATACAGTGAAAGTAAACAAAAAAAAGTTTTCATAGGAACCGTCTGGGATGAGAAGCATGTCAGGGTCAAAGCTGGAGGATCAAAGGTTGTGTCTATAGAGTCTTGTTCACCAGGGGCTCGAACCAGCCTTGTTAGTGACCCACATAGTGTTGTGTCTGCTGGAGAAAAGGTTTTCCCTACCCATGCTGAGAGACCAGCCCATCTTGCCCTTGCGGGCAGCATGGATAGACACGAATGCAGACCCCCATGCAGGGGGACTGATATGCAGGCTGTGGGCAGGGCACAGAACCATAGGCACAAAGCTGCCTTTCTTCTCACTCCTGAACTGCATCGTCACCCCTAGAAAATGTCATTCCTTCAAAAAGGCTGGGTTTGTACCAGAATAATCCTTTTTTTTCCTGTGGGGCACTCCAAAAGTCACATCTTCGAATGGCAGGAGTTCTCGTTGTGTTTCCATGCCCTGGTAACACGCAGTGCTAGGGAGAAAAATCAAAATCAAGGCAGAAGACTTTCTAAACCCATCATTCCACTCTGTGATTGGTACCATTGCAACTGTTTGCAGGGCAATAGCAGGGTATCAGATGGAGACAAAATAACAGGAGGAGACTACAATGTAAGACACCTCTTGACTGTAAACAGGTCTGCTTTCTCTCTTCAGGCTCTCCTATTTTAAATACAGCACCTGATGCAAGCCTGGAGTGCAGATGGGCCTGCCATGGTGCTCACAGTGTGCAGCCTTCCCAATCTGGCAAGCAGCTGTTTCGGTTTCTTTTTGCCAGGCAGCCAATTCAGGATCATTTTTACTTTTCTTTACCCTTTTCTGCTCCCTCTATGCTCAGCCTTACCCTCTGCAATGTAAATTGGAAGAGCAGATGTATAATCTGGGAAATTTTCCACACCCATCTTTTAAATAGGAAGGTGGATAAGCTAACTCAGCTCTTTAAGGCCCCGGTTCGGAAAAAGCACTTTAAGCACATGGTTAAGTCGTGTTGGTTTAGGAAAGGCAAAAAAGGCTGGTGATTTCATAGGTCTTAAACACATACTTATGTGTCCTTCCTGAAGAGTAATATGCACCTGAACAGTGGCCTGATTATGCCAGTGCAGAAGGCACAAAAACAAGTGTTCTCTGTAAAATACACAAGCCAAGTAACGTTTCAGTTTAGCTCTTTACAATGGTCACAGTTTCATTATTTTTGAAGTCAAAGAAATGTGCTGCCTCCAGAGTTAGTACTGGGGCATTCAAAGTCAAAAACAAATATTTAAATCCTGGTCATCCCCAAATCCTTCAAATTTTCCCCTGCTAATAAACACCTGCAGTCCTTATCTCTCAGCAAAAATGCTGACAGCACTACCTGAAAAGGCCCATTCAGATTCTAGGAAGGAGAAAATGAAAATAAAGAAGGATTTCTCACTAACAAAGGTTTCCACCAGATGCTGAGATGAAATGTTTTCCTCAGCTACTGCAATACCACAGGGAAATGTGGTACCCCACGGGCAATTATTCTGGTCAGTCAGCTGGACCTGGAAATGGGTAGAAAACTAGTGTGAGCCACTCCCTGGAAGGACTGAATGAGCTATATGCGATGCAATGGTTGTCCTCTCCCACACGTATTTTTGCATGTTGTTTTCTCTCCTGCCCAGCACCCCTATACAGCCTTCCCCTCTCCTTGCCCCTGACCCACCCCACAGCAAACACCACTGCTATTGTTCCTCTGCAGTAACAGGAGACTCCTTTTCTCTGGAGGCTACACTCGCCTCTGTCCCCAGCTTCGTGTCCTGTAATCAATGACTAAAAGCACCTTGCAGACTGCCCTGTCTGGAATCACCTTTCAGTGCATCAGTGTGAATGAAAGGTGGGGAAACTTCCCCAGCTCAAGAAGCTTTCATCGTTGTTCCCACAGCCCTGTCACTGGCTGTCTCCTTTGGTCCGCTGCCCACTGAGCTCCGAGGCCCAGGCTCCTGGTGGTACGGTGTGAGCCTGGCATCTGCACCAGCTGCTCTTAATGAAACAGGAAGAAAGCTTATCTGGGTATTGCTGGCATGGTCTCCCCAGATGTTTGACAAACAAAGCAAACGTGAAGCAGAGCTAACTCCTGGGCAATCATCACCCATTGTCAGGGTTCTCTTTACAGAGAAGCAGACTTCCAGCCTCCATGACTGCCATGCTACAGATCAATAAACATGGAGATACAAGTAAAGAGGTTTGGATTATGACAGAAGCCTGTTGACTCATGATTTCTACTGAGAGGTTGCTGTGAAGGTCTCTGACTTTCACTTGTTTTATATTGTCTTTCAGGAAGATCTGAGAAGTGCAGAGCACTAAGGCTCACCTCCACAGTCTTGGTGCACTGAAGACAGGTATCAATAGACACACGTCAAATCAAGGAAAAAAGAAGAAATTTGGCTTGAGAAATTCATGTGGAGACAGTTTTACTTTGTCTCTTTCCCCTAATCATAGCTTGTAGCAGATAATCAGAGATCAGTTTTCATTGCAGCTGCCTATACTGTACTTGACATACGCAGAAAGAATTTGGTCCCTGAGGCTGAAGTCAGGCA
Source organism: Grallaria varia (assembly GCA_013396735.1). Classification (NCBI taxonomy): domain Eukaryota; kingdom Metazoa; phylum Chordata; class Aves; order Passeriformes; family Formicariidae; genus Grallaria; species Grallaria varia. The sequence goes on along the minus strand of VWZG01006177.1, from coordinate 121,283 downwards.
CCCTCGCCTAGCTCTGATTTCTCTTAAATAATTTTAATTAAATAAGGAAAGAAAAAAAGTGAACTGACAGTTATGAATAATGATGTGGAAATTGGCTATGAATACAATAAGAACTAATTAAACAATGAGGGTAAGACCATGGTGATTTTTTTTCCCCCCAGACTTTTAAATGAAATGCACGTGCATTAAGAGTAAGGAAGGCTTTAAATCTGCTACACACACTTTCCTTCAGAGTACAACACATGACAGATGTTAGTCACATCACTTAATGCACTACTGCATTAAGCTTCAGACACCAGTGGAGGGTGTAGGATAGGAACGATAGGAACCTGTATGGGAGAGCATAGGAAATGATGCTGGAGAAGTATGTTTTACCTTCTGTTATGGATGTACTTGCACATGTGTGCACTGAACCTGGGGCACAGAAAGTATCATAAAGCCAAATCATTCCCAAATGCTAAGGTGCTTCAGCCTGTTCTAATAAAAACATCCGTATTTCCCTAGCATGTTACTACTGAAGATGAGCAAATAACAATAGCAATATATTGCACCGCAACAAACCTTAAATCACTGGCAAGGGACTCCCACAGACCACCTGCAGATTATATATAATTTCTTTTCAAAAAAGCTGGAGCAGAGGGGAAAGGGGGTTATTTTATTCCATAGAAAGTGATGGCAGCAAGCTAAAAATGATACAGGTAATATTCATTCCTTGCTCCCAAAGAGAGAAGCAAGGCCTAGCTACAGAAAATTCAAAGGCTTTGCTGAAGACTTCCCTGGAAGAGCTCCTCCACAGGCTCCTTACTGCTGGTTTTGAGGCAAAGAACAGCAGAAGCACTGAAAGAAGTGACCCATACAGTAGTTGACCAAGTAGCCTCTGCCTCCCCTTACCCAGCGCTGTGAATCCCGTCCTTTGATTAGCACTCATAGAATCCCACTCACATGGAAACGGGTGGCTGAGCTTCCCCCAAATATTGTTAACTGGCTGCCTTCTTCCAAGCTTGAGACTGACTTCAGGCTTCCCAGGTATTGCAGAACATTCCCCCAATTCCCTCACCCGCGCTTGCTGCTTGTCCACACTGTCTTTGAGTTTATCATCTTCAGCACAAAACGTCACTGAGCCAGAAGGTCTGGTAACACCCAAGTAAACCATATCTTTCCAATTGTCTTGCAGAGCTGATTGTGTGATAGGGTTGCTGTGGAGACTGTCAGAGACACAGCAGTATATCTGAGAACGAATCACTTTATACATTCCTTGCTTCTGACACATTTCCCTAAATAAGTGCCAAGGACAGAGGAGGCAGAGGTAGGTGGGTTTTTGACCTGAGCTACCATGATGGGAGCAGTGGGTTGCACTTGATCCTTGGGAGATCAGGTCCCTTTGAGCCTGTGCCTCAGTCTCCTTCCCCTTTGCTTAGAGAGACTCAAATCCAAGTACAAAACTTTGAAGGCCCATTTAAGCAAAAAAAATGCCTTTTTCTTCAAAATGCAAGGGCTATATTTTCATGGACCTCACTGTGCACAGAAAGTCTCACTTATGGATCTACTACCTGCAGTGAAGATATGCCCTTTTTGTGAATAAACTGTCTACTAACAGTGCTAACACACTGACATCATTCTGCAAACATTTTCACGTAATTCAGTCTCTGACAAGCTTTGTTTCTACTTGATTCAAATTACTTGGAAAAATCACACTTTTCCCATTAAAGAATCATTTTCTCTTTAAGCAGTTTCCAACGCACTCCATCGCACCAACTTCCAGTTGGAGCTGGCTCACTTCACTTGGCCAAGTCCGATGGCTGGAGCCCAGGCAGTTCTCAGTGCTAGGTCAGGTGGGAGCCAGGCAGATGCACTCAGTTCAAGTATTAATCAAGACCACAATTGCTTAAGCGCTTTCAACTCAGACCACAGTCTCCAGCCAACAGAGGCTAGAAAGCTCTGCACCTTGATGAAATAATCTGTGGAGATTTGCAAAGCTGCTCTTTTACTTCCTACATTTACCCAGAGTTTTAAAGTCAGATGAGTCTTGCACAAGTGTCATTTGAATAAGTTAAAACATCCTAAGTACCGAGTAAGATCCAGCTTTGTTGATACACTCTGGGTGCTTTCTATTTTCTAACAGCACAAACCCAGTTAACAGAGGCCAGTTTGTGATACAAATAAACTGAGTCGAACAATTTTGTCTACAGAAAAATGTTGTCACAAATGTAAGTGGAATACTAGTGAAGGCTTGGTGCGTGCTTTGAAGATGAAGAGTGAAGATAACTTGTTGCCATGTAAATTATTCTTTGACATATTTTCAAAAAGATTGAAGGCTCTTTTTTGTGTCTGGGGGTTGGACTGCACATTAGGCTGCGAAATGGAGCTACAAGAACAAATCAGCTTATTTCTGTATATGTTGAGAGTAGCTGGAAATTCAGAGCTGGAAATTAAGTTCAATTCTCATTTTGACCAAGTCTGTTCAAATTTGGGAAGGCAAGAAAACACCCACATAAAAAAATTCTGACTAAGAAATTAGTTTTGTAAGTTACTTTTTCATAGGAAAAAAAAGAATTCTTGGCTTCAAGAATTTTGGTTTGATTGCTTTCAGTGTGGCTAATGACCCTATTGACACTTCCTCTATGAAATTTGTAGTCTGACAACTTTGTATTGATTCACTTCCTAAATTACACTAAACTGTCTTGTAAGTGAAAAGACAAAGTTCAAGCACCATCCACATGCAAATGCGTGTCTTTCAAAAAGCTGTAAATGTGGACCCCTTCAGTCTCACTAATAAGACGTATTTTGCCCCTAGGAGTAATTTGCTTCTATTAGCTGTTATAAGCTGAAAGGTTGTTGTTTTCTTGGGGTTTTTTAACTCCAAAATATAAAACATGTTTTCATAGTGTCTTTTACCAGTTTTAAAAATTTGTTTATTTTTATTAATTTTGTAGAAAGCACGTAAATTTGTTATCCCCACTCTACAGATGGGGAAAATGCAGCAGAGGTAATGTGAATTGAACATGCACTGGACTGATGGCAAGGCAGGGAGAGCACCTACAGCTTCACAGGCTCGGTACAGTGCTTCAGCTTAAACCAAGCTAAACTGGTATGCCAAATATTTTTATAGCCTTGATGACAATGTGAATGGAGTTGAGATCCCTTGTAATGTCATTTCTGTATCCCATGCATCCTGTGAAACCAACCTTCCTTCCTTCCTTCCTTCCTTCCTTCCTTCCTTCCTTCCTTCCTTCC
>VWZG01006177.1:58098-117862 GCA_013396735.1 Grallaria varia | reverse complement strand
TTTTTTTGTTTCACCTTTATCTCCATTCCTTTCTGCACATTATTCATGCTTGCATCCCTACTGGTATATCATTCTAAATACCTTCTTGGGAAATAAGTATGTACTTTGTCTTTCTCCTTTTATGTTTCCGATGTTTAGAAGTAAAAGCGGTCATGTACTCCTTTACATAGGAAAATATTATTCTAAGGGTTTTTTCATTAAATACTATACTAAAACTTGATTTATTTCACCAAAAATTTTCTGTGCATATGGTTGCTATCGTTGCTGCAGAGACACATAGCATAGACACTTGGTGTCCTGCTGATGTAAAACTAGAAGTCACACAGAAGGGATGAAAGACATAGATATTGCATAGAAGCAGAGGGGAAAGAACCAAAACCATTCATTTTTTATTTGTTATGAAAAAACCAGGATATTATTTTAAATTTTGGGGGTTACATAGGGGCAGGCAGGCATGAAGAGAAGAAAGGGAGGTAGGAGAGAAGACGTGAGGAAGTTGGGAAGGGAGGAAAAAGGGAAGGAGGGAATAGTTTAAAAGTTGGCCCCTGATTCTGATCAAAGGACTGGCTTCCTAGGTTCCGCAGCAGAGATCTAAGGAGGCCTGAGGAATGTGAATTTGCTGTGGTGTTAAATGGCTTCCAGAACTGACCCTTGTCTAGTAGCTCCAAGCCTGGGCAGAGCAGTGTGCAACTCTCTGCACACATCTTTGGCAACTGGCCCTAAGAAGTCTATGTTTGAAATTAAAAGGTTAGGGGAAAGTACCTTTGGGTTATTTAGCCAACTTACCATTGATGGGCATTTGGTGTTGCATTTTCAGTCTGTAGTCAGCCATGCACTGAATAATCACACTGCTTTATAGACAATCACGGATATTCACATGGTGCTTTGCCAGCACACATTGGAAAGTCATCAGCTAAAACAGTCTTGTTCAGTCTGACCAACTGTTCCAGTTGTTTAATCCAGGGATTAAATTCCCCTAGGATTCCATTCCCTTCAGTGTTATCATAAGCATTTATGTTCATCACAGCAAGTCAGGAAAGAAATCATATATATATATATATGTATGTATGTATGTATGTATGTATGTATGTGTAAGACAATCAATTAAGGGTTCTTCTAAACCTCTTTGGGTGCAAATCTGTGTGACCCATTTGTATGGCTACTTTTGAGAGAAATTAATCACTCCTTAAAAGTGCTTCTTTCTTTTGAATTGCTCTAAATAGTCTCTAAAAGGGCAAGGCAAATTTAGAAATTTACATTATAGCTGTCTACAACTGAATCACAATCTTAACATAGGCAGCAAAGGTCGAGCTGATAGTATCCTATCCTGAGGAGATGTCAGTGTCTTGAAGGTCTTGGCTCCTTAAGCTTACCCTAAGTATATTTATCATCCACTGACAGCAGTGACTTCAGCTCAGAAACTGTCAGGAGTGTTTGCAGTGGCTTGCTTTTTCCTAATGCCGCCCTCAGAGCATTTGGTTTGAAACTGGATGATGCAGTGTCTGGTCCACTCTCAGCCTGACAGGGTCCACCCTCTCACAAAGATCCCCAAAACATCAGGCTAATGGGACATTCTCACCCAACTCTCAGCTGAAACTCGGCTCTTCTGCAGTTAGAGACACAAAACTTCTTCCCCAAATAACCAGGAGTGTGCTGGCATCATCAATCTGGTGGTAACTAAGAGGAGAGTCAGGTGCCTGTTTAATGAAAAATAAATCCATATACACTGTCACAGGGGGAAGGTATAAATTTCCAGTCTTCCTCAACCCACACCTGGACTGAAAAATAAAGCTCCAATTTGATTTTTCTCCTCACTCCTCTTTGATGTGCTTGACATGCCTGGCTGCCCCACCTTTCTCTGGCTGGAGCTCCTTGCCCACAGGCAAGATTGGACGCTGGGGCACACAGAAGCAGCACTAACTGAGAGGGCTCTTCCTTGCCTGCCCGAACTCCAGTGCAAGCTGAGCCCCAAGGCAGGGTGAAAAACAGCGGCTAAACTGAGTCCTAGCCTGGACTGTTATCTAAGCCAAAAGCAAACAAATACAAATAATCCCTGAGGCGTGTATATTCATGTGCCGCTGATATGCCACACAGCACTACAGGCTTTGAACCCTGGGGAGACAGCACAGCTCCAACAGCACCAACCTGCCCTTGGGCAGGCTGGACTTGGCAGCAGCCCTGCAGGGACACACTTGCCAGTCACAGTGCAAGTACCCCGTCCATTCCCAGAAATGTTTGGTTACCTCAGTACCCTGCCAACTTTTGGTTCCAGAGCCAGCTCCATCTCCCAGTGGTGACATGTACAGCACTCTTTCTGCTTTCACTGAACACACGCTCTCTTGTGTATCACATTCTTTCTTATCTTCTGTTGTGAGTATCAAAAAAACCTGATCTTGGTTCTAAGAAAAACCTCCTGGCGATGTTCACAGGCAGGCTGGTGGACTTGTACCACAGGTGTTTTCTCACCTACATCACTGAAGGCACTCCAGGGGTCCCATGGGGTGTGTCAGGCTCAGGTGGTCCACTCCTAGTGATGGTACACCCCAAATTTACACAGTTCAGTCAACCCCAGATTATGCTGTGCTCAGGAATCTGAGTCTTGTCTGAGTTTGCCCTGAGTAGGCACCAGATCTTCCTTGGTGGTTAAAGGCCCCTCCTCACCTCTCTCCTACAACCCTTCCACTATTTTAAAAAGAAGCAGAAATCCTTTCTCAGCGCAGAGCCCCAAAAAGGTGTGCAACATGATAAGGCCCCATGTGAGCAGGATTTCCTGCCTGACATCTGAACATTGCCTAAGAATTATTTAGCCTGTTTTTCCTTCTGGTATGTAATGTGAAGTTTTCCATTTGTTACTACTTACAAACAAGTATCATGACTAATTTGACAAATAACTCCAGATTGAATACCTCTGCTGGAATCTTTCTTTAAAGACTACATCATTCTGGACTAGTTGTAGGAGAAGGAGAAACAGCCTCTTTGACAACAGATAGAAACAAGCACTTAGTTCTCATTAAGGAACTAAATAAATAAATTTCTTCTATATCTGTGTCATGATTAAACCCTGGCTGGCAACTAAGTCCTACACAACCACTCACCCATTTGCCCCTGGTGGAATGGGGGAGAGAATCAGAAGGGTAAAAATGAAAAAAACTAGTGGACTGAAATAAAGGCAATTTAATAAATATAGCAAAAGCTGCATGGACAAGCAAAACCAAACAAGGAATTCATTCCCCACTTCCCATAGGCAGACAGGTGTTCAGCCATCCCCAGGAGAGCAGAGCTCCATCATGCATAAGAGTGACTTGGGAAGACAAATGCCATCATTTCGAATGTCCCCCCACTTCCTCTTTCTTTCCCCAGCTTTATATGCTGAGACATCTTATGGTACAGAATATGCCTTTGGTCAGTTGGGGTCAGCTGTCCTGGCTGTGTCCCCTCCCAAGTTCTTGTGCAGTCCCAGCCTACTTGTTAGCGATATGGAATGAGGAGCAGAAAAGACCTTGACTCTGTACAAGCACTGCTCAGCAATAACTAAAATATCCCTGTGTTATCAACACTCTTTCCAGGAAAAATCCAAAGTATAGCCCTATACTGGTTACTAAGAAGAAAATTAACAAAATAAAGAAAATTAACTCTAACCCAGCCAAAACCAGCACAACCCATGGCCCCAAATTTGGTTATACACATGGATGAAATTTTGTCTCCACAGACCACAGAGATCAGTGGGAATTCCAGTTGCCAAAGTCAAAGAGTTGAGAATTAATCCAAGGTGAAAATTATGTTTTCCTAGGGGAACTCAGTAGTGTAAAGCAAGCCTGAAATTCCTCTTTGAACAGAGAACTTCCTGAAGAGAATTCTCTTCATTTTCCTTTAACTAAGTATGTAATAACGAACATAGGACTAGCAGTCTGGTCCCATGATACTGAATAAATTACTACCCACTGGATCATAAATCAAGTGTTTGCATAATTCAGCTATTTACAAATCAAGTTTCACTCCAAAAACTGCTTTTTCCCAATTCTAGTTCAGCAAATACTTGGAAAACATACAAGATCCCATCTATTTATCAGTTTCTTTTTTAATTTTCAAACAGCTGTTTGTGTCTGTAGTAAAAGGGAAGATGCAAAATGTTCTTGGAATATATTCAAAATGTGAAAATTATCATAGTAACAGTGGGAACAACAGAAAACCTCATGGAGGGAATCCAACTTTCTTTTCACTGGCTCTCAGGACACAGATGACATTGAAACAGAGCCTCACAGGAGGACATTTGGATAGTGCAAAGCCAGAGCACCTTTCCCTGGCCAAGGGATGCCTGTACGTGGAGCAGCCAGCGCATCTGATGGCTTGTGCCCAGATCTGTCCTCATCTCCAAAAAACAGTCCTGTAAATTGTCTCCATTTCTGGAAGGGCACTCGTAACATACGCTGCTTCCTTCAAAGGCTAGTTTAATTAAGTGATTTGCTGCTAGGAAAAAGTCTGTGCTCGGGGACTTATATTCTATTATTCCTGAGGGAAGTTGAGCCAAGTGTTTACTCCAAAGCCAGCACCAACCTGAAGTCCCCTAAATGTACCCACCAGGGAGCAGGGGGTGACTTTGTACAGTTTTGTCTTTCCTTACACTCAGCACAGGAGTTTCACTCTGCTCAGAAAAACAATTATGGGCCAGAGTTGGCCCAAAGTTACAGCAGGACAACACCTACACCATGCAGCGGGTAGCTTGTTCTCCATGTCATGAGGAAGTCTGGCTCAATGGTCCAAGCCTGATGCTGCTCCAGCTGAAGTGGAGCAAAACTGGACACAGTACTCCAATGCAATCCTTCCACTCAGCCCTAGTGAGGCTGCAACTGGAGTGCTGTGTCCAGTTCTGGGCTCTTCACTATGAGACATGGAGCTTCTGAAGCAAGTTCAGCAGAGAATGATAAAGATGACTAAGGGACTGGAGCATCTCTTAGGAGGAAAGACTAAGGGAGCTGGGCGTGTTCAGCTTCAAGAAGAGCTGACTGAGAGTGGACCTCATCAATGTTTATAAGTATCTCAAGGGAAGGTGTCAAGAGGATGGAGTCAGGCTCTTCTCAGTGGTGCCAAGCAGTAGGACAAGAGGAAATGGGAAGAAACTGATGCACAGGAAATTCGACCTGTACATGAGGAAGAACTTCTTTACTGTGCACATGACTGAGCACTGGACCAGATTGCCCAGTCTGTGGAATCGCCCTCACTGGAGTTATTCAAGAACCATCTGGGCACACCTGTGCCATGTGCTCTAGAATGACCCTGCTTGAACAGGGAGGTTGAACCAAGTCACCCACTGTGGTCCCTTACAACCTTAACCATTCTGTGATTCTGGGAATGCCGTGTCCTAATTCCTCCACTCCACTCCAACCTGAGGCAAGTGGATGTGCAACCCTAGCCAGAGGACTGTAGTATGCAGCTTTTCCACCCCTGTACATGGCAGTGTATTGAGTATTGAGTATTGAGGCCATGCTGCTGAGAATGCAGCTGCGCTGGGCAGGGCACGTCTCCAGGATGGAGGCTCACCGCCTCCCTAAGATCGTGCTCTATGGTGAACTTGCCACCGGCTGCCGCAAGAGAGGAGCCCCAAAGAGGAGATACAAGGACTCCCTAAAACAATACCTCAGCCTTGGCCATATTGACTACCATCAATGGTCCACTTTGGCCTCCAATCAGGAGGCGTGGAGACACACCATCCATAACGCTGCTGCTTCCTTTGAGAACACACGCAGAATCAGTCTGGAGGAGAAAAGACAACGCAGAAAGAACCGTGCCTCACCAACACTACCTATGGAGACTTTCTGCTGTGCCTTTTGCAACCGGACTTGCCTATCTCGCATCGGCCTCTTTAGCCATCAGCGCGCTTGCAGCAAGTGTGGGTAGAGCCCTTCCCAAATCTTCGTTCGCGAAGCCCAGCCATGATCCACATGGCAGTGTAAGGATGAAAACAAAGAGCCAGCCTGCTTGGAAGCCATGCCTCTGACCTCATTCCAAACAGATATATATAACCATAATATTGTACTTAGAAACATATTTGACTTTTGGTGGTCATTTTTACATGCAATAAACTAATGAGAGTCATGAAAACTGGAATTAGCCACCATTCTCCTTTCCAAGACAAACATCTTGAAATACATTATGAACAAAATAAAGCAGACTAAGTTACTAGTAAGGTTTCCAAGAGTAGGTGGCTTGTTTTGAAGTTCCATAATGTTTTAAAATTTGTTTTAGTGCCAGCCTGTGAAGCAAAAACATTCCAAGATAACATAAAGGTACATACTCAAAGGAAGAATAAACCCATTATTCATCTATTGCAAGATATTTGGCCACAATGAAGTAAGCGGGATGGAGAATGGAAAGTTGTTGACGTGTCTGGAAGATGGAGATTATTTTGTGGAACACAGCACAAAGTTTAACACTATCTGTAAAAAAAAAAAAAAAAAAAGAAAAAAGGTTGCTGGGTTGTGAGAGAAGGAAACCAGCTACCCAGAAGACAGAGGAAGCTCCACAGAATGTCATCCTGGGTTAACCCACCCAGGCTAACCAGTGTACAACCATGCACTTGGGTAGGAGACACAAGATATTTACTTCTCACACCTGCAAACCTCTTTCCTTCTCCTCTGTAACATCCATAACACCCACAGTGAAAAAAATAACACCTGCAACTATAATATACTAGAGGATGAGAATACTCTTGATTTTTTTAATTCAGTTCATCAGCAGGTAATCATCACATACAACTTCCACAGCAGCCTAGAAGTGACCCACAACTCGCACTAACATTCTTGATCTGTTCAACATAACTCAGCAGGAAAAAGAACTGCAAGGCTAAGGTTCGAAAAAAAATACATGAGCAGGTTATAGAAGTCCCACTGAGAAACATTCAGCATCACAAGGCTCCTGGGAAAAGAGTAGCTGCCAGTACAGCTACTATTTGCAATTCTTACAATCTCAGTTGTTTGGAGTTTTTTAATTTTAATTTAAGAATAATGAATTAATCTGCTTAACCAGGAGTTTAAATCTGGGATTGCTGGATTATTGATTTATAGTTTATAAGCTTTCACAGAAATAAGGGTAAAGGAATGTCTGGCCTTTTGGAGTCTAACAAGGGCAAAAACATAGAAAAGGGAAAGTTCAAATTTTGTTGAATGACTGTATCTTGATTTTCCTAGTTTTTATACATATATATGTATAAAATATGTATGATTTGTCTATAGTTAAGACAACATATTTTATAGCAACACTTATTAAGGGAGTTATGTTATATTCATTAAACTTCTTTCTAACTTTGTTGTTATTACAGGCCATATTCAATAATTGTGTCAGTCCCGCATGAACATCTTGCAAAACACACTTTTCTCTTCTGGCTCACATGCATGGTGTTCAAGACCATAAAATAAAAAAAAAGAACTACTAAAATCTGTCCAAATCTGATTTCGCTGTCCAGCTAGATTGCCAAAGGAATCCCTCAGATCCATGGATCCTGCAGGGAATACCTGGGGGAAAACTAAAGGAGGGTTCAAGAAAGGGTGGGAAGTTCTGGCATTTACAATGAAATGAGTCCGTGCAAACTTTTCTAATGATAAAAATCTCAAGCTTTGGCCAGGCCTAATGAAGTCCCCCTGGCTGAAGGCCTGTGCTCTCAGGAAGCAAAGAGTGTTCCAGTGCAGGCACACAGCCTCTCACGAGGTGTACTGCACCACTGATCCCAACACAGCAGCTCCCCACAGCCTTTCATTCCCCAAAATGTAATTCAAGAAGGCCATTTTCTGCTGTGCCCTGACAGTGATCAGGCACACATATCTAAAACCATGGAGCATCAGGTATTAAAGACAGTCTTGATTTTTTAATTAATTTTTTATTAAATTTAACACTGTGTTGATAAATAAAATTGTTACGTTAACACAACATTTGACTGTTACCCAAATCTTGAGGTCATAACTCATCACCTGTATCTCAGGACTGTGCAGTGGATCAAGCTCCAATCCATCCAGTTTTCTATGGCTTTGAGGCTGTAGTGCTGGATCCTGGAGGCAGTATCATAGGTATCAGATTATGCTTTTCTGAGGAACCTTTTCTGCCTGGATCATCTTACCATTCTGGGAAGCAGGTCTAAAAGCCTTGTTTTACAGACATTGCTGAAAAGACTGCAGTAGGAGAAGGAATAGCAGGATTTTCAAAGGTTGTACTTCTGGAGCTGGGAAAGCGCCTGAAAGGGTCCAAACGTGGCATTGCCCTCCAATGCCCTGAATGGACCAAATAGGTACCTGAATTAGTTATCACAAGTATTGTAATAGTGATATTGATGTTAAAACTAGCAGTGAAAGTTCATTTCCAAGAGTGTTTTTTGAGATGGAGCAGTTTCTGACTTTTAGTGCATTGTCATATAAACCCCAACACCTAACTGAGTTATTGCTGATTAACACCAGTGTAACAGAGCAGATTTTGGTCTGGATATAGCCTGACAAGCAGTAATCACATCCTTCTGCTCCCAAACCACAGGCCTCATCATTTGAACTAAAGGAAAATTTTCATTCATTTTGATTAATGTATGGTTCTTGTTCAGGACTAATTTAGACCATGCAAAGCTGAGAAGGTTTTAACCTGACCTTTCAAGCACACCTCGGGGAGGCCTTTTGGAGGGAATTCATTTAGTTTATCTGTAGTTACTATAATTCCAATTTTATGGAAATTTTTTGTCCTTTTACATACTCTTGCACAGAAAATAAGAATTGCAAAAATGAGGTTATAGGTATATTTGCTCTAGAAATTGTCCAGCATTTTAAGTTCCCTGTTTGAATAGCAATGTCAGATTTTTTTTATTTTTTTATTATTTTATGATGCTTAGTTTATATCTGGCATGCATTTGAGTTTTAGTAAGCAGAGAATTACATTTCAAACCTAAACCAAAAATTGATCTCCAGTTATCAACAATCTTCAGAAAACTCAAATCTGAACTTCAGGCTCACTAAAAAACTTGAACCCAGGTGGAGTTTTGCCTGGTCTTATGTTTCGGTATAAAAACACTGCACACCTACCCTCAGAAATACTTGCTGAATCAGCCTTTAGAGGGTAAGCGTTTTTAATATGGGTCAAGGAAGTAAGGTTCTACTCAGCAGGGATAACAAGTGCACTGATTTCTTCCTTAAAATACTTATCTCAAAAAATGTAAATTAAAACTATCAATATTTATTGTCAAAAATACAACTTTTTACTAGTTCCAGCATCTGAGGACATGGTGTTTTCCAAGCCGATACTTGGCTTACAGGTTTTCACTATCATTTTCTAGATCACATATCCAGCTGACAAGCAGGATTTGAGTGCCTGCCTCCACTGACCTGCATCTGGCATCTCTGGGTGGGCATGGCAGTGTCTCGGCAGCACCAACTACATTTTCTAAATTCTATCAGGATCAGGATCTCGCTATTTACCTCTGGCACCCTCAGATTCTTCCTAATAAAAATTGCCAGAAAGTAGCTCTGGCATAAATCAGAACATTAACACCCTCCTGAGTCATGAATTGATTTTCTCACTTCTGCACAAGAAATAACATTTTTTTTTGCTGTTAGTTTGCATTAAAAATCTGGTGTTGGTGTCGTTACTGTTGTTATTGTTACTTTACTATTACTGTAGTTGTTATTATGATTATTACTACTACTACTACTATTACCACCACCAAATAACATAATTTTCAAAATATTTTAGGATGTTAAGGCATATTTTTTCTATAATTAATCCAATTAATTCAGATTGGTGAAAGGTGTTGAAATCAAAGCTGAGTATTTGGCGAACTTTGGAATCCCAGTCCAAAGAGTCCCCCTCTGCAGTACCAGCAAGACAGTCATTCTCATTCACAGTTAGAAGCAAGTTAGAGCAGCAAAATCTGCCTTTGTGTTTCAAACACAGAGAAAAGTATTCAGACCATACTGCTGAAGATGCAGAACTACCTATGAAGAGTAAGGGTGCATCCTGTGCCTTATATGCTGTTTTATAAGGATGTCCACAAGGGAGATGAAAAAAGAAAAAGACATTTGAAGCTTTCTTATCCCTGTTAATGTGTATTTTCACTGATACAAAAGTGAATATATCTTTGGCAACGGGAATAACACTGACATCTATAGTCTAAGACTGAAGAAGAGCGATAACTAGCTCTTCTCTGAATGATTTTCCTTAGGAATAGTTACCCAAGACTGAATTCTCTTGCAGGATTGACTTTGTAGTGCTTTCTGGGCTGTGGTATAGCTATACCCCATCCATATCACAGCCCAGTCCATAGAATACTGAAAATTTGGTTCTAGAGAAGGGCATTATTTAGTTAACGACAAATTATGTGTATGCTGTTACTACCCATGCTGTAAACCTGAAATCCCAGTAACAGAAACTTTAGTCCTCCTGTTCAGGTTTAAAAGTGCTTTCTGGGACTTTTTTTCTGACTGGTTCCTGAGACCGTTGTACATAACTTTTACTCATAAATAGTATGATATGGAGCATCTGCACCATTGGCCTACTAATAATTTTGTTTAAAAAAACCTGTTTGCAACAGTTCTAAAGATTTAATTATCAAACATTTCAATGGGCCTCTAGCTGCAGCTTTCGTTAAACTGATTATTGTTCAGCCCATTGTGGTGGGCCTGTGTAGCAATGAAATGATGCACAGAGGACACTTCCAACAGTTCTCTCTATACTTTAACATTAAAATTAGATAATTGTAGACACTGTCAACATAAAAATGTATTAATTACAAAAGAAACTATTGGATGAAATGCCTTATACTATGATAGTCCAACTAAAAAGTAGAGGATTTAAAAACAGCAGACCAATCTACCAAGGCAATTCTTATATATTCTGTTATTTACATTGATATTTATTTCCTTCCTGTATTGCCTTAAGCAAAAAATCTCTTCCTCTCTCCAAAGCACAATGTATGATTCAAAAAACTCTTACTGCAGTGGAGAAGTAGCATTATAGACCAGATCTGTGGCTTGTACCACAGCAGTGGGAATGATAAAAGGGACCAAGAAGTCCTATATAAACTAGATGTTCTATGCAACATACTACCCAACAGATCGTAAATATGCAACCCAGTTGCCATAGTGCACACAACCTGTATCCAATTTGAGAACATGGGCCTTCTTATGTCTCTGCATTCAGGTCTGAGGCTCTCTAAGACAAGAAGACAACAGTGTTCAACATGTTCTTCAATCAGATCACTGATAATAATTTCTGCTCTAACTTTCTGAGTGGTAGTATAGTAGCCCAGTTTCTTTAACAAAGACTCAAAGGGCTCCAGTTCTGCTCCTTGGTGGTCTGAGCTCCTTTCCACTCATGTTTTGGGTAAGGCAGCTGAGTGGTTCCATAGTCATCTCACAGGTAGCAACAACCACATCAGAGGGCAAGGAATAAAAAGGGAAATACAATCAGCTATTGCCAGCACTGATCCTGAATAAAAAGTAAATCTATGCTTCACAGCCCTTCATAGCAAGACAACAGAAATTTCATGACTTCCTGAAAACAACTAATTCTCCATGCTGTGTCTACACAGAGCACATAGGAATTTTGTGACAGTGATGAATGAAAGAACTGAATTGTCATGACTGAACAATGCTGCACCTACCTTCTGAAGTCCTTCTAGCTCCTAAAGCTTCCAATATGCAAAAATTTCATAATTTACCAGAGGATTAAGGTAAACTTACATTCAATTTCATTTTAAATTTCTACCTTTTGGACCATTTACCAAAGAAAAATATTTGAAGCTTGTGGGTCTGATATTAGTCTGGCTTCGGTTTGTTTGGCTATTGTTATTGATTTCCAGGTCAGACTGCTGAAATCTGGTTTGAGGGAAAGAAAAAAAAAAGGAGACAAAGCACAGCAAAAATCCTGACAGGCATATTTTTTGCTTTTTAGAATGTCTGTGCTTGCAATCAGCTGCCTAAAAAGTTCTGCTATGATCATCAAGAGATGATGTCTATCAATCAGTCTTTAAACACTGTCCATTAGGTTCTCTTGTTGAGGATGTAACTGAATCTACAATTCCCTGAAGGCTGTTTTCAGTCTACTTTACAGCCAAAGGAGAAATAAGGGAAGTTCTTTGGCTTTCCAAAATGTTAAGTTATGTAGATCAAAGGGATTAGTATCATGGCCTAAAAAGTTATTTTTTAGAGCTATAATAGAATATATATTGCTTCATTTTTCCCCTCAAAGAACAGTTTGAGCCATAAATCAAATCACATAGTATTGATCATAGAATATATTTGCAGATGTCACCCCTTAGTATACAGACTCAACTCCTAAGTGTTTTGTTCTTATATGTTCTGTAGGGTGTATGTGAAATACATTATATTATTCTCTGAGTTTAGATTTTTTCCAGACGACAGACATTACTTTTATGATGCTCTGAATAGAATGACAGAGTAAACTGCCCTGATTTATACTCCATTACAACCAGTGATACTGCTGTCATGACTGCTGCTCTTTCTCATTACACAACGTCATACACTCCCTTGCCTAGCAATGAAATAAGTTGCAGCATTCCCAAATACCAGCAAAAGTCGATTCCCATCATGTGCCTTGCTCATTCACCCTGGGAACTTTTCCATTTTAGACCTCAGTCTACAGTTCCTCTTGTGGATGATTTCCATTCCGTTGCCTTATCTGGTGTATACATGGTATGTCATTCTTCATTTTAGATGTACTGTTTGGAGACAAGCACCAAAACAATAAATCATGGGGCTAGGTTATTTTTAGGCCACATTTCCGAATCAACATTGAGACTTTTTCTGAAGAACCTGCACAAGGAACTTATTGTGCGCATACACAAATAAATGACACAATTCAATGGTTTAATACTATCTGCCAAGTTAAACTACTGCAGAGCAGCTGTGTACATTTAAAATGATCCCTGGCACTTCTGAAGAGTTCATAAATCATCAGCAACATACTTTCTTCCAATTAAGAGAGTTAAAGGAAAAAAATCAGAAATTAATGTGTCTAGGACATAAATGACATCTCTATACACTTGCGAATGTGAATCTGAAAAAAAAAAAAAGAAAAAGAAAGTAATGCTCTTTACATTACTTGGATTATAATAATGTTTAAATGCCCATTTTCAAAAGGGTTTCAGTTGTTGTCAGAAGCATTGCTTGAAGCCAGCCAGTGATATTAACCCAAATTTACTGAAGAAACGAACAACAGTCATCAGCCAAGCCACAGAAGTACCTCACCAATGCCTCAAACTGTGACTCCTTCCAATAAGAGTAACATGAGATACACCCTATATAGGCAGCCACAAATCATCTTTTAGAACTCACTCTGAAAGCAATCACTGAAATACTAATTGCTCTAAAGAATCACATTGTGTAGTTCCACTGTCTAAACATTCCTGATAATCTGCTGGTATAGTCTGAGCATCCAGAGGAGGGCAATGAAGATGGTGAAGAACCTTGAGGGAAAGCCATGTGAAGAGTGGCTGAGGTCACTTGGTCTGTTCAGCCTGGAGGAGACTGAGGGGAGACCTCATTGCAGTTACAACTTCCTTATGAGGGGAAGAGGAGGGGCAGGCACTGATCTCCTCTCTGTGATGACCCATGACAGGACCCCAGGGAATGGCCTGAAGCTGTGTCAGGGGAGGTTTAGGTTGGGTATTAGAAATGTTCTTCACCCAAAGAGTGGTTGAGCACTTGAACAAGCTCCCCAGGGAAGTGGTCACAGCACTAAGCCTGACAGAGTTCAAGAAGTGTTTGGACAATGCCCTCAGGCACACAGTGTGACACTTGGGGATGGTCCTGTGCAGGGCCAGGAGTTGGACTAGATGATCCTGGGGAGTCCCTTCCAGCTCAGCATGTTCTGTGATTACATGATCAACAGTAACCACCACGCTATTGCTCAGCGATGGTGTGTCCTTGGCTGTTGTGCTGTGCTATAGCAAACACTGTAGAAATACTCAGATGACAACAAGCTTCACTAAGTCTTTACCACCTATGGCAGACTCTTCTGTTTGCACACCTTCTCCTTTGCAACTTCTTACCTTCTCACAGTGTTCCTGCATCTTTTCACAATAGAGTTAGTTACACTCTTGTTGGAGCTGGACCTTCACCCCAACCATATTTGATATAGTTTGCTTGTCTCTGTGACTACATGCATTAAAAATGTATGTTTATTCTAGTTTAGACCTTACTAAAAAAAGCAGAAGGAAGAATAAGTGCATTAATAAAAATATTTAAAAATTTAAAGAAACCCTACCCAGAACAACAGTGTTCTGCAGGAACCAACACCCATCTGACATAGTCATCTCCCTTCACTCTCTAGAAGATTTTTGGGATGTATTCCAGAAAACCCTGTTCAATGAAACATTGCTTCCTCCCTTTCTACACCGAATGGTGTCTGCAACCAGCTTCCCACTGTTCTAATGCTGCAAGACACACTGCTCTTGCACCCATGCAATCTGAGAAACATGTAAGTTGAAGGTTGTTAAAGCAGGCAGTCAACACCTCGTCTGTCCAGTTTTGTGAGATCTCCAAAGACAGGGCTTGCACAACCTGCTCCAGAGTCTGATGACTCCGTATACTGAGTTGGGAATTCCTATTTTCCAGACTGTGTCTGTCACCTCTTGTCCTTCTGCTGTGTACACCTGAGAAGACAACTCCATATTCTCTACACCAATGCTGTTTGGAAGTGATTCCCAGCAGTGTGCAGCACAGAAATGAATTTCATTATTATGGTTTATTTACTCAAAAACTAGTATTTCCATTTAAATATTTCCTGAGATCCATAATTGGTCCTCTCCACACTCCAGAGAAGGGATATCCCCTTTCACTTTGTGCTCTGGCAGAATGAAGGAATAGTATGAGCTTAATTGCCAGTGTGTCTGGAGCATGCCTGAATCTGCTTCCTGTTAACTAGACCACCATTGCACATTTGAAATACAGAATATATGTTAAAACGTCCTCTTGTTTTAAACTTATAGTAATGCAGACCATTTTTGTGGTAAACCAAGTGTGGAATGGATAAGATTTGGTGGACAGGGAGACAAGTCTTGGTCAATGCTGCTGCATATTGCCACAATAAGTCATAACATCATCTAGCTGTAACACTTAAACTAATGCATAAAAATTTCAGCATAGTATGATGTTAATTTAATTAGAAATAAATGCTGGCTTTAATACAGATTTGTAAAATGTTTCACAAAAATGCTGTATCACTTGATCCTTTAATGGCATTATTTCCTGTGCCAGCTGTCTCTGGTGACAGTTATGAGTTTGACAATTCAGATGAGGAGACTTTAGGTCTGGAAAACTCTAGGAATTGAACAAGGAGACATTTCCAACTCAGAGTGTAACCCTTCTGGGAAGCTGATAATCATTCAGGACTGCTATAATACACTCTGCAGGTTCTTCATGGCTCACATTCATTTGACAACAAAGATGAAGAATTCCCGTTCTTCTGGTGAAAGTCATTCTATATACATAATGTATAGTGTTATGTGGACACACTTCAGTGGGTGAGTCAGGTGAATCACACCCACCAGCTGGAAACACACCAGAACACCAAGGGACTGAGATGTGTCCCACAGGGCTTCTGTGGGGAGGATGCTGTACATTAAAAGAAATGGTTTTCATGACTAAGGCTCTCCCGCATCACTGTACTCTTTCTTAGTCTCAGCAGGCAGAGGATTCACTTCTTCCATAGTTATGGGGAAGGACCAGTCATCCCCTAACTCTGTAACTGATACGAAAATGATTGCTACCATCTTTGCATGACTTCCCCCCAACCCCGGAGCTGATAATCAGCAGAAGTGGGTTTTCAACCCATCCTCTGACTGACAAACCAAACCAAATAATGATGGGAAGACTACAGTAGTTTGTAAAATCCCAGTCCCAGAGAAGTACATAGACTGAGAGTATCATTAGCACATAAATGGTGGGCAGGGTTGGACCAAGAAATGGACTTAGACACCTCAGTCCCCACTGTTGCATCCCCTTCTCAGCCACTCCTTGCCCAGAAAGCAGATGGAATACATTAGTACCACCACTGGTACCTCTGCAACTTACCAGGCCAGATCTGGACAGCACTGAAATGTTTTGCATTGCCACAGATAAACAGGTTTTTACACAGCTGAACCCAAGCCCTGCTGAGTTCTAGCCCAAATATCACTGAAACAGAAGGGCAGGACAGGAAATAGCATGGAAAGCAGAGTTCAAGTGATACACTGCTGCTTAAGTCCAAAACTGTGATTCTGCAACCTTTATTCAGCTGAGCCCTGTAGCATCAAGCTCAACTGGCTTCCTGCTCTTTTTAATTTTAACAATTCCCTGGTAGCCACATCTCCCCACCAGGGGCTCTTTCGCGTCTTGGGTAGAAAAGACACTCTTTACGCTTCTTGTTGGAGATGTCCCTTGAAATACCTGTGGATGCCATGCAAGGAGGGGCCTCCTCTGTAGCCCTGAAGGGACCACATTTAACATACCTGGTGCTCTGTACCTGCCACAGAGCAGGGTAGTTCTGTGTCATTTTGACTGCAGTTGCTTCTCTCCTGCAGCAACCCAGTTTTCTCAGTGCACAGCTGGGGAAGATGGAGAATATGGCATTCGTTCCTGAGAGTAGGCACCTAAAATCCTACCAGTCAGGTCCTCTTCTGGCCCTAGCATTAGGAATCAAATTCCCCCTTGTGAACCAAAAAACCCCAACAGTTTAATGTGATAAAATGTTTCATACTTTTGAGTAACTAAATGAGTACGAAACTGAAGACTTTCCATTCTGGAAAGTTAAGGAATTGTTATTAGTAAATGCAAGTAATGCTGCAGAGCTTAAATTTCTGAGGAAATCTGTGTTTATTTTAGGGGAGATAGTAGAACTGCTCTGTTTTCTACATTTTCATGCCCCTGAAGAAGTAATATTTTGCAAATGTTGTTTACAGTTTCTGTCTCACAAAGCCATATAATGTATGTATGTGTGTGTGCATTGAGATATATATATATCCTTAACTAGACATTCTATAAGGAATACAAATAGAATGTGAAAAGCTAAAAATGCTTTTGCAGAATATACATCTTACTTTGCCTGTAAGTATCTGACAGAGATAAGAGATTTATATGATTATTTTTATGATTATTTTTCACTCTAATGTCACATTCAGCAGGTTTAAAAGACAAAGTTTCAGTTAATGCACAAAATATGCAGACTCCCACCTAAAGAGTAGTGATAAACACAAAATGCTTTCAAAGGATCATAATTTGCCTACTTAAAAAAAAAAAAAAAGGAGATGCACTTCATAGTAGTAGAGTATGTGGCTGGACGGAAAGAAAATTCCACCAAATATTTTATCTTCTGGCTGCCACTCTGTGTATGTGAGCCAATAAAAATGGAGAATTTTATTGAGAAGCAATAATTTCCTCTATATCAACTCTTGCAAGTACTATTACATCAAATCTCCAGTGTCCTCACAGAAAAACAAAACAGCCTTTTAAATGTTTTTCCAAGATATGATGCAGCCATTCCATCTATCATTTTGACCCCACTATTTTAACCAAACATACTCATATTGAGTCGGCAGCATGCTGAACTGCAGATAACATAGCCATGTCAAATGGCTACAGGCTTGGTAAGGCTTCATGTAATGTGTTTGTTTGTTTGTTTTTCATTTTGGGGGATCAAAATGGTAAGCTATCTTGGATGTTATGCAACACAGCTCTAAACGGTAATGGCAGGAAGACCACAATTTTATTGAACAGCTCTTGTTACACAGGGAAGGAATATGAAAAGCCTTTTCAACACAGGAAGCCATAGTCACTCCCTTGACCAGAGGCAACATTTCATACCAAATTAAACAGAAGTCAGGTGACTGGAAGAGCACCTGCATATTCCCAAGACCATTAAGCCATTGGTCTCTGGGACCTGACCATGTGAACCAAAATGGAAGTGAAATAATTGTTGATGACCTTGGAAAGCATTAGCACAGCCCTGATACTATGTATGCCTTTTCTGCAAAGCTTTGTTGATTTGCTGAATTTAAATAATCTCCCATTTTGTAGTTGGCTGAGATGGATAACAGGTCGTCTCTTTGACTTCTGTCTCGGCCTGGCTACAAGAAATAAATCCATGCTTTTTTCACTTTTTTTTTTCATACAAAACTACACAAACTGTGTAGTCACTCAAAGTCCAAAGGAACCTATTACAATATTTCAAAGCAATCATTCTCTTGACATCAGTGTTAGCTTATGTCACTACCTTTCGGTTAGTGGTTTAGTTAGAACTGAAGGCAAGTCAAGAGATAAGAATTAGGAATTACAATACCCAAATGTATTTCAGCCTTAGATAAAACCATGCACAATAGTAGCACACAGAGGAAACTCCTTCCCCTCCAGTGTCTGGTGGTACACAGGCTCCATTAGCTCTCAGGGGACCTGAAACAAATGCGTATCCTGACATGGAGGCAGTGTTTGGACTTGAAAATAAAGATGTGGTATCCAGGTGGTAAAAGTGCTGTGTTTTCTGGATGTTCTAGTTCTAGCTCTGAAACCCTAGTTCAGGAGTTCAGTGGAAGACAAAGTCTGTGCTGACTGAAGCTGAGTGAACCCATGGAAACCATGAAATGATCCAAGTCAGTGCCATCCAACTGTTGAATTGTCTCACCTGAAAAGCCTCATTCAGCACTTGTTATTGTTCTAACTGCCTCCAAACTGCCCACCAGAAAACAGCCCCAAACCCTGATCAGGTTCCAGAACTGCATGTCAGTGCTCAACAGTCGAGGCAGTGGGAAGGCACACTGCATCCTCACAGGAACTCAGTTAGAAAACACTGCTTCTAGGCTCAAGCATTTCCACTTGTTTTGAATAACCTTCTTAACCCTCAATTGCTATTCTTTCTTGAAAGCCCATAGAGGCAAGGACACAACCTTTTTATATTTGTGGCCAAATACCTATCTCCACCAAAAAAAAAAACGCGCTCAAAACCAGGAAAATATGCAGCAGGCAAATATGCCCTCTTTTGCCTTTTGATCAAAAGCTTTTACTCCAGCTCAATCAAGTACCAATAAGTGAACACTGATCATATAAGGAGAAAAAAAACAGCTGTAAGCACCAATAGGAACAGTCTTGCTGTATCATTTCATTTAATGATCCTCTACTTTTGCACTTGATAATTATCTCCTTGAAGCTGAGTCCCATCCACCAGTGATGCATCTTCCTTTCTTCCTCTAGCAGACTCAATATAAATGATAACGTTCATTAGTCAAAGCAAAATTTTCTCCAATTTGCCTGGAGCTGGAATTCTTGTATAACATAAAATGAAATAAATCATACAGTGATCCCAAAATTAAGATCCCAGCAGTGAATACTTAGTTTTCTCAAGGGTACCTAGCCTGGCACTGGGGACAGGCAAACGGAGCCCTATCACTGAAACCCTGACCGGTCTTTACAGCAAAGGTCCGCAGTTCACCCCAGAGGTGATTTCAAGAAAGTTGGCTATGTTTTGGGTTGACTTTGAGCCTCTGTTGCATGGTGAAATAGGTTGCCAGGAGCACTGGGAGCCACAGCATTGTCTCTGCTCCTGTAGTGCCACTGGCAGAATGGGGCAAGCAGCAGGAGTAAGGTGAGCTGCCATCCCCTTCTGCCTGACAAGAGAGAGAAGAAGAGGAGGAGATGCTCCAAATGCTGAGTTTGGGTGTTGCTTTCTCTTCCCTTCACTAAACTGAGCCAGATTTAAACACATGGTGTTCTGAAAAAAAATAATTTTAAAAAAAGGAAAAAGAATGACAGTAGTTTCTGTAGAAAAATGTTGAAATTAAATATTCTGGCTTTTCAAATTTTTCCTTCATGTTCTTGACTAAAAGTGTTGCTGGGAATTTAACCTAAAGTCCCAGATATTTTCAGTCAATCCAAATCTTCATTTCAAGGAGTAGATACCTAATACATGTCCGTGCAAGGCTGTTGACCATTTTTCCCAAGAGAATACTGAGCTCTCATATGTCACTGAGAGCTTACAGTATAACAAATTTCTTTTTGTTTTAAGCAATTTCCTTTAGTGCTCAGTGAATTGCCCTGTCACACATTCAACAACTTGTTTTCATAATGCTACAAGTAATTCTGCTGGATGAAATTAACGTAGTAGAGTGTATTCTCAGTTTTATTAAGCACTCTTGGCTGAGGAAAGATCAATATTTAATTGAAAATGGGGGGCGGGGTGGGGAATGAAGGCAGAAAGGTTTCTCTTTTCTGTCTTGTATCTAAAAAAAAAAATTAAAATATCTGATTTTATGACTGACAGATGAAGTCAGCTAACTGGCCAGATTCTGCTGAGTACCAGTTGCAGTCACAAAAGTCTCAGGCCTCTTATGCTTTGAAGTTAACAGAGCTGGCACAGGCAATACTATAAAAAGAAGCAAACAACCAGAAAGAAATATGAAGACCACAAATACCATTTAATGACTGACTTTGGAGATGCCTGTATGAGCAAAGTAATTATAACCCCGGCAGTGGGGAGAACAGGAAGAAAACTGAGAAGCTTAATTAATTAAAAATATTATGCTGTTTCTCTCTGCAAATTCTGTAATTTTCACGACACAGCAGAAGCTAGAATTAGAGTCTTGTACCTTCAGGATGCTGATCTCTGCAGGATATTGACACCTACCCAATAAAGTATGTATAATAGATGAATAAAAGAAACAATTGTTTCAGCTTCAGCATCGTGGTGTGATGGTGAACTTTGATGGCATCCTAGTAAAACACATAACATTTATTGCCATGATAAACTGCTCTTGAGGGAGTGATTTCCCTGCCCTCCCAGCTGGAGCTGTCGTACTGCAATGACAGAGTGGGTAAGGAAAGGACGGAACAATAGAGAAGTCAAGGAGCTGGAGCCTGACCTTAACAGAGTGGGTGGTATTTGCTGTAGTCCAGAGAAGCAAATAACTCACTCAAAGGTGATAGATTTTACTAGGGAGTGGAAATAACAAAGCTGAGAAATAAAGTGGAGCAAACATGGTATGAAAGCATATTAAAGTAACTGAAGGAGGGATTTTACTTGTCAGCTATTAAGGAGAGAGAAAGAGAGAGAGAGAGAGAAGAAAAAGCAAAAGAGGGGTGAGAGAATAGAGGAAAAAGGGACAGAAACAAAATTTAAAAAAAGGAAGAAAGAAAAAGAAAAAAGAAAAATGAAAAAGCAAGCCCCACGAATGCAAGGTGTTCTTGATTAAATGCATCACTCAGTGACATGTCCAAAAACACAACAGCCCTCTTCATGGAACACCTCGCCTGACAGCAAGGGTGTAATTGAGTAGCCAGTACTGGGAAATTTGTTTCTGCGTTCCCTTTTTGAGACTAGAGACTGCAGAGACCAACAGTCTTCCAAGGAGCAACATCCTTGTTGGTCACTATCTCAGTCAAAAGTATTCAGGAATAAAATCTCAGCTTTCCAAAGCAGAGGGAACATTTTTTTTTTAATTCTTTTTTTGTGTACATGCACATGTGTAGAGCAACTATCTGTTTGTTGTAATCATTCTTGCTTATTGCCCTCTTTTCCTGGAAATGAGAAATGCCACAGTTCTACTTACTGACCTAAAATATTAAGAGTTGCTGCCGTACAGTGACTTTAATCCAGTTGCATTTGCTGTGTGCAGACAAAACATAACATGGGTTGCAATATGTACATTGGGGACTTGAAATGGGTCAATTTGAAATAAATCAGTGACATGACTGACTAAAGAGTGGTATTGTTCAAGGATACTTTATTTGCTTAGCAAAACATCACAGATCAATAGGAAAGAGTAATCTGACTGAAAGGAGACACAGAACCTGCAATAAGCTATAGATATGCACATAGAATGGAAGAAAAGAAAAAAAGCATCAATGTAGTCAAGTTACAAGTTTAGATGTCTCATAGCTGATTTAAAAAGGAAGGTAAAGAAATTGATGGAGTATCCATTGTCTATTATGCAGAGTCCTTTTTCCGAAATGCATGTAATAAAAGAATCTTTCACTCAGTCTGAGGTACTTTTATGGCTCCTGTTCATATTGCATTAAAGTGCTTGAAAACAGAAAGGTATTTAATTTTACAATGTACTTTTGAGAAGCAGATGTCTCTTTTCCCTCCATATTACAGAGGGGAAAATGATACAGAAATATTTCCAGTCGATGTCAGATGGGATATATACAGTGACAGAACAAGATGAATCTGGAAATTTCTAGGCATGACTGTGATTTGCTGGTCATCCTTTCTCCGAGAATGATGGCAAATGCCTCTTTGAATCCTTAGGATAAAGAGAACAGCACTATTGTTGTTGTTGTTACTATTATTATTACTAATTCTATTACTATATAAAGCTGTTGCTGGAGACTACAAATATCCCAATGGCTCTAGACTAGCAGACAAGAAAAAGCATTAGAAGTAGTGTTACACGCTATGATTGGCAAATTGTCATCATCTTCAAACTATTCTTTACTTGGGATGATGAAAACTGGGGGTTGTGCTGATGGTCACTGAAGGGGTCATTAGATAAGATGGTTTTTAGGCACATCGAGGAGCTTTAACTTCTTTCTGTTCTATATACAGTAGTAGGACAGGAGAAATACTCCCTAAGTCACGCTAATTAATTATAAGTGTATGGCCAGCTCTGCTGTATGACAATGACATTACTATTATTTTTCTTAAAGCAGTGTCTCTCAAAAAGCTCAGTGGTAACCAGGAGCTCTTTCACTCCATATCCTGCTCCACTTCTCTTCCTCTCCTGGCTCCAAGGCACAAAGGCAGACTTCAGCCACCAGGATGCTCTGGTAGCAACCCCACCACCAGACTTTGCCACTGTTTGCATTCCCAGGGGTGGCGTCCCCTTCTCTACCACCAGACCTGGCCCAAATACCCTGTCTTCAAAGGATAGAGGGTTGTTGTTTGGGACCAGAGGGAGCAGAGCATTTGGAGAAGCCCTGTGGAGGCCAAAGCAAGCACACCTGAGAAATGCTGCTTCCCAGGATGCCCAGACGCTCGTGGCAAAACTGCTCCTCACAACCTGGTCTCCATCCTCCCTCTCCCTTGCCTGTCGGCTTTGAGAATTACACTTCTCAGAGTATAGTCATCTCTTTTTTGTTGCAATTACCCTGCAGGTCAGCAGCAGGCTTCTTGTCCGCCCCTCAAAAACATGGTATAAACATCCTCTTTTGGAGAAGGAAAAAGGCGAGAGACAACTACAGAAGCACAAAGACATAGACGGGATGTTCAGCTCTGCACATCTAAGAGGAGCATAATTTCCAGCTGCACTGACAGCATCCTCTTTGCACCTCTAGATTATGTTAATGCATCTTGCACTGCAGAGGCTGTTCCAGCAAGCTGTTCATTCACTTGTGTAAACTACAGACAGCCACCAGCCACAGAACTCCTGCAAGATTTCTTCCCCTTTGATCCCAAGCCCAAATGGTATGCTGCAGTATACAGTATAGCTCAGTAAACCCCATCACTCACATTGGCACCTTTTCTGTCCAGTGCAGATAACTTTATTTCTTTTTTCCCTACTCTATTTTAACAATGTATGTGCTTATATATATATATATTTACTGGAGTAGTTTCTATTAATGAGTTCTTTAGGTCTTACAACTCCTGCAGAGCTGATAATTTGAATGAAAATTTATAGTGAAAGCACTGTATGGAATACTTTAAAACCAATTTAAAAATTGGTTTTTGTCTTTGTACACATTCACACAGAGACTGTGAGCATGGCAATTGTTAGAACCAAGCTCTTCTAATCTCTTTATATGCACCAGAACCAAATCTGCACCCAGTCTGAGCTGTGCCGCATTGTTGTGATTGCTTAGGTAAGTCACATAATACCATCTTCTCCAGCAAGAAAGCACTTCCCTTTGGAAGAGAGACATAAATCTCTCCAGAGAGTGAATATCAAACCTCTGGGCTGCCGGATTGCCTGAATGCTTGCTGACAGCAGACATTAAGTAAAGAGCCTGCATTTAGAAATGGCACGGATGGTTGAGGCATTTCCTTCTCCTCTCCCCTCCTGCTCAGCCTGCTCCAGGTATCGTTCAGCCTTGGACGCACAGGCTGTCTCGGGAATCTCATCCCCTGTAATCTGGGCCTGCAAAGTTTTTCTGGGCTGCTGGTCCCTCAGCAGGACCCCTTGGAGTAGAAGGTCCTGCAGGTGAGGTTTCAAAAAGACACAGCCCCTCTTTCCCGAGCACCAAACAACCTGACTTGCAGGGGAAGGTTCGGCATGGCGGAATAGATTTCCCTTCCGAGTGAAGGCACCGGGAAGGAAGACATGGGAGCTGTATGCATTTCTCTGTCAGAACCACTACACTGCAGCCAGTTTACTTTTAATGTTATTTGTGTGCACATGTTCAATATGTCCTTGCAAGTGCCACAGCGAGACTGTGAGAGAAGGTATGTATAAACCAAAATATGTAAAATAAGTAATTCTTCATAATTCAATATGACATCCTTCCTTTAATTTAAACCTAATCAGGGAATAAGAAACTAAAACCAGCTGTAAGCATTCACATTACATCTCTCCGGGGAAATGTACATAAAGTTAGGATTTGTTTTCACCCAATGGAAATTTTGCGATTTCACACAGCCACTCTTTTTGTTTAAGCTGCTTCTTTATTACATTTTCCATAACAGAATTTACAATCTCCACAAAATAAAAAGCAATTCCACTGCATTCTCCTTGCTCTACCTTCTCCCGTTTTAAACATGAAAAGCTTAAACACATAAGTGTTTCTAGTAATCTGGCTATCTCAGCCATAAATTCAAAAGTCAGGAAAGAATTTTTTTCTATCGGTCAGATGTGCCTGGAAACTGTGCATGGCCCGGTATGATACGCACGTTTCATTTTTTTTACAATCCATATGGTAAATAAGCTTTTGGTAAGCCACATCCAAAGGCATTTCAAGGCTCTCTTCTCCCACATATATCAGTCCTGGCCAGCAGCGCAGAACTAAAATGCATGGTGAGCTCAGAAGCGAACACTTCCAACGATTAAAATGTTCCACCGAGCATTCCAGTACGGAGACGCCGCCGGAGAGCCCACGGGAATGCGAGCCCTCGCAGCACAAAAGGACATGGCCCCCGGACCGCAGCCATTCAACAATACCTCAGCTGTGAGAGGGAGCAGGCAGGGACCCAAATGCAGCGTGAGACAAGCAGAAGCCTGTATCCTCTGCATCCAGCAGGAAGTGAATAATCCGATTACGGCCCTCGGTCTCTCTGAAAGTTGGTCACTAATGGAAGTTTTAAGAAAAATGCTCTGCTGCTGAAGCTCGCTCAAATAAAGTGCACAGTATTTGGGAACAGCGATGCCTTATGAGTGCAAAGTTAATGCAACGGTCTCTTAATCTGTACTTAACAATCTTCGGACAGAGTGAAAGGCTGACCCAAGGCAAAGTTTAATGATCAAGGCTGGCAATTAGAGCTATTGGTAACAATTACTTTTTCTGCAACTGTTCTTACCGTAGTGGGAAGTGCAACTATTAAACTTCCAGACATTTTTAACTACATTTTAAAAAAATGTGACATTATCATCCATAAATACCACAGAAGACCATTATCCTAAGTTAAACCCAGGAGTAGTGGCAAGATCTTGCAGAAAAAGGTGATAGATGTGGTTGTGACATTTGGCTACAATCACAGCCATGAGTGTTTTCTTCTTCATGCACAGGAGGAACTTAAGGAAAAAACACTGTAAATTTCTCCTCACAGCAAGAGACTTTGAACATGATCATGTAGAGGAAGAAAATCACAATGCTAGAAATTAGCATCGGCTCTTGAGAGCCCTTTGACAAAAGTTGTACTGCCCAGGTTTATCAGAGGACAGACACAGGTCTTGCAAGACTAAACCCCCAAACTAAGTACCTGCTTAAGCTGGAAAAAGTAGTTTCAGCACGACTATTCACAGCACATAAACAGGGCAGAAGTGTGACTTTCAATGCTTTTGGTGCTACCAAAATTGTTCTCCCCCAAGGTGAGGGGAATTTTGCAGCCCCTGACTTTCAAGAGTACATGAAACATGGCTGGATGCTGCTCTCTATGCCTCCAGAGGCACTGGCCATTCAGGGTAGCAGATAGGTTATACCTAGGCTTTCTGCTTCCAACACAGAGGAGAGAGGGATGAAGATGCCCCTCACACTTAGTAGGGCTAACAGCAGTGCCACAGACACCTCATCATCCCTCTGTGTGTTTGTGATGAAATCCTCCTGGAAGTCACTGCAGTAGCATTACGTACCTCTTGTAATACACCTGTACTGGTTATGTTGGAACTCAAATGTTGACATGCTTTCCATTCGGACAAAAATGTGCTTGTCGGTTAGAGCACGGCAAAGTTCTGGGTGGAAGTGGGAATGAGGCAGTAGAATGAAAACAAGAGAAAGAAGCCAGCTAAGAAAGGCCTGGTTTTGTCCTGCTTTTAACAATTGCTCAACCAGTATTGTAGGTTTTAAGCACATATATCATAAAACGGATGAATTTTTCTTCTGCACTTTTGGACCCTCCTTTTGTCTTCTTTTTTTAAAAATTTTTTATAATTTTTATTTTCCCCTGAGCAATTATGTTTTTAATTCTAAAGGAAAATGAAAAGGAAAGGCAGAAATATGAAAAGAACACTAAGGCATATTTTACCAGAACCATTAATATGTGCGTCAGGTATAAAGAGGAGCAAATCTGGACTTGAGGCAAGAATTCATAACCTACTAAAATACATATTATCATATCTTAAAGATGTGGTCTTTAAAAATTATACTTCCAGCTAGCAAAGATGAAAGCATTTAACAAATGCAAAAAGTACAAATGCATTTCATATACAATGGTGTATATGGTGAAAAATGCTTCTGATGTATATAATCAAATTAAATAATTGTTAAATTACTTGGGAACCTATCTAGGTTCCAGAATTGTTTTTAAGAGAAATTTATACACACACACACACATATATATATTTATCCATTTCCTAAGGTAACCATAATCATGTGTACAATACACAAACATTTATAAGACTTTTTCAATTGCTAGACAGGTTTTCTCAAAAATCCTGATATTCATGTACCCCATGTAGTTCAAATCAGGACAAGTCAAATCAAGTATGATTCAAGAATAAATACAGGTACATGCAATTCTTAAAACTAGTTTGATCTGTTATTCTGATGTTCCCTCTTGTGTAGGTGGTTGTTTTTTCTGTTTGTGTTTTCTCCTTTTGCCTTTTTTTTTTTTTTTTTTTTTTAATCCTGGAAACTGCCGCAGAAAAGTCTGGCAGCTATAACCTTCAGCTAACTACTAGCAAATGCTAACATGCTGTAAAGTTGAACATTTATACAAGATCCATCTGGTGCATACAAGTAGGAATCCAAGATTTAAAGCCATTACATTGTGCATGTGCATTTACACCTTCACCAAAGTTGGCAAAAAGAGTAGATTTTACCCCATGACTCCAGTAGTAAAAGGAGTGGTGTGAAACATGTGCTGACCTACACTCCTCCATCCAATTGGAATTATTATATACTGCTCTTTGGCATGTTACATCCTAGGCTTCATGCCAGGAGTAAATTAGTTCAGTCCTGAACTTGTCTATCAGAAATTAAGTAGTACAAGAGTGAAACATGCCTGTAAAGGATCAGAGTAGCTGAGCATTTTCTTTTGATCAGTCTTACAGCTTTAAAAGGGCAGTCCACCGGGTCTGTTAAACCCAGCATTATTCCCATCAAAAGGACGTCTCAGTTGACTCTTTTTGCCATAACCAAAGAGTAAGGAGGGGGAAAAGGCTTAGAGCTTTTTGCCATTCTTCACGAAGGTCAGACTTGCTCAACCATATGCCTAATATTTTAGGATTTTTCCGCTCGGTACGTTCCCATCCCCTCGGGCAGAGTGGACCTGGGTTTGTCCGCAAAATTTTACTTTATTTCTATGCAGGACATATATAAAAGAAACATGCAGAAATAAAACATGGTACGCAAAAATTAATGACAAACATAGCCACCTTCATGCTAAAAAAGAAGGGGGAAAGGTTGAAAGAAAAGGGTGCATTTACGCTACCATCGAAATTCAGGTTTCCGTAGGAAGCAACCCCGGTGCTTAAGGCATTCACTCTTGCCCTCTGCCGTCTGTCCCGGCGAATTGCAGCTCCGACTCATCGCCTCTCCCGCAGGGAAGAAACTCGCTCACAAAGCCGTCCAGGATACGTGAGACTCCTGGTTTCGTGCGCATTTGCACACCTGCCAGCCGCCCCAAGCTGCGGCTGCTGCTTACCGCATCACTCCACGGTGTGTGCCTGTACTCCGAAACCACAAGCCGTCTCAGACACAAGTCCCTCCTCTGGCTGGTCATTTAAACACCAGGTGGCACCAAATAACAAGTTTCAATAGTGCGGTTTCTTTCGTTGGGTTTTTGTTCGTTTGAAGTCGGTGGAAAGGTCCCATAGAACTGTGTAATAGTGTAAAAAACCCAACAAAAAATATCCAAACCGACAAACAAAGTCCCCCAACCAACCAAGCAAAACCAAATCAAACCAGAAATGAACCAAACAACAGCAGCAACAAAAATGCCAACAAACCTCAGAATGAGTCTAGGGTGAGTTCACCAAGAGCAATGCCTCCATCTGAATGGAGACGGTGACAGATGGCAGGGCAGACAGGCACCCCAGGCCGTACCTGCCTGTGCAGATGTGCACTCCCGGACCTGGCAGCAGCAACTGCCTCAGCAGCTCACAACAAACACATATTACCCCTAATTAACTGCTACAAAGTCACCAGGTTTCTGAGTGGAGCGACCTTGCCGCCAACATTGGCTAACACTGCTCAGTGAGATCACAGCACGCCAGTGAGAGCAAGAGCACTACTTTAGGGGAGAGAAATCATACTTTTGGAGCATGTAATTGCAGATGAGATGTGCTGGACAGTCAAGGTATGTGACTTTTAACCCCACGCTTAGGTCAGCCTGACAACTCACTCTCTTTGGAGTAACCCAGCTGCCAAATTTTACATGCTGGACACAAAACTGAGTTGTGCGTTCCTGCACTGGGATAGGGTAGAAAGGGTGGTGCTTTGTCCCCTGCAGAATATTGTTCAGAAGATCAGTGGCACTAGAGGATGAACTAGCTGGTTTGCTTTGATCATAGAATCATTGAACATCCTGAGTTGGCAAGGACTCACAAGGATCATCTAGTCCAACTCCTGGCCCTGCACAGGACCATCCCAAGAGTCACACCATGTGCCTGAAAGCATTGTCCAAACACTTCTTGAACTCTGTCAGGCTTGGTGCTGTGACCACTTCCCTAGGGAGCCTGTTCCAGCGCCCAACCACACTCTGAGTGAAGAACCTTATCCCAATATCCAACCTAAATCTCCTTGACACAGCTTCATGCTGTTCCCTCAGGTCCTGTCACTGGTCACCAGAAAGAAGAGATTGGTGCCTGCCCCTTCACTTCCCTTTGTGAAGAAGTTGTAGACTGCTTTTTTCATTTTAATTATCAATTATAATTTTAGAAGCACCGTAGCTGTACCAGGTATGAAGGCTTTTCACTGTGGTGTTTCACACAACCATAAAATTATTGAAAGGGACTTTTGGAAGCCAGAGACTACATTCCTCCTGCTCCAAGGAGAGCTAACTTAAGCCAGACCAGGTAGTTCAGTGTCTTTTGCTATGAAATTTTAGAAACCTCTAAGGCGAACATCTCAAAGTATCTCTGGCCAATGCATTCCAGCTCTCAGACACTCCCACAGGCAGCCAGAATTTCTTTTACTGCAACTTGCCATGCACTTTCTAATACACACTCCTGGGAAGGGCTTCACTCTGTCCTTTCATTGCTCCTTCCCATCTCTGAGGGGTCCCTCCAAAGCCTTCTCCTCCTCTTGCGCCTGAACAAACTCAACCTCTTGTCATACATCACATCTCCATTCCCTAAACCACCCTGGCCGCTCTCCACTGGTCTTTCTGCAATTTGCTGCGTCCTCTTTGAACTGTGGTACCCAAATCCAGGTGTAGTACCCCCAATGCAGCCTCATAAGCACTAGGAGGGAATCATCTCTTGCTCCCATAGCTCAGTAGACGTCAGCTGTTCACCAGCACTGGAGTGCAGTACTGGCTCATGCCTACCATGGTCTGCCAGCACCCACGTGTCCTCTGCTGCAAAGCTGCCCAGGGCTGGTCTACTCCCAGCCTGTGCAGGTACAAGGTGTTACTCCACAGGGCTATGCATTTATCTTTACTGAACTTACTGAGGTTGGCGCTGTCCTATTCCTCCAGCCTGTGGAGGTCCCACTGAACAGCTGTTTGGGCCTCCAGTGGATCAATCAAGCCCTTGGAATATGCTTCTTGTTTAACAAAGTCAGAAAAAAAATGGATTAGGAAAAACATTTAACAACCAGCACAAATACAGAACACCATTACCTATCAGGTAGCCATGAGTCTCTCAATTGATCACAGTGAAGTTACTTCAGATTTAAATTGATATAATCAGTAAAGTTATTCTGCTTGGACTTTGTGTGTGTGTGTGTACGTGCAAAAAGCACTCTTAAAGACCACCATGGAGCCACAGTACTGCCACAGGTGATTTTCCAAACTGAGGGAAAAGAAAACCTGGTTATACAAGGTTAATACAGTTATCTTAATTATTGTCTTTCACAAACCATGGGTGTTCAATCCAATGCCAATTATTTAATTACATTTCCCTTCCTGGATGCAAAGGGGAGTGATCAGAATTTGAATATTCACGTCTTCCACAGGACAGAGGCTGCCCTTAACCTCATAAGCAGAAACTTAACCTTGAAGCTTCCCCAAGTTTTGATGGTAAAAGTTCAAGCTGTTGTTAGAGACTGTCCAGAAGATGACGCATGGATACCCCAGCCAGAGGGTCTCTGTGGCTATCGGCCGTTGCTTCCCCACCGCCTCAGGGCAGAGCAAGAGGGAGGGCTGAGCAGTTGGAGGCAGGATAAAATAAGCCATATTATCTACAAAAATATGGATATTTGTACTACACATACATACCTTATGGCCATTATGTTTAGCAAACTAACCCTATAGATAGGTTCACAGTTATCACAATGTAAATTCTTCAGGCAATGGCAGGTTTGGGAGTATGATTAGCACCGTCAGAACACAGAAAAAACCAGTACAAAGCCACACATAAGCCCCTTGTCTGATCAGCTAAAAAGGTTGTATACAAGTCAGGTTTTAACTAATAAAAATTGCTTTAAATGAGAATTAACTTTGAATAAAATCAAAGAGCCTGTCTTAAAAAAATGTCAGTAAGGAAAATCAATTCTGCATTTCAATACTTACCACTGAATTTTGAAAATGAAGTTGTCCAAGGCTGATTATATAAATCTCATTCACTGCCTTCTCACATAATAATGAGGTACAATTTCTATGCAATGTGCTTCATGTAATGTACAATTTAAATTGGAGGTGGAGACCGCACCTAGCAGAATCTCTGCAAGCTAAATGTCTCCAGGCTTTCAGCTAGGCCATGAACTTTAAAAAATGTTTTCTGTCTTAATGACCAGTCAGGCAGGAGTTTTGAATTTTTTGTTCTTAAAAGGCAGCATTGGCATCCTTCCTAAATTCAATAGCATTAGGGGTGTTCTGTCTCTCCACCACTGAAGAGACAAAGTGCACTGCTGCAACTTCCTTCTTTTAAATAGACATTCAGGAAGGACGGAAGGAGTGATGCAATTCTGCAAACTTCAGACTTAATATCTGTATGTCAGGATCAATGTTTAGGTTGATGATAATGGGCATAAAAAATTGAACACCAGCTTCAGTAAATGATAACTTATCTTTCCTTCTGCGGCAGTTGTATTGTCCTCTGCTGGTCATTAATATATAAACTAAGTCATTATTTAAATTATATTTTTACTTTTGACAGGGTGAAAAAAGTTCAAAGAATCTATTTGCCTTATTAGCCCAATCTCTCACTTACCTACTTTGAAACTGCCTGGCTCACCAACAAATTCTGCTCTTCCTCCATCTACACATAGTTCCATAAAAGACAAATTAAAATAAACAAATATTTTTTCCATGAGTAAAAGGTTGCAAGATTGGACACCAATCATACAATATGGAAAACCGAGGGTCATATTCCTCTGACAAAAGATCAAGGGCATATTCCTACAAAGCCTGAATAAGAGTTCAAGCAAATCACATAAAGAACTTCTCTGTGAGAACTACTTACATGAACAACATGACAAGACCAGGTTCTTGCATGTTATGTGAACTTAGATACTTCCAAAGTTTTAACTCCCATGACAATGATACAGTGCTTGCCTCCTGGAATTAAAAAAATATTTTACATTCTACAGAATTTTGTTATAACTTCTCATTTTTCTTTGTAACTAAACCCCACTAATTTTCAAAAGAGACTAATGCTTAATAATACATGCATTAAACTAGGAAGTGACACAACTAAAAAGAAGTCTAAAAAATCAGTGCTTCTTTTTGCCACTATTATATCACTAGAATGTAAGATGTAAATTTAAGCAGTAGCAGGCCAGACTTTAAAAAGGGCTTAATTACTTCAATCTAAAACTGTGATCCAAAACTCACTTTATCCAAAGCATAGCATTCCTCCCAATGCTCACCCTCAGGGCCCAGTTTGGCTGGTGTCCTCCAGACCACCAAACAAAATGCAAGCAGTGGCAGGGGGAATGACATATTTCATGCAATAGCTCATCCATAGTGACCAGAGAGATTGATCCAGGTGAAATCAGACATGCTTCAGTTTGGCTATCTAGAACTGAGAAGCCTGATCCACAAGGGCAGCTTATCTTACCCATAACAGAGACAACTTATTCACTCCTCTTTCTCTTCCACAAAGAGAGAAATAACTATGCAAAACACAAAAGCTGCCAATTATCCTACACAAATAATAACAAGCCGCTTAGAGCAGTCTGACGTTGC
This sequence comes from Grallaria varia, assembly GCA_013396735.1. NCBI lineage: Eukaryota > Metazoa > Chordata > Aves > Passeriformes > Formicariidae > Grallaria > Grallaria varia. The sequence continues at coordinate 84,976 of VWZG01006177.1, read as the reverse complement.
ACAGAAAGGAATCACTTTTCTTATCTTGGTAAAACTGGCTAACCACTGAGCTGCTGTATGGTTCCCTTTCTAGTCGAGGAAAGAGAAAAGCAGGTTCTTGGCTCCTTTTCAAGTGACACAGTTTAGGCTTCTGAGTCCAAAAAGTACTGGGCTATGAGAGCTCGGAAAAACCCTGGTATATTTAATCCATAAGATCTCACATGATAGATACAGTCATACTTCATATTTTCCTGAGTTGTATGGTCTTCCTCTGCCTTTTAATGTTGTGCAAGAACGCCTTCTGCATCCATGGGGCAACACTTTATGGACTAATCCTTCTTCACAACCTCTTTTTTTTTTTTTTTTTTGGTTGAAAATCTCATTTCTTAGGGAAAATCATCATGCAAGTTCCTCACCATTATGACCACCCCCTCACATACATGTCTTGCATACTTTTAATGATGATAACAGACCAAGGGCAGAAGTTCCAGGGAGTTGGTATGGGAAAACATTATCCTCATCATCCATTAGCCACCCCAAGCAGAACCAAGCCTTAGGGTTTAAAGTTAAGACAAATCCCACCCACTGAGCAGACAGTGCCAGAACAACCTATATATGACATATAACATCTTCAAAGCATAAAATGGGAAAATAAAAACCTAAAGGAATACGTGATGGCTACCAAAGTGATTTTTATAGAAAAATCATTACCTACCTAGTGATTAAACCAGTGCGAAGTTGTGATCACTAGAAGGCTGATTTATTCCACTTCAGAATCCACCTTTGGTATGCTGTTACGGTGCGCTGTCAACAGCATTCATACTTTTACATTTTAAATGCTTTGGGCATGGGGGTGGTGTTCTCTGTGCTTTACATAGGATAGGACAGTGAGAGAAATTGAATAGCAAATAAAGATAAGAAAAATGAGCAAATCAGCTATGCTTTTGTTTATTTTTCACATTAAATTTGGCCCATCGTCAAGGAACATGACAGCAGAAATGAATCCCTATCCAACAGGAGGACTTATCAAGTCATTAATTACATAAGATCTACCATGAAGAAGGCAAGCAAAGAAAAGGGCATTACAGTAAACACCGCAAAAGTATTCAAACCACGAGAGCCTTCAAGCTTTTCAGCAAATCCAGCTTTATAGTATACAATTAACAATGAATTACATTCCTACTGGGTAAGTAAAAGCCCTCAAGAATTGGCAGAGTGAGGACTAGGATTTAAGTAAGCCTTCCTATGTTTATTCAGTGGGTGAGAAAGCAAATCCGAGATATTTAATGCAAACATCTTTCAAGCATGAACTCCTCATGATGAATTTATAAATGGTGAATATTCACCACCTAGAAGTCAATTTGCTGCTTTCCATGTCAGTTATTTTCAAGGACAGATTTGTCAAACTGTACAAGCTCTTTTAGTGACTGTGGTGAGATAGCTTATATTTCAGGGTATAAAAACGGTCCCTGGATTGTGTATGTTAATGTGCTGGTAGTGACAAAAGCAATCTGGCAGCATTGACTCAAAATTATACAAGTTCAACAGTTAGGAAGAGCATTGACAAGAGGGGTTAAAAGTAAGTACAACTCAAATAGTCATTTTACTTGAGCTATGAATCCTAAGGAGACCGCCCCTTTACAGGACAACAAAACTAACAAAAATATGTAGGAAATGGGGAACTGGCTAACCTTTTGAACTGGTTAACCAGCTCTCTCCCTAACAAACATGAAATGAAAGGAATACTCATGCTTGGGTTGTCACCCTATCAGACAGAAAGGTTTCTCTGCAATTGTTTCTGAACTATTAAAATAGAAACCATGAATCAAAAAAATCCACAATTTAATCATCTAGTGGGAACTCTGCTGCAAATGTACATCATACAGGCAATTAAACTTCTATGCTATGATATATAAACAAAAGCCCAGATGAAACTGTTTCTGTAGTGAATCCCCACAGAGGTATTTTGCAAATATGGTGATGAAATTTTTTAAGGAGAAAGGCAATATGGTCTAGAACAATCCTGCTTGAGCAGGAACGTTGGACCAGTGACCCTCTGTGGTCCCTTCCACCCTTACCCATTCTGTGATTCTTTGTGATAAGTCCTGATTAATTTGGTAGTGACATGCATAGGGCAATATTTAGAAAATATTAATTTTATATAAACATTTACATAAACACACACAGCATTCTCAGGTAAAATTATTTTTTTGTTTTCCATGTGTTGGGTATATCTTGAGCTTAACAAGTGCCATGGATGCTGAGGACAACAGTAAACTGCTTCACTGCTTTTGCTAGGTCTTGCTAATACACTCAGTGGTCTGTGCAAAGATTCTAAAGTAATAATTCAGTTTTTGATGCTCTGAACATGAAGCTTTTAAGTCTTCATTGAAGCAGGGACAGTCTGGAAAGTATTTCCAACAATGCTTTGGATTAAGTTCTCAGTCACTCCAGTGACGAAGGAAGACTGCATAAAAAGAAGCTGAGGACCTATATACACACATATATTATACATTGCATAAAAGATACCTTGTAAAGATATGTGTTATTTTCAAATAGAATTATTAAAAATAGAAGTCTACTGTAAGATGACATATTAAATTTAAATGTAAAGTTAAAAGCTCTGTAAACTGTTTACAACAAGAAACATGCAGCAATGTGGTAATCACCTAAGCACCCTTGAAGGAGCTACCTAAATTGTTTCTCACAGAAACCAAAACATACTCTCTATTGACTTGAAGATTGCCAAAAAAGACATATTAAGACGTAATTTTATTACTTGTTTTCCAATTTAATTACAGTCCGTAAATATTGAGGAAATAAAATAATATCAGAAATAATACACTTGACTGTAGTGACTGATGTGAAAAGTATTCATTGCAAGTTGCATATCCCAGTGAGAGAATAATCATCATTTCTGCTCAGCTTCTCTTCAGCAATAAAGATTGATTAGCTGAATTTCATTTTTCCACAAATAACATTCCTTCATGGATTTTTCTGAGTTATGATGATAGTAAACCACAACAGTAATGATCTTTAAACGGTCTTCTTTAGTAGTGAAAGCTGATTAAAAATGAGCTGCACTGACATATGTTACAAATAAGACCATGTTATTTGTCTCTGGTGAGTGTCAAGTCTAATACCATTAAAAAAAAGGTTTCAGCTGTGATTTGTAGCTTTGTTACTTAAAAGTCTAGGGAACAGTCTTTCTTAACATCAGTTATGTCTGCAATCTGTATCTTGCACGCACAAGACACTGATGTTTTGACTTATTGAGTCCAGAATAAAAGTCTGGATTTGAAAGTGATTTCAGTAAAATTCCTCTGTATTCATTACATTAAAGAAGCCCAGACAGTATTTAGCCTAGGGCCTACAGCATACTTGACAGCCTTTCCAGTAGTGAGGCATGCTGTCTCACTTTGCATGGAGAGGTCCCTAGACTGGGGGGATGTTCCTCTTTCCATGTTCTAATAGAGCCATGTCTGCCTAAGAGCCAAAGATCTATCTTTTTCAGATGTTTCAGAGCGCTGCAGAATGCCATATCTGCCAGCAGCAGAAATGTTTGGGTGAAATACCTAAATGCCTTGTGTGGGGCTTCATTTGGGGTACACACATAGGTGTAATGAACATGTCTCCAAAGTCATCCTCCCACGAGATACGAAACAGCACAAACACCATTAGCCCCATTAATATTGCTAGCCATTTTGTATTATCCCTAAAGCTGGTAGCATTTTCTATCAGCACCTGTAGGATTCATAAAGACCTGGAAAACATAGCAGCAGTTCTGCTCAGGAGCTACAGCCCTTTACAGGTACAAAACCTTTGTAAATTAATTTGAAGTTACCAAGGAATCATGTAATAGAAACTAAAGGTAATAGTTTCTTTGATGAAAGAATCCCAATGGACAACTTTGCAAAAATGAGATGAATACCTAAGAACTCTAACCATTACTCTATGTTAGTTATTAGAAAAACAAATCCTCTCCCTTTCAATAAATATCTAAAATTACCTCATTATTATCTATAAACAAATGAAGAGGTTCTCATAAGACTCAAAGGCAAAAGACCTTTCAGCTTTTACATGCCCAAAATTATTTCTGGCAGGTAAAGCAGGTGGAAGAACAATGCTGTGAGATTAACTATGACTAAGTGGTAAAGCTGATTCAACTTCTATCACAGCATTTGCAGTTTCCAGAAAGTTTTTGGCAGAAATCTCTCATCAGAGGCTCTTAAAGGGAACAAAATTGTCTACTCATGCTTAATGTTTAGAAACAAATGGTGGCATACAGTCACTTGCCACAAGACAGGGAGGTTGCTGTTCTTGCAGGGCATCTGGCCTGTGACCTGGCAAAGAGTGATAGGGACCAACAGGGAGTCTGCAAGTAAAAAAATTTGCTTTGTAAAGCCACAACCACATGAGCTCACTCAAGTCGGTGCACTCAGTACAGATGATTACAGACCAGGAGCCCGAGCTGTACTGCTAAATTGATTTTCATTTGAGCATGGGGCTGAAATCACAGAGTAGCTGAGGTTAAGATGCACCTCTGGAGACCATGTAGTCCAACTCTCCTACTCCAGCAGGGTCATATACAGCAGTTGCCTTGGCCTATATTCATCTGAGCTTTTAATATCTCCAAGGAGAGTTCCACACTCTCTGTGGGCACTGTTTTACCTTCCTCATAGATAAAAAATTTCTTTAGATTTTGAAGTGGGATCATGTATGTTCAAGCCAGAATCCATTGCCTCTTGTCCTGTTATGGGCAACACTGAGAAGAGTCTGGCTCCATCTTTTTCACCCAACTCCCATGAAGTATTTTCAGATAGAGAGAAATACAAGATCTCTCCCTGGCTGCCCTTCTGCAGGCTGAAGATTTCCAGCTCTCCCAGACTCTTCATGTGACCCCTTAATTACCCTTGGGGCCCTTCACTGCGTTCACTTCAGTTCATCCACATCCCTTTCATACTAGGTCACCTAGACCCGGACCCAGGACTCCAGGTGTGTCTCACCCATGAAGAGGGGAAGTATCACCTCCACCAACTTGCTGACAACACTTCTCCTCATGCAGGCCAGGATACTCTTGGCCTTTTTTTCTGCAAGAGTCCATTGATGGCTTATCCAACTTGGTGCCATCCAGGACCCTTAGGTCCTGTTCTCTAGAGCTGCATTCCAACCAGTCAGTCCCCAGCCTATGATAATGCATGGGGTCATTCTTCTCCATGTATAGGACTTTGCATTTGCTTTTGTTGAACATTATGGTGTCCCTGACAGTCTATTTCTCCAGGTCCTTTAAGTGGCAGCCTAACCATTAAGTGCATGGTCTCCTCCCTTGGCTCCTGACTCTTTTGCCAGCTTCCTGAGCTAGTCACCACTTCCTCACTCAGTTGTGGGTTGTCATCTCCCTCCCGTTGTTCCTTTTTAAAGCTCTTCTCCCTAAGCTGGCCAACCTGTTGGCAAAGATGCTTTTGCCTCATGCAGTGACACTTGATAACTTTCAGGTCTCTGCTGGGTGTATTGCTGGTGCCCACACAGATGAGCAGCAGGGGTGAAATTCTGAAGGTTGGACGAGCCTTACAGTTTCACTGCAACACCCTAGAGCTGAGCACCCAGCAAACAGCCTTCTGTAGGGTCACAGGTACCTGCGACAGGCAGTAGTGTGGTCAAGGACTTCAAAAGTGCGGTAGTCATAAAGTTTTCCTTAATCACCACTACAGAAAACAAAGTTAAACCTTATAATTAAGTTAAAAGTTTTTGGTTTTATTTTCATTTTTGTTTTCTTTAACTGCAGAGAAACTAGCACAGGTTTTCTATCTCTGGCACCAACCAAATTCAGCAGCTGCAGGATGCTCCACACTCTCAAGGCCAGGTGCCTTTAAGTATCAATAGCTAATTCCTAGCAAAACAGTTAAAAAACACACAGAAACAAAACCCAGTAACAGCCTGAATCATCAAAGAACCAGAACAGGCAAGGATTTTTAGGGATCAGATAAGCTGTATTTGTGATGTCTGGGAACATTTTCTCAATATAGAATAATTTTCCATAACACATTCAGACTCATTTGCCAGCCTGAGACACCAAATTTTACACATACACACTTACAACATTGACTCATTTGGTCTGTCTAGAACTGATAGTTCATTACATCAGCAGTTCTGAATATACTGCACTCTCTCCGCCCTCATAGAAAAACCCAGCAACAGCCTGAGCATGCCAACAGACCACTGATCTGAGGAAATACACTAAAAGATGCCTTTGGTAAGCCCAGTACTTTGGGTTGCATATTTTAACCAAGTACAGATTGCAGCCCACAGAAAAAGTTGTGAAAACTGACAGTAAATCCAGGAAGTCAAAAACCAGAGAGAGAGGAAACAGAGGTACTCTGGGACTCCACAGAGAACGGCTGCTGGAAATAAAGCAGCGCCCAACAAGAAAGGCAAGAGACAGAAGAAACACTGGATGAACAAGAACTACTGTACAGAACAAACAATGAAGAGTGTTCCAGAAAACTCAGACAAACCCCCCAGGCTAATGCAAGTACAAGGTATGAAGCAAATTCTCAAATGCAAAAATTGCAAAAGCAATTGTAGAGTATTTAACAGCACAGATATTTTCTAAAAAAAAAAAAAAAAATAAAAATTGTCAAGCAAACAAAGGACACAAAATTAAAATTACACAACGTAAAAACACAAAAAACTATTTTCAAATACTTTTTCTGACTGAAATTACAAATTTTGAACAATGGAAAACATGACATGAGAGTATAACATGAGATATACTTGTTTTACATTTATGTATATTAGCAAAACAAACACATAAGATTTTTATCTTTGCTTAAAAATCCATTGTGCTGATGGTTGATTCTAAGGCACCCTACCTGCTGTGATCCTGTAACAAATGACAACAGCAGTTGATATCTTAGCTGCACTGGCAGTGTCATTACTACTGACATTAATTCTCCAAGGTCTTTATGCATCCCCACAATACTTATATTCCTTTATAATCTTCAAGTATGGGTTTTAGACTCTCCTAAAATTAGGCTCCTTACAGACCTCCTCGTATACACCCTACATATTGATGATCCATCTGACTCATAGGTAAATTGGTATCTTTTAAGAAGATTTTATGTGAGTGGAGATACATCGGTTTTTCTCACTGTCAGCCTGCAAGGAGCTGAGTGTTGATATCAAGGATACAAAAAAGATGCAAACTGGGTTTTCCTTATAGCAAAAAGCTAAACCTCTGTAGCTCATGTTAAAAATGCAAAGCATATTTAGAGTGCAGAGTACTTAAAAAAAATAAATTAAGAAGATAATTTTCTCAGGGTGTGATACAAAAATTTAGTCTATAATAATGCTGTATATCAGAGACAGCTACGCTTTTGCAGCTGAATTTGAATGCTTCCTTTTCTTTCTTCTGCCTCACCCTACCAGGGGCCATTCTCCTTTGAAAACTCCTTTTCTCCTATGGATGCTGGTACCTTGTTACACCCCCTCCTGCCTCCATCTGCTGCTGCCTCCTCATGGGCCATCACTTTTTGCTGGCTCCAGCCTGGAGAAGGAAATAAAAAGCCAAAGCAGCTCTACTTAAATCTCACCTCTAATATTGCCGTACCTTTTCAGACAAAGACAGGGATATGTGTACATCTGAAACAGTGTCTCTAAATAAGAGGGGTCAAACACAATTCAGGATTACTGTCTACACAGATGAAAGAGGGTAAAAAAGCAAGACTTCCTTATGGTTCTCCTGCAGCTCCCAGATGCCATGGTAGGGGAAAAAAAAGCCTGTGCAGTTTCCAATAACCCTCTGTCATAGCTGGCACCCTGCCAACCTGTGCCAGACACCGGCTGCTGAGCCCACTGGGGACGTGGTGCTGGAGCAGAAAAGCAGAAGGGAACCGAAATAAAGAAAGGGCTATCAGGGCTGGAGACAAGGAGGGAGACAGAGTCAGTATAGAAACATATTCAGGGCAATGGTCAGGTGCAAAGTGAAGGAAGGGGAAAGAAGGTAAGATCTAGAAGTATTGCTTTCTCCCACTGCAGGCTCCCCGGTCCTTCAATGGCTGTTCTATAAACTCCCTCACTTTTAACACCTCAAAGAGTCAGTTGTTCCTACAGCTGCCTTCTTCTACCTCTGATTGGGCTGCATTTCCCTGATGAAATTCCCCAAAACTTTGCTTCCTCCAAATCCCAGTTTGCATCTCAGTCTCTACACTGAAGCAGCATCACCAAGGAGAAAATTTCCTCTTGAATGTTTTCAGCGACTGAAAACATCATACATGGAATTATGGAAGGAGGAGAAAAAACCAACAAACCACCAGTAAAACACCAACTTTGTTAGAACTATCTTTTCTCAAAATGCAGAAGGATGTTTCCTGAAGAAAACTATGCCTCACAGACTTCTCTTTGTATACAAAACTATCAGTTCACTGGACTGCTGTCCAAAAAGGGCTCTCAAAATATGTTCTGGAAACACAGATACTCCCTGGAAAACACAAGAAAACTTAGACAGCAATGGGACAATCCTATTACACTTTCATTACACCTTCTGATATAAACTTCAAATTATTCACATCAAAATTTATTTGCAATTAACTAAAAGGGCATTCAACAGAGCATCAGCACAATATGCTCTTGTTCCCTCCTCCCAAGTTTTATCCCTGCTTATATATAGCCAGTCCCCTGCTGATGTACATGTACACCAGCCCCACAGCCTCCTCCCACTGCAGAATGCTGCTCTGGAACACCGTGTACTCCCAGAGGCATTACGATAATCTGATTTAAAGCACGGCCCGCCGTGGCCAGGATCTGCACCAGAAAAGAATTTATGCAGAAATGCAGAGGCAGCACCAGTCATTTTGTCACCCTCAAAAGGCAAGGCTGTCCTGTTCTGACAGCTGCTGCCTGCAGCTAGCTCTTCCCTCTCCTTTTAAGATGCTATGTACATAAGAGCAGTGGCAAAAAACATCCTTCCTGAAGCTCCTAGCCTGAATTAGAGGCAGAGGGGTGAGGACGCATCCTGCTCTCTGCCATCCCAGCTGTCCAACTCCATCAGAGGGGGAACACTCTGCTCGTTGGGTCCATCTCAAGTAGGTAGGCTTAGTTTCAAAAGGTTTGCTTCTAAACATCTGTGCTATTTGCGTACTTTTTGCTGAGGCAGCAGAAGATGAATATGCACTTCTTACAGAGGCCTTAGCTCACTTCTGACATACAATAAATCAAACTGAACAAGCACCAAGACATCAAATTACAAAATGAGCCAGCTGAGCAGAGGCACTTCTCACAAAGAGGAGCTAGAGGTACTCCTAACAAACCTCTGTACTGGAAGCAGCCCCACAGATAGAGAAAACCAAACTCTTACAACACAACATCAGAATCTAAACAATGCACACAAGAAAATGTAAGAACTACAGCTCAACAATCATACTTCTCTATTCCTATCACAAAAAAGATCCAGGATGGCTATAACAGACAGAGGGTCAAATTGCCACAGAAATATGAGGACACACGTTTCACCCTCAAGACTATTCTCTCATTACTACGTAATACTCCTCGAACGCTTCCATCAGCGCTGCCTCCGCACTATCCTGAACATTCACTGGTCTGATTACGTGACCAATGTGTCTGTCCTTGAACAGGCAGCAGTCACCAGTATTGAGGCCATGCTGCTGAGAACGCAGCTGCGCTGGGCAGGGCACGTCTCCAGGATGGAGGATCACCGCCTCCCTAAGATCGTGCTCTATGGTGAACTTGCCACCGGCTGCCACAAGAGAGGAGCCCCAAAGAGGAGATACAAGGACTCTCTAAAACAGTACCTCAGCCTTGGCCATATTGACTATCATCAATGGTCCACTCTGGCCTCCAATCGGGAGGCGTGGAGACACACCATCCATAACGCTGCTGCTTCCTTTGAAAATGCACGCAGAATCAGTCTGGAGGAGAAAAGACAATGCAGAAAGAACCGTGCCTCACCAACACCGCCTGTGGAGACTTTCTGCTGTGCCTTTTGCAACCGGACTTGCCTATCTCACATCGGCCTCTTTAGCCATCAGCGCGCTTGCAGCAAGCGTGGGTCGAGCCCTTCCCAAATCTTCGTTCGCGAAGCCAAGCCATGATGATGATGACGTAATACTTCAATTCCATTCAAGAACCTTGTTACGTGTTTTTAAGGTACCAGATCATTTGATTAGCTGCATTAGTCTAAAATAACTTTCTCTGAAATACTGTTCAATGTAATGCTTTAAAGGCCTGATTAAACACTTGTTCAGTAAAGAACTTGATGCATACTATCTGAGTATGTATAAAGGAGTATGCTGTACTAGAAGACTAATTACAGGGTTTTTTAATGATGTCAGTTTCAGAAAACTGAAAGGATCCCAAAGTCAAGACTTAAAGCATTGCATGAGGTTGTTGGATAGGTCTGCTCTTCTCCATCAAATGCAAAATAAGGCATCTGCCCAGAAACCATGTTCTTCTGGCTGTGCAACGCCAGAAGACTGCTCATACTCCACAAGCAAGCCACAGTTATTCCACAGGATATTTCCTCTTCTCTTACTCTGGATGTGACACTTTGCTCTTTAAGAAGACACCTTCGCATCAAGTCCTGGATGAACTGTTTCCTGCTAGAAGGAACATGTTCATTTTTTTGCCCCTAGATGAGGCTGGCAGTGACTGAAAAGTGGCTCTTGAAGCCCATCCTCTGACCCCTTGCTGGAGAACGGCTCGTCAGTCACAGGCAGAAGTCAGGACAAAGGGCTGTTTGTGCAGCATCTCCCATCAGCCCTCCCTCTCTCTTCTCATCCCCGCTAGCTCTAGCTCTCTGTGGGTACATCTAAAAAGATATATCTGCCAAGAAAGTGAAAGGGAGTGAAGCAGAAGAAAAAGGTATGTTTTGCTCCTGAAATTACCCTTGTGCACTTGTTTGGCTGCTGCTAGTTACAGAGTACAGAATTAGAAATATTAGAAATAGGGGAACATGCAGAAGATGATTTGGGAGAAGCTGCTATATTGTAGGCAAGAGGCACTATTTAAGACGGATACATGGCTATGATCCAGCTCAAAATAATTCTTTTACTATCTTGCTTTTTTCAAAGTTGGATGCTACATATTAACATCTGAAGTCATTAAATGTACTATATTGCCTTCCAGTTCTCAATATTACTGCAAAATTGGTGAATATGGAGAGGAGTGTGTTCACAATGAATTGCTGTCTCAAAGAAAACTAAATGGGGTTTAATGAGAACTCAGTTTCTGGAAAGAATCATGGTATTGATGATAATTACAAAGAAGTAATTCACTGAATTCATCCTCAGTGGAATAGCTACTGTCCTTACAGTGCACCAACAGTACAAACAAAATAGATCTGAAGGATTTTATTTTTAACAGAAAAAAATTCTTCACAATATTATTAGTTATGCAGCTTTTGTGTAATGATTTCTTTGGAGTGCACCAACAAACCTAACTATCACACACTGATACACCTGAATACTAAATATTTAGCTCAGAATTTTACAGGTGTTTTTGAAAGGGAAAACTGACAAACAAATGAACAATAGAATACATTTTAATTTTAATAAATATTTTTAGATCTTGAACTCAAAACACATTAAAGAAAAACAAATTTAATATATATTTGCTTCTTAAGCGCAACTTGTTAACCCGGCACATGCCACGGGACAGACTGGAAAAGATCATACACCAAAAGTGCACCAATTAATGTATTTCTTGTTGTCAACATTAGGCAACTAGAGAAACAGTCTGCTTAAGGGTATAAGAAAGGTATACTTAGTGGTTCATAGACTATCTGTAAATATTTCTATTTTCCCAAACATGGAGGATCCCTAGAGGAGCCAAAATACACATTTTGTGCCGTTTCTGTTTTCCTTATTTCTAACACCTGAGCTCCTACTGATACTGCATGACCTTTAAAGGGCATCACTTCTCATGAACTATTACCCTATTTTCTTGGACAAGGCAGTCGAAACTTGGGGTTTTCTCTTTGGTCTTTTCTGACTACCTCTGCATCTAGAGGATCCAAAGACTCTAAATGGTGCCAAATTGCCTGGCAGGATAACTCAAACACTGTCAGCTGAACAAGCAGGGACAGCACTGATTCCTGACTCACCATGCATATTCCCAAAATAACTCTTTTCCTTTACAAAAAGCTCCAAACTATTTCAAAGCACTTATATTCCCAGCTGCATTTGGACTCAAGCTCCACTTACACAATATCAAAGTAACCAAAATAGTTAACTGAAAAGAACTTATGAAAATGCAAGGAGTTCATTTTCAGTATTTTCAGATGGCTTTACTTCTGCCAGAATCTGAAATTACACAATCTTCGTAGAGCAACCTGGGCAGGCATTGCACAGGTTTTATAAAACAGCAAAATGTAAGAGGACACTTTCTGCCAATGAGTCTTTGAGCCACCTTAGTGATTGGTTTTGTTCACCACATTTTCCTGACTTGTTTTAGGAGAAAAGACTATCTTCTGTAGTATGCAAAGACAGATAAGGCTTTGACACTCATTTTGAAACAAATATGTACATACTAGCTCTGTTCTTTACCTAGGCAATCAGTGACACTCCAGCATCTGTGCCACTGTATTCAGGAAAAGAAGTTGCAGCAGTTTTGTCAGACAAAGATGCTGCATCTGAAAGGTCTGCTGAGTTTACCAGCATCGATCCTGTGCAGGGAGCTGATGAAACACTTCAGCTCCTTAGCAATCTTTCATCTGCAAATAGGGACCGTTCTCTCGCAGGAAAGACAAAGCCTTTTGAGGAAAGGTCTTTCGACTAAAAGTTTCCACGTGGTTACGATCTGCAAAAAAACCCACAAAAACACAACACCCAAAACCAGCTGATATCTTTCAGCAGAAACAAAATTGTAATAAATATTTTTTCTGAATAATAATTGTGCAACTAACTTGTCAGAGAAGCAATCTATCCATACCTCAGCAGCATGCCGACTTTGCTAATACTGATTTTGGCACCTACCCATATAAACACTCTTGATGATGTACTACAGCAATATTCTGCTGTATTTCAAGGCAGGTAATGAGTTACAGAATCACCATAAACTGTTGGTCATGACTTTTGAATCCAGTCATTTGACAGTAAAGAATCTAGCCCTTATCAGGACAGAGTGAATTCCTACAAATTTTGAGGAGACAGGCAGCTGGCAACAGATTCAAATGAGCATTCCATCTGAACTGCAGGCAGGGAAAGATCACATGAATTATTAGAAATATTTTTTTAAAAAAAAGTACACAAGAGCAAGATATCATGAATGCTTCATAGTCAGGGAAGGAACTTACAAAATAATCCAGTAACAGGAAACAAAGGCATAAACTCCCTACTTCATAAATTTGTCTTAAATGGAAATTTTCTTCTGTTAAATGCTTAAATAATTGAGCTCAAATATTTGAATACAAGATTAAACTGTACTCCCTGACATTGGCTTTTATTTAGGGATAGTATAAATCAATTTGTTCTCTTGAAGCATTAGACTTCTCTGAGCAAAACCCTTGTAAACTGCAGCATTTATACTACTACAAAATAAAACCATTAATATAATAATACAGATTCTTCACTCAAGTTTAAAAACAACATAAGGCAAAGTTAGAACAATGTTTACTTTATTTGAGATGTAGTCTAAAACTAATAAAGTATGTTATTAAATACTGCACTCTAAGGTAATTAAAAAATAGATCCCCAAGGCTTCATTACTAGTAGTTTATAGGAGTCTTCTACTCAAAAGTTCCCATACAGTTCACAGAAACTAAAAGGAATTATTCCATGAATATTACTTTTACAACAGACGTTAAAAAAATACACAAGAGCTTGTTTTCACTTCAGCCATGTTCTTCAATATATTGGCCACTTTTTTTTATTTTGCTACTGGTATTCAAGACCCAGTTTAAATATAAAGACTGATGTTCAAAAAAAACCAAGTTTAAATATATAAAAAAACCCCAAAACCAAAGAGCACTGAGTTGTCATATTTTATCTCTAGTATCAATCTAAATTCCCAGGTTTTCTTATAGTCTCTGGCATGTTATCCATCAACTGAAAAAATGGAAGATAAGCAAGATAGCTATAGTGACAAGATAACTACCCAAGAAAAATGACTACAAAACACTGTAAATTTTTATATTTAAAGCTTTGCTGTTTGTTTTTCTAAGGTGATCTCAAGATTTCCACAAAATAACTCATACGGGACTCTGTTAATTGACTTCTACAGCTGGCATACCTCATTTTTTTCCTTAACCAGATAATAGCCCTGCCATCTTAACTTGGCCTTTGATAGTCTTTGAGTAGACATTGCCCTATGCCTTGTTATTATTCGGTTAGCTGAGAGCATTCTAACTTGCAGCCCCACAAGAAAGACTAGGGCTGGCCCCTACCGCCATTATGTCAGGGGATCAACTCTGAAGTGCCTACAGGATGAAGAATAGCAAAGTCTTCCTTGAGGCTAACACAAGTACAGTAAGGAGCACAAAGGGTGAGTTGCTAGGCAGAGCTGGTCATTGCTTGAGGTTAGTTTTCAGAGTAGAATTCCTATTTACATTCCACAAGATATCAGATCCCTTTTGTTCAAGCATGAGGAAAGGTAAAACATCCACTCTCCCTCCTAATACCAATAAAGTCTAGGTTGAAATGCTCAAAATTCTAATTTAAAAGTGAATGCAAGTTCAAGGATCTTATCCAAAGCTTTGTTGCACAGTCAAACTCTGTGCAAAGCAGCACAGAACAGCAGAGCCAGTGTTAAAGAAGACGGTGGAAAGCCTAATCACCAGCAGGAGATTTTTTCAAGGGATAATTTATTCCATCTTTTAAAAAGCCAATTAAACCATAATGACCTCCAATAGCAAGGCTCTACTAAGCAGTGTACAGTACTAAAAAAACCCAAACCAATAAAAATAAAGAAAATTCCCCACAATGCTGTGTCATACCCAAGCCTGAAGTCCAGGACAGCAGCACTTGGCAGCACTGCAGGGAGCTTCAGCTTCCTCAGCTGTTTAACGCCTCAGTTTCTCAAGCAGCCCAGGACAGAGGATTCAATCAGCAAACAGTTTTTCCACAACTTTGGTGGGGAAGGATACTATTAATTTTATGTCAGTGACTTCTGTTTTGACAGGGAAAATGGCCAGGCAGGCAAGGATACACACACAGACATTTTCCCCTGGTTTGGCAGCAATCGATACAACCACACCACTGAGAAAATGCAGTCAGCTCAAAGCAATTTTCTCAAGGTGAGAGGCCAAAGAAACAACAAAATTGCCAGCCTCAGAAGCCTCAATTCCTGATGAAAGGATTTCCAAGGTTGTACAGAAAGTAACGAATATCTATTCTGCTGCAATATTATTTACCTCCTAGGAGAAAACACTCTCCAGAACTCAGAGGCTCAAACCTCCAAAACTTCACAGGGAAGAAAAGAAAAAATGCAAGTAAAAAAGCAAATTGGGGAAAGAGTTCTGTTCGGCTGTGATACCTGTTTCTCGTACCTCTTTTCTCTTTAGTGCTCTGCTGTGAGAAGCTGCAAAAATGAAGATGTTCTCAGTGCTGCTTCTGCTGAGCACCCTCCTGGGTACCCTCGCAGTCCCTACCCAGCGCCCTTCTTGTTACAAGAGGATCCTCAAAGACCACAACTGTCACCGTATCCCCGAAGGCGGGGAGAACCTTCGACAGATTGATGATGGTCTGCAAGATCACTTTTGGGAAGGGAAGGGCTGTGAGGTGATCTGTTACTGCAACTTGAATGAATTGCTCTGCTGCCCAAAGTAAGACCATACTCATTTCATGTGAACTCGTACAGTTTTTCACAACTGCTCTTTGCATTTCCATCATTTTACAGTTTCCATAGGTGAAATAAGATACCATTTTAAAGAAATTCATCACTTCAGATGGCTTGAAATTATATTAATATAGCAACAATTACCTGATACACTGTCAGTTTTCAGGTTTTGGTTTCCAGGGGCTCACGCAGGACTTGCTTAGCATATTTTGTAAACCACCCTTTTAGTGGGTATTTCAGTATTTAAATCACTCAACTTTGAACTCCTCTGTTTGATCCAAACTAACCTTACTCTTATCATCTTGCAATGAAGATGTTTTCACAGCCATAAGCAAAACTATTTGACTTCTGTTCCATGGAAGAGAACTGCGTTGCTGATAAAAGGTGTACGCACGTACGTCAGTTGAATAAATGATTCTGTAAAACTAGCGGTTAAATGCAGGAGAGCAAATGGGGGGGGGAGCAGAGGTTCACAAATTCCTGTAAGGGAAGACGAAGGTTTAGGCCCAGAATATCTCCGCTCCCCAGGTTTGCTGGCACTGCTGACAAAGCTGAACAGTGAAGTTCTCACTGAACATGGGGGTTGTGTTGTTGTTACACAGAGAAAGCATAACCAAGTTTAAAAAACCACCACCAGCCCATACTGGTTTTAAGTAATAAAATGTATTAAGAGGTATTATTTCATTCAGCTTTTCAGCAACATATTTTCTTCAGTAAATTTGGATTAGAAATATCAACAGTTCAAAACTTATTAATACTTCAGGGGCACTAAAATGTGATGGCATTACATAGGCAAGCAAAAGTGATTTTTATATTTGCTCCTCAACACTCATTTCTCAAGTCCCCTAAAATCCAATAAAGGACAACTTTTCTACACTCCTGTAGACATGAGTTCAACCCAGGGGGAAAGACTTCTAAAGCTAAAAATCTCACATTCAAACTGAGAGAAGGGTTTAAATAAGTTTTTAATCTTCTACTTTCTCTAAAACCAGGTACAGTGTCCTCATCCTGAAACACATTTTGGGTTTCTAGCTTGAACCTCTGACCTTTAAGCAGCCTAAAAAATACCTAAGAAAATATATGTTACATGAGCCTGAGCTACGCAAGATCTACTTTGCATGTCTGCTCACAGGACAAACTGCACTAAAACAGTATGTGTGCATATGACAAAGTCCTTTATTTTGATAATATATTCTATTTGGTAAGTTTATTTTCTCAAAGCTAAAACACCAGGGCGGAGTCCTGGCAATCTGGTCAGTCAATGAAAGTTTTGTCATCACTTCTAACCCAGGCCAGCAGAGGTGGAAATGCAGTATCTTCATCCAGATCTGTAGCTGCATTTGCATTGCTGGAAGGACATCCCACAAACACAGTAATCCCACATGTATCACAACATATGCTAAAAAATATCCAGAATGGGAAATGCATGTCATGTTAAAGCTCTGATAAACCAATGATCTAATTCTTTAAATATCTGATCATATCTTTCAGGGATATTTTCTTTGGACCAAAGATATCTTTTATGATCCCCTGCAACAGTCAGTGACTCAAGTCTGCAGGTGAAGATAACAGACATCATGTAATAATCCTTTCAAGGGGAAAAGCAAAACAACCACCAACAAAAAATTTCCTCTCTAACCATGGAAGTGCCTCCTTTTACACTGCAGAAAAATTCCCTTTCTACACCTTTATGGAATATCAAGCACATAAGAAGTTCTTTCAAATTCGTAGCTGACCTAGTTCCCATAATGGTTTAAGAGACTGCACAAGCTCTTTATGCATCCTAATACACATTCCCGAGCAAAAAGTGTAAGTTCTTACTCAGCACAATATTCTCAGCTATTTTGGATGAAGAAACGTCAAGCCTAAACCTTCATGTCATTACAAACATGACTCACATAGCAACCCACGGCAGTGCAGCTTCCTATTGCACTATTGCCATCATGTAGTCAATGATTTTTTAAGCTGAAGCTATGCAGTCCCTTGCACTTTTGCAAACAGGCTCCCACATTCTATTCTGGCATCCTAAAATACATGCACATACAAAAGGCATGTATTTTCATATTGAAAATATTTCACTGGAATAAAAAAAAAGTAAAAACTGACATTGATAGTACTAAAGCACACTTAGGTCTTAATTACATGTAACTGGTCACCTGCCTTAACTATGAAATCTGTAAAAACGTAAATTGTTTAATATTAACATTGAACATTTAAAATTGTAGAACAGTAGATTGAAAAACAGTACCCCAAAATTAAGTTAAAATGCTGGCTTTTTATTTTTAGGCTAGCCCTGTAAGGAAACAGCTATAGAAGAGAAGACATATAGGTAATCATCTTAATGTTTAAGGGGTATCATGACCTAGGCAACAGATAGAAAGAAGTAAATTTTTGGTTGTTTGCCACTTATACTGCACTCTTTATTGGCAGGTGTTGAGAGGCGATTGTGCGAGTTTAAGGAACGCCACCTGAACAGGCCAGGCTTACAGGCAGTAAACCTGGCTTGTTGCCTCAGACATAAAGACCCTTGAGCTATCCAAGTCAGTCACATGGAAGGTGTGCAGTACTGTAGTAACTGTTCAGTCCTCTCCACTCAAAAAGTGCACTCTTCACTTAATAATCTTACATGTTAGCCCAAACTGCTACCACCAGTTTACCAGGCTACTTCATATGCCAGTATGAAACATCAGGATGTTTTCCTTCCTGAGTAAACAAAGATCGGATACTGAGTGAGGAGGGTGATTATACATTGTCTATAATAAATGTTTCAAGTAAATCTGTGTGTACTATTTTTGTGCTACTGTTAAACAGTTTGTATCACTGGGCATTTTAAAGTTCAGTTGTGCAACCATTCCTGAGCCATTTGTGCTTCCTACCAAATCATCAATTAAGAGTAAAATAAACCCCACAAATCTGGCAACCCAGTGAAAGTATCCGAAGTCAGTGCTCTGCTAACAAAACATATGGTATGTGTTCTTGTGTAAAGTCCTCGATAAGTTTCTAGGGTATGTAACTTCTGCTGTTTGTGCCATCTAGTTTCTACAAGAATCATGTTGCATATGCCTGGCATTCACAGCTTTCCAAGGCAGTAGTAGCAAAAAACAAAAATTAAGGCAAATGCAATTTTGGGTAGTAAGTTGGTGGCTTTCAGTTACCTGCTTTCCACCACTCCTGGAAAACCCATAACCCACTAGAGCAAAATTTTGCCACTTCCCACATGCAGCAGGGCAGGGTCACTTAAGTTACTGCTTTAAGACTCATTTCCCATAGAAACTTGCTTTTGTTCCTCTTCCCCCTCTCCTCCCCTCACACAGCTTCTTCTACAGGTCCTGCCAGGCCTAGGTGAGAACACTGAACTCAGAACACGCGCTTAAGAGACAAAGTCTTTATCACTCAGATGTCCTATCCATGAGTAGGATTCCCTGGATGTTTATGCAACTTGCACTTTAAAGAAAAGAAGCTGAATTTGTACAAAGGATATTTAGCAAACAAATTTGCAGTCCCTGTAGTGAAATGGGCATGAAAACATTATCTTCAAAGGAGCACCAATTTTAGCTGTCACTAGCTTGATCTCGCTAACCATCTTGAACATAGGCCAGCACTGCAGACCCCTGCACCGTGGAAATGCATAGAACAGTGCAAGTGAAAAATCATAGCCACTGAGAGATACTGGGAAGGCAGCCAGTTTGAGGTTAGAGTTTATCATCATTCAGTTCTGTGCAAGCATCGCAGGTCAAAAAAAGCAAAGTGAAGCATCTCAGTTGCATGTGAAGCCAGAAAAGTAGTAATTTTCAAAAAAACTCACAAGATTAGCATCGAGCAGATTAGACAATGGACATACTGCTTTCTCATTTTTCCCAAATTAAGAAAAAGCTTATGAACATCCGATAAGGTCAGGAGTTCCAATAAATCCTAACTGAACAAGCTGAAGCCACGTCCTGCTCCGCTTTAAGAGGAAAACTATTTTCCCTCAGCTTTTTCTTCAACCTATGTGCACAGCGTAAAGCAGAAAGAAATCATATTCCATACACCACACATTTAGACTGGCACAATTGTTAAAGGACAGTACAAGAAGTCATTCATAATACCATCTTCAACATCCGACTTTACTAAGACACTGAATTAAAAGCCTAAGTATTGCTGGATATTTTTCTGTATTACCGTAAATTCAGGTTTTATTGTGGAGGGATTTTGTTCTTTTTAAACAGGCCTGAGCTAATGCATGCAATGAAAAAGGAACAGTATGCCTGTTAGGAGATACTGTATTGACCCCGCACAGACTCTCATTCACCAATTAAGTTTTTAACAGCAGTCCACATAGATGAACAGAGAAGTCAGTGGGTAAAGGATTTCTTACTGAGTTGAGGGATTTCTCAGTGCAGTAAGCTGCACCAGTCTCTTCATCTGTACTTACAGCTTTGAAATTCAAGAGCTGCATTTTTTTCCACTTTAATATAGGAGTAGGAAGGCCTCAGAGCTTGGAAGCACATATCTCAGCAATCATTAAATAAACAGGTCAGAAAAACCTCCATCAATTCTTGATTCCGAAAGGGGAAGAGAGTCATTCAGCCATTTCTGCCCAGCTAACAACTGGAATTGTCACTTAAAGCCTTTTACCTTATGAAAAAGAACCTATTGCCAGGTCTGCTACAGCTTTTTTTTTCTTAAAGGCATTGCATCATTAGCACTTGAAGTACATTCATAAATATATCCTTGGCACACTTTAATTGAAAAATATTTTAATATTATTACATAATTCATCAAAGCTTAACCATTAGGTACAAGTATTATAGAATATGCTGAGCTGGAAGGGACCCATCAGGATCATTTAGTCCAACTCACTAAAGTTACAGACACACTCACTTGAGCAACAATACCAGTGATATTTATTTAAAATACTTTTGCTGAGGAAATTGTTTCATAAGAGATGGTGTTCAAACAAATCAGCAAGTTTATGAAAAATAAAACAGAGACAACTGCTCTCAGAAGAAAAAGTTACAAAGAAAGCTTTTGCATTTCAACAAAACCTCAGTCTTTTGATTTGCGGCCTGAGTCTCAGTTCCAACCTTTTACACTTAATGAACCCCACTATCCATCTTTAGATCTGGTTTGTTCTTGTCATTCTTCACTGAGTAGATGAAGTATGTTAAGGTGTCCTTTTCATTCACTGGAATCGTCCTAAAATGGCAGCCAATTATCTATAAAGGAAAAATGCAAGAACATCAAAATATCACTCTTACATGCATAAACTGAAGATTCAGATTTAAATCTACTACATTAAAGCCTGAGAAACTGATAAAGAAGCTTGCAAAAAAAAAAAAAAAGGAAAAGTTGCCTCTCTTCAAAAGTCATTAATAATCATAAAAAATGTAAATAGGAACCATTTTATTGAAAAGTATGAACTAAATATAACTGACTACCCTAATTTCCAAAATAAAAAGTCCAGAAAGTTTCTAGGAAAACCTCCAAATTTATCAAAACAAGCATGAGACTATCATTACATCCATTTAGCTAAAGTTTGAATATAAAGTAAGTAATGACGATAGACAATCAACAGTGATAGCACAGAAATGAGAGGCTACAGCTCACCACTCAGGCTGGAGGGTGGTCTGTGTCTGCATCAAATCACATACAGAAACATACATAAGCATTCAGGAATTATAATTGAACATTCAGTTCTTCAAAACAACTATCAATGAAAATTCAACATGCTGTAATCACTAAAATAAGACAATCTGCAAACAATTCTCGAATCAATTCTGTCATTTCAAAAGTCTTTCTCTTCATCAAAATGAACACCAGCTTTAAAAGAAAGTATGCAAAGTATTATACCTGTCTGAGTCTATTCTTGGGCTTCTTGCCAGGCTGGTAGATTAAAATTAGCAAGTGAGAAACATGGGACTGCTCATTTAACTACTGCAGGTTATAAGAATAAATGTTTAGTCTAGTTAAAAAGTTAGGAAGCCTTCTGAACTCTACACCCAAAAACATCCAGAGAGAAGCATTTGACATAGTCCTTTGAACTGGACTTACAATAGACACTGCTCTAGCTGTTACTCAGTGTTAGGAGAGGCTACAAGGAATCACACACACTGGATACTAAGGAAGTTCTGTAGCTGTGGCTCACAAAGACCTGCAGGTCAGTCAAATCAAGCATGTGACGGAAGCAGCTTTGTCCATGCACACCCTGAAGCATAAGAATAAGCTAGTACAATCACGAGATGTGCCTAAAGCAGACCCTTACAAACAACAGTTTTGCAGAACAAAAACTGCTCGTGCTGTTTCAAATCACAGTCCTACTAATTCAAGAACTAGCTGCACCTTAACCTACTTTTAAGGAAATGGAAGGCTGACTTTGCATTCTTACACATGGAGGCAGCAGCACTATTCTTTTACAGATCAGCCTTGAAATCACCCATACATTTAAGAACCTTGCTTTTAATCCACAGAGATTAAGGGAGAGATGAACAGTGTGTCTGCACTTCGACACAACTGAGCGTATCACTGCACAAAAGTGAAAAAACAGTACCTATACTTCCCTGTTAAGAGAAGATCACCACCTCTTCCACTTACTTACATGAACATGCTGTGACTGCACATTTGCAGCACAAAAGAATTCCTTTAGGATTGCACTCACATGAAGAAAAGCTGCTTATGTACAGCTGTACTCACACACAGCTTCAGTATTTTTAGAAATATTGGTAAGAAAAACCCTAATTTCATAAAAATCCGTTTTTCTGACAGTAGATTCCAGTGGTTTTAAGAGAATTAATTATCAACAGAAGCATGTTTTTTTCAGATTTCTGTATTTACATATACAGAGACATCTATGGTTGCAGTAAACAGCTTTATAAAGCAAAGTCTGAACCTTAATAGAACTTCACTGCCACCTCTGTTTCTAGCTCTTTTCAGCAGGGCATTTCAGGTGAAGCTGTGACTGATACACAGGAACAATAAACCTGCCATTCTATGACATTCAGAGGGATGCACATGTTCCAACTCTACCGTTCCAACTCAATGCAGTTTTTAAGCAGCAAACACTCCTTTTGGAAGTTAAGAATTCCTCTGAAAAGAGCTCCTATTTTTAATTTACTTGGCTCAGGAGCTGCGGCCAATGAAGGAAGCTCCCTTTTGTTCTCCTTAAAATCCACATTATATAGGCACTACATGCAAGGATCAAATTGTATTGAAAACCACATGCCATAGCAAGTTGCATTTTCTATTATGGAAAAACACTCATACATACTTCAACAAGCTGTGCTTTGTTAAGTCCTGGTCTGGTCTGTAGTTTGAAGTGTCTCTTGTACCTTCGAAGTGTGTTTACTTGTAACTGATATAAATCAACCTAGAAAAAAAGAGGAAGGAGGTGAGGAAAACAACCTAATGTAACTGAAAAAGATTCAGTCATTAATAGTTTGCCCCTCAAAAACATTTTGGAATCTCACAGATACGCAAGTATAAACACTCAGCTCAGCAGATGTCATTTTGACAAAAAACAAACACCCTGCACCTTCCAGCAGAAAGGAAAATAACCCAGTCAAGACCATTTTATTGTTACTGCGCATGGCTTTGCCTCCCTTTAGCTGCGGACAGTATTTAGAACTCATTACTGTACTTTAACCAGTTCTGGGGTTTTTGTTTGCTCCCGAGTTCAAACATAATAACACAAAGTCCAGTAACACCTTTCAGATAACATATATGAGGATGCCGATTCAAAGGAGACCCCTGTAATGTTATTTCAGCTGTACACAAGTTACATGCAAGACACAGCACATCTGCATCAAGAAAGAGCACGTATTAGAAACAGGAAAAAGTCTGTAGCACAAAGTATTCTTGGCTTGAGGTGGGAAAAGAAAACAGCGGCTCTTGCTCTTCAAACATATCCCTGCCACACAAGCACAATGCAAGAATTATGAGCACAGGCATAGATATCCAAAACTGATTTTCAGTGTGAGTCAGGCGAATTGCACAAGGTCCTCTTAAGGATACAAATACACAGCCTTAATCCATTACTCGGTCAGTTTTGAATCCCATGAACTCTGATCAACAAGTCACTTCTCCCAGCAACAGCTTACCTCCCCTGATCCTCCTTGACAACATAAGAGCTTAATCAGATGACTGAGCGGGAAAGCAAGCTCAGAAAGCATGCTGAATGTGAAATTCTAATAGATGTCTTCTCCAAACTCCTTGCATTAAAGACTGATGAAGGCATCCACTTTTGCTTTAAATTGATTTAACATCCTCACTGTCAAATACTTGCAACAGCAACGCTACTGCATACTTGGGAACCTGGCCAGACTTGAGATAAGGCCACTTTACACGATAAAGGATGGGTGTCCTAAAGTTTACATGACATTAAGTTCCACTTCCCAAGTCATAGTGGGGAACCCACACCTGCAGCATCATGCAGAAGAGGAGCAGCAGCTTTTTACCACGTCCCACAAGCTACCAGTACTGTAGGAGTCCCTTCCCCTCCTGCAGGAATCAGTTCTAACCAGTAAAGACAGTCACAACTGAGATGGAAACAGGAGGGCCTTACAAGTCTTCAGACTTTTTTTCCTTAGGAAACTGTACAGTAATTAAACAGAAAAGTGGTCAACGGCCAACAGGCATATGGTAATTACATGGAATGAACATACTGCCCTTATCCAAACAGCCAGCTGAAACTCCTCAAAAATAGTTCCCAGACAGTTTTCTTTCCTGTAGTAGTACTATAAAGAAAAACAGCTCATTTTCTTGTTCTGGAGATATCCATCAGTTGTGTCATGTTTTATAATTCTGGCATAAGAAAACAAAACAAGCTTGCAGGAGAGCAGCAATTATACAGTGTCAGAGAGCTACCTGAAGTCACACAGAGCACAAGCTTTAGACACAACTTTCCAAGAAGCAATCCCAGATATTTAACAGACAAACACCACAGCCCAACATCAAACTACTCTCAATCCCCTAAAATCCTCTTAGCCAGAGCTTTCCGACTGAAGCCAAGTGCCTTTAGGCACAGATCCTTGTAAAAAGTTTCCTCACTTACATTGCAGCTATCTGCAGATGCTGACCATAAAGGTACTGTTAAACTAACACTTACAAGAGCAGTTGCTGAAGAATGCTTCAACAATCTTTCTCAGAAGGGACCAGGCAGGCATGAGAGCCTCTGCTCAAAATTAATACACTGAGGAGCACCTGCAAAGCCACGCTGTAAGTAGAAATAACCCAGAGCACAAGCAGGAAAAAGAGAGCCTTAGGCGCAAGACCCTCCCACTACACTGCAAAAAAAGGTTGAAAGCTGTAGTTGCCTTATTTTAAATGAGTGAGGTTTCACTGGTCTGCAATGGAGAAAACAGGCTGAAGAAGCACCATCTTTCTCTACTCCATAGCTCCCCAAACGGCTCTTCCCCCTACAGTATTTAACGTGACTAAGGCTATGCAGTAAGTGCCAAGACCCATCTGCAATGCATTTAGCGCTGAAGAAAGAACTGGAGGGACAGGGAAGAGAAACATTTATATCCCAAGCCCTATGTGCAATTCCCTTCAAGTTGTCAGCTCCTACCGAAGACAGAGTTCGCTGGTACGTGGCAAAGCACCACTCTGGAGAGGAAGCACAAAGAAGGAGTAGGCTGAAAACAGCCAACTTCTGAGAGAACCATCACTTAAAAATAGACTCCTGTTCCTTCTACTCTGCACAATTTAGTCAGAAAACATGCCACAAAATTCAGTTAAATTGTGTTACAGTTAAGAACACTGTGAATCAAGAATCTTCCCTTTCTCACATGCCCCAGAGTAATGAAAGCTGTAAAAGTGGGAAAGCGGTATCAGTGCAGCCTTGGTAGTCATTAAAAACAAGTTTAACACAGCAATCAGAAAAAACCCCAAACAACTGTTTAGCTACCTCTGGAGTGTCGACGTCTTGCACTGGTGAGTCGCCATCATCATCGCTGCCTTTCCTCTTTCTTCTGTTTCTCACACTCTGAATTAAGTTTTTGTGGAAGTCACAAATATACAGATGTCTTGCCTACAAGAATAAAACGGCGTCTTTCAATCAATCCCATGTAGCGTATCTCCCGGAGTTAGGATACAAACGCGCCAAGAGAGACAACCCCTCAATAATCACAGCAGCATTAACTGAGCTGAGGAAGCTTTTTCTACAGGGTTCTTCATAGTATGCTGTGGTACAGATCGCTGCCGCGGCCGGGCCCAGCGCAGCCGGCTCAGCAGTGCCGGGCTGCGGACACACGCGGGCACAGCCCACCCTCCGCCCGCTCAGCGCGGCGCGGGGCCGGGAAGCACGCAAACAAAACAAGCGGCCACTTGTTCTCGGCAGGGCAAAGAGACGGCTCTCGTGTCTCCGTCTACATCCCTCCTTCCTTGTTTTACTTCCGCTACCCGGCGCGATCACGCAACACACTTATTTTTACTTTCTTTTTTCACAAGTTTCCCTTTGTAGGGATCCGCACGCTGCGGGAGATCTCGGCGCGCACCAGCGCTACATTCCTGGCCCGCCTGCTTTAAGGGCAACGAGAGCAGGGGGCAGCGCTCGGGTCTGGCCTGCAGCCGAGCCGGGGTCTCTCGGGGCGCGGGCAGCGCCGGCCAGGGCGCTGGACTCTCCCCGGCACCCCCTTTGCAGCCCTGCTTTGCCCTCCCGCAGCACCGGGCGAGGGCGGACACGCTCCGAGCGCCCGGCCGTCCCACGGCGCTGAAAGGCGTCCGCCCCGCGCCCGGGAGTCCGCCCGCCCTGCCCAGCCCAGCCCAGCCCAGCCGATCCGTGCCGAGAAGCGCCTGATGGCTGCCGAGCGGAAAACAGCGGCACGGCGAGACGTGCAGCGCTGCAACACGAGGCGGAGCAGCAAGCGCGGCCCTCGCCAGGAACGCAGACAAACTAGCGCGCCGGGGGCCATGCAGGCTCCGCTCCCCGGACACGCTGCCTCCCGCCGCGGCTGCAAGGGGGGACAAGCAGCCGTGTCCCCCGGCTCTGGGGGGTGGCAGGGGGCCTCAGGAGCAGGGAGGGGAGGGGGGCGCTCCCCTGGACGCGGAGGGAGAGGACTTTCAGGCAGCGCTCGTGCCGCGCCAGCCAAACTCCGCCGTGCTCGGGCAAAGCGGGGGTGAGGGGGAAAGGAAG
>VWZG01006177.1:45488-57564 GCA_013396735.1 Grallaria varia | reverse complement strand
CGCGCCGCCCCGCCCCGCCCGCCGCGCATGCCGGCTGCGCGCGCCGCCCCACGGGAAGCGCCGTTACTGCGCGGCCGCGCGCCCCGGCTCGGGCGGCGTTACCGCCGCCACCGCCGTGTCGCCACAGGGGCTGTGCGGCGGTGGGAGCGTGGCAGGGGCATCACCGGGATGCGATGGGATGGGAGACGGTGGCGGCGTCTGGGCCGGTGGGGCTGCCCCGCTCTCCTCTCCGCTGCGTTCCCTCCCTCCCGTCGGGAGGCCGGGCCCGCCGCGCGGCAGCGGCTCAGCCCCCCTTTAAAAGGCCCCTTGCGTCAGCCCCGCTTTCCCCGTTCCCGCGCCTCCCCGAGGGTTTGGCTGGGCGGCCCGGGGGGTGCCATGGGCCGGAGCCGCCGCTGGCGTGGCCCGGCGCTCCAGCGCTCTCGGGGCCGCCCCCCCGCCTCCTCCGGCCCCGCGCTCTGCGCAGCGGCTCCCCCTCCTTCACTTGTCCTCGCTCCAAGGTCTTAGCCGAATCCGGCGCTGCTCGCGCTGCTGCTCCCGGATCTTGCCCTCCTTCTCCTGCCCTCCTTCTCGGCCTCTTCCTTCACTGCCTCCTCTGTTTCCCGCCCTTGCTGTCGGCCGTGGCTCGGGAGCGGGTCCCGCCGGCCGGGCTCTGTCCGCACGCTGCTGCCCCTCTGCCTGCGGGCGGGAGCTCCCCCGGAGCCGCAGCGCAGCCCCGGCTGTCTCTCGGCCGAAAACAAACGAAGCTCCGTCCTTTGCTGGAGCTGATTTTAGAACACACGTAGTCAGGGGTCCGTCCTGCGCTCCTCTGGCAAAGATCGCTGAAGACAAAGACGACTTGCAGAGTGAGTTTCCAGTTGTCATTTAAAAGGACATTTTGTTAAAAAAGGTGACTTTAAGAACAGAAAAGACTGAGAATGCAGAATTATTTTCGCTAGTGAAGAAACAAGACCTTGCTGTGCACGTGACTAGCCAAAACAGACATTGAAAATACTTGATACAATGAGGTATTTTTAGTTTTGAGACTACAAAGCTATGTACGAGATGAGTTGGCATTAAACCACTTAACGATTCAGCTGTCGACAGCAGAGCGGCAAAAGCAGCAAGCTCTGACCTATCTTTCTTCAAACACATTAAAATGACACACAATGAAGGGAGAGGTTTTGCTTTCCTTTTGAACTGCAGCAAATACTCCTTTAAATCTCAGAAACGGCTTCCGAGCTGAGCATACTCAAAGCGCGATGATTCAATCACTGAAATATTTGACCGTATCGCTTTGCCGCATGTTTTCAGTTTGAAGAAGGAGAGGAGTAGCAGGGAGGCTGGTGAATAATTCGAGGAGACACAGATCCTGCGTAAGCCAAAGTTCTGCATGAGCCGGGAACACGATTATAGAGCAGTTTCAGTTTGCTGTGCAGATGGCTCCTTAATCTGATTGCATAACGTGATATTAGAGAATAAAGGTAGGTCCCACTTCACGCAATTGAATGAAAGATACACTAACTGAAGCTAAACTGAGCATAAAGTCACAGACTGCAGTTACCGAGAAGGTACTTTTTAAGTGATTAGAGAGAAAGAAGAGCTGGAAAAAATACTAAACCCCTCTTTGTTACCAGCCAAGCTGAAGACTGAGTAATGCCTAGGTTTAATTACATTTTCTGCTGCTGTGCAGTCTCAGGCAGCAAGGGTTTAACTCACTTTTTGAGTTTCTTATGATTTCAAACTTTCAAAAAGTGTAGTAATGTTAGAATAAAAAAACAAAACAAAGAATCAGTAACAATCATAGTGGACCTTAAAGGAGAACGTAGGAAGCTGAGCTGGGAAAAGTGGGACAAGGGTGAGTTCCAGGAATTCTTCAGTGGACATTTGGGTCATGAATAGCAATTTCTAGATTCTCAGATAATGTCTTTTGAGGTCCTTTGTTTTGTTTTTTGTTGTTTTTTTTTTTCCCCCGGATGGATTTGACTTTACTGTGAGCATAAAATATGCCAGTCTGGGTCTGCTGCTGTGATTTGGTATGTTGCAAAGATCACTTGCTCATTTTAAATGTTTCTGATCCTTTTTGCACAGTTTGGGAGCAGTTAAAAGCCTGATTATGTTGCTAGCCATGCTTGCCAAAATGGTAATTTATAAGCATAATTTCAAGGAGAGTGGTATCATAGTTTCATGATTAGATCATGATAAGACAGTCGTGGGACTGAGAAAGATGCTTCTGCTTAAGCTGCTCGTTTTCACACCTGTGCCCTGCATTTCTTTGTGCCTATAAAAACATTTCTGTGGCTGCGCGGCAAACTGTATTGGGTTACAACTAGACCAGCCACAAGAAA
Organism: Grallaria varia; assembly: GCA_013396735.1. Lineage (NCBI taxonomy): Eukaryota > Metazoa > Chordata > Aves > Passeriformes > Formicariidae > Grallaria > Grallaria varia. The sequence goes on along the minus strand of VWZG01006177.1, from coordinate 55,240 downwards.
AATCAATTAGGTATAATCCTGATCTGCTTTACCACTCAGTTGCATCATGTTCCAGCACACAGAAAGGTCCAGTAGAAGGGCAGGACCATGTGGCTGGTGCAGAGGGATGACCATGTCGTTTGGTATGAATGTCTGCTCACAGTAACAAAGAAATCATGTCACTTTTAATCTTGCATCATATGTGGGATCAAAAAATACAAAGAGCTGCAGCTAGATGGGCTTATCAGACAGTATGAAGCTTATTTCTGTATGGATTTGCAAACTTTCACAAAGCTTGAGCCCCACAAAAAGAAAATTTGTCATAGAGTATGTTGTCTAAAACTATTTTATAACAAGCTCTAGTAGTGGCTAGCATAAGTATTCAGATATAAATAAAGCATATATAGGGAGAGATTTAAAATAAACATAAAACCATGCAGTATTGCAACAATATACTGATTTAACTTCAAAAATTAAATCAGTTCAAAGGAAACAGCAGCTCCCAAACAACTCTGTACATGAGACATCACTAGCACTCACAGTGGAGCTGAATAGTATGGAAGGCAGCAGTAACCTATATCCCTTTTGGGTGCCAAGAACACAGCATGGATGACTTGTAAGTGGCATGCAGAAGGAGCAGGAGCTACAGCGTCTTGAGAAGTCTGCCTGAATTCACAGCTCCCAGGCTGTAACGTCAGTGGGACTCGGTGGCCCCTCCTGGCACAGAGGCAGGCCAGGCACAGGTGGGAGCCGAGCAGCTTGTGCCTCTCTGAGATGCCATATGTCCCAACTCCCGTTAGCTTTTGATTGATGTGTTTTGTAATTTGATAGAGAAGAATGATAACCAGATGCATCACCTTGGATATATTGCAAGCACTTTGCAAACGTGCTATTAGTAATTAATCCTGGAAGGGAAATGTGCCTTGTAACGGTGTATACATCTCCACGTGGTAAGGTTCAACCACGAGTGACTATTCCCTTCCCTACAGGTACCATTCGGCTGAAATCCAAGTGTACATTAGTGCACGTGAGTGCAGCACCTGAAATTATCCTGTTAGCAAATGGGATAATAAGGAAAACTACTGATACACATTTTTCGCAGCAAATAGAAATTTTCTTTGTTATGTATTCTATTTCAGTGAAAAATAGATTCCTTTAAACACTTGAAAAATTCTGCAATTCCACCATCCACCCTGATGGTTTTGACAGAAAGCAATCTGCTTGATAGGGATTCATGGCCTGTGATAAAAAACACTGACCAAATCTCTCCTTCCTTATCAGGAACAAGCCCTATTATTTTTATTTTTCCTTTTTTTGTTTTTACTGATTTTTATTAATAATATCTGATTTTCCTTTCCCGTTCCAGCACCAACAAACTGTGCTACTGCCTGTTGCTCTGCTTCCAATTTATCAACTACGTTTGTTAAAGCATAGACCCCAAAGCACAGGAATATTGGAACTAGTTAAAACATAACTTCAGATAATTAATCTTGTAACTTAATCATAAAGCTTATTGTATATGATTCAACTAATGCAGTAAGAGGAAAAAAACCATAACTTTAACCAAAATTATTTTCTGGTCTGAATCCAGCTGAAGCCAGTCTTTTTTAAGGATTCTCCCTTGTACAATGGAAATTTAAGATGTATGAAAAAGTTTATATAGCACAGGTTTTTATTGAAAGATTTAAAGCAGTAAACAAGGTCCAAAACTGCACCTTGTATTTTAAGAATAATTTAGGTGTTACAGGATTAAAACTGATAAACCTGTGTACTGTAAAAGCTTTAGAGGTTTGTAGTACATTTTCCTCAATGGTTTGTGCCAATTCATTTTTGCAATAAGCCCTTAGTTACAGGAGGCATCAAAGGATCTTCTGGTAGAAGGCTTCGTTCTTACGTGCAAAAATACAGAAACTTTATGTTCATTGTTGAATGTATGTGACAAATTGTTTGTGGACTTAAACAATTAATTATGAGATAGGAGAGATAGCTCAAACACAACCACTGCACAGAAAGAGAGAAGCCAAACTTCAGCTTTGCACTGAGGTTCCTCTCACTTACTCCTTCTCTTCCTCAGAAGCTCCCAGTCAGCCAAGTTAAAAATGCACCTCCATCTGCTTATTTCAGAGTCACTGATCACTTGTTCATCCAGGTTGCTTTGATTAACATTTTGTTTCACATTATATGAGACTGCAGTTAGAAAGAGACCCAACTAAATAATCATTGGTGCTTTTCTGAAGTGTAATGCATCAATCTGGAATGTATAGCGGAAAAGTCTCACCCCCAGAGGTTTGTGTAATGCAATAAAAATGTAATTATGAGACTGGTGTAGTATATTGCTTAAGAGTTATTTTTTAATCCCTTGAAATTAAACAAAAAGCTTGCTTAATTTTATTTTCCTGTAAAAGAAACTGTCATATCTTTTCAGTAAATTTTGTCAGTCTCTAATGCTCTCTATCAAAAGCACTGTATACTCTATGCTACAGTCTTATATTTTGTGAACTGCTGTTTTTTGCTTATAGAAATTTAGATTTGGCATTGGCTTTCATCACTTGCTTTTGCTTTGTATAATGCGTACTACACCATCTTCACGGTGTTGTCAGAAGGTCCTGCAAACAGTGCTCTGTTACACTATCATGTCCTCTTCTGATATAGATTCATTTTACAGAAAGGAAAATGGAAAAGTTCTGTAGCCCTGAAGCCTCTTCCAATGCCCTCGTCTTTGCAGTACAGTTATAACCAGCTCTAGGTCTGACTTAGCTCTTGTTGAACTTAACAGCAGGTTTTAAGTGGCCCTCGGGAGCGGGTGAACACCTCATCCACCCAAGCATCAGTTAGATACTTGGATTCCATCAGTAAAAACAACACAGAGTCTGATACTAGTGCAGACATTTTTATAAAAATAAAATGAGTAAAATTACATGTGGGTTGAGGGTTTACATGCCTTCCTAACTTCCTGCAGAGCTCATTCTAGGTAAAAGATACAGATGGGTTTATACTCTGACAAACTCATGTATAACAATAGTTCTGAACTGTAGTTGGTTTTTGCTGCTGTTTCTTGACAATAAACCCTTAACTGAGAAACATTATAGAAAAAGGATCAGATAAAATATTTCTCACAAAAATGGCCACTAGGCAGAAGGTACCCATGTTCCTATGTTTGAATAGTATCTACTGCTATCATTCACTTTCAATACACAGCAGATGATCAAAAGCATTGCTTCTTCATCAGGTATTGCCACTCAACTTTAATGCTTTCCAACCTCAACTTCCTTACTTGAAAGATAGTGTTAGTCTCAGCCTTTCATACTGATAAAACTTCCAGCCTTTACATTTGCAAAGGTATGTCTGAATTTGAAGGACATATCCTACACCATAGAACACAAAGAGACCCCCTGCCCTCCAGTTTCAACATCAAGAGTTTTAAACAGATACGGTTTTAGAAGTTGGATTTTTGTTTTGCCTTTTTTTTTTTTAATCCAATATTTATTAACTTTATAAGCACCACAAATGAGACCCAACTTTGCTATTTCAGTTATCCACAGGCACTAAAAATATCCTTACATCTCTCCAGAAGTGACTGCTGGAGCAAGGTTTTACATCATCATGATGTGAATGGCCCATGTGGGGATCAAACCCAAAACTTTACTATTATTAGCACCGTGCTCTAACCAATTAAGCTAAACTCAGGGTCTAATAATGCAGATATTTTGCCTCTTAAAGTTTTACCTCTTTGTTTTGTGATTATCTGTGTGTCTACATCACGTGTTACATCATGAAAATCTGTCAGAAAATTAATATCTTAAACTTTTTAACTACTAGAAAATGCTTTTAATATTTGTACGTATTAATTTAACTTAATATAAATACTAATTATCCATATAACACATTTTCTAGTAGTGTAACAGTTCTGAAACAACCCTCCCTGTTACTCTAAAATGCTTTAGCAGTATACAGTAGGGTATGTAATGGGATGCTCTAAAGAAACTATACATTTATATCAGCAGTTGTTGGAAAATCCCATGGGATCCATGACTAAAAATGAAACTGATGATTCAATCAACAATTTCAACATTTAAGGATCTTCTTTCTAGTCTTTCTGTGTATCATATGGTCATTTCTATGACACATATGACAGCAATACTTGCAGAAGTAACAGAATAAATTATTCTACCAAGCCAATGTCTACAGTAGCAACAGCATGGAATGCACTCCACATGACGAAAACTTAAGACTCATGTAAGTTTAATGAGACCCATTGAAATTAATTTAAGGTTTTCCACTACCTCGATGCAAGACCAATGTGTTGACGAGGCTTATGAGGAAAAAACCAGCCAAAACCTGTTACCAGCCAAATCTGTTTTTCTCGGCTGGCTCTGAGAGACAGGAGGGCACAATTCCTCCTTCCTCAACTCACACTATTATTTCTCCTTCCTAAGAGATTCCAGAGCTCCAGTGACATAGAAAACAGCATCTACTGTCAGGGTCAGCCTGATTGTAAGTTTCTAGCCCTCATGACCACAGTCCTTCAGACTGGACAAAGGTACAAACAAAACATTCTCATTTGTTCTGTAGAAATTTATCAATATCTGTAAGTCACCATGGGTTGACAGATATTTCATTTTGGCAGCACCAAGCGGCACACGGAAGCTGGACTCTGTGATATAGCCTCTTTGGATCTGCTCTCTGGATGTCACACCTCCAGTGTGTCAGCCAGACACAGTCCAACCCTTTGGCTCACTGTTTATAAGGAGGAAAAAAAAAAATCCTTGAACGACGTTCTCCAATTCCCAAATGACACAACATTTTCATTGGCAATTAAATTTTATTTCTCAAGTTTGGTATATGTTTCAAGTAAAATACCAACGTTTACCAAGGCAGAAAGAGTTTGGGAGATAGAGACACAAGAATAGAAACCTTTTATTTATCCATTTAAACTGTTTTCTTAGTGTAAATTAGAGATATCCACATTTTAGAACCCCTCTAAACTGCCTGTGAAACTGTCCAATAGATAAACAAATGCAAGTTGCTGTTTTCTTCTTATACCTGTAAAAAGGGATTAACAGTATAGCAAAATGTAATGAAGGCTTATTACCATCTTGAGAGGGAAACGTTACCTGAGTATTACTTTGAATGTAAATAAGGAAGTGAGTGAAAGTGAGGTCTAGTAATAGAAATATAAAAAGATTAAAAAAAAAAATTTAAAAAATTAAAAGCTTGTAAACCCAATGCAAGAAGTTATTGTCAAATTAAGACTTTCAAAGTTCAGTTAATTATTGTGACCAGAAGCTGTCATTGTTCGTAAGATCTGCATTAGTACTAGGAGAGATTTTTTTGTATTTATTTCCTATCATATGACCACTGCAGTTTCAGCCTGTGCTCTGCAGCTGTCCCGGGTATTGTCGCATGCAGGCTGCTTTTGTTTTAGGTATTGGGTACACAGCACAAAGTCAAAACAAGCTCCTGAGTTTTCAGACTAAACCAGTCTGGTATAACTAACACAGCTGCATTTGCCTACGAGCTGCTTAACTGGTTATGCAAGCTTTACAATAGCCCATATAATAAAATTCTATTTAAAGGGTTTAAAGGGTAAATATATCTCGTTTTTATAACATGCATATTATTTACATGTTATACAACACCAGAAAAAACAGGGAACGTTCTAATATATTATCTTAAATCCAATTTTTAAGATATTGATTGAAATACCAGTTCTGTGAATTTTTGGGCAGCAGCTATATGAGTTTTTATCAAAGTACAAAGAAAGTAACTGCTTTTAACTGGACCACTACAGCAATACAAGTTTTGTTTTGAATTTAGGTAAGCAGTAGCTTAGGTAGTTCTGATTTTTGCTTTTCATCCTAAAGCTTCTACTGTTTATCTAGTGTGAGATACTCACGTGAAATAGGCCAAAAACATTGATGTCGTCTCTAGACTTTGTAATTCACATTAAAAGGCTTTTTAAAGCAGTGACCTACTTAAATGATTTTTATGTCTTGAATTTTAAACTTTTTCCTGGAACAAAAAAATTGCTGATTAAATTTGCTTTTTTTCAACATACTGCTTACCTGTTAGTGAAGTTAGGTTGTATTAAAATGGAGAAAAGCTGTAACTCACTTTCATTATTCATCCAGTAAACACTGGCTTTTCAGGTCTATAAGAAGAGATCCTTTCAGCAGTAATCAAGAGTGATAACTTTCCGAAGCAGAATTTTACTGCCATTAAGGCTACATTAGGGCATATTTCATACAGGAGTTTGGCTAGTAGATTTTCTGGGGAGAGACAGTAGAGCTTCATTAAACTGACTGAATTACGACAGCATCACCACATAAATACATTTACACCAGCATGAAAGTTTGGTGGGAGTTAAGGTAATGCAACTGTTGTTTGCAATTTCCTCAGTTGAACAGTATCTGTTGCAATGGATCCACGGACGGAAACATTCATTCAATGAAAAGGTCTTTGTTACTTTCTTCCCTTGCTTTGTCCATGCTGACACCACTATTCAGAAAAGCTGTAGAAGCTGTGACAGAAGCCCAGAGATACAATATGATGTAAAGCAGTATCACTCTCATCACAATTTTTTGTTGTCTGTGACATACTTTTCTTTAAAGCCATTTCTCAGCTCTGTAACCTGGTCTCACCCATCCGGCCTTCTAACCAGCATTTCTAGCCACTCTCTGTCTCCTCACTTGCAGTTTGCTGAAGATGAGGAGAAGTTAACAATGGTGCCCCAAATTGTAATTGTGGAGCAGATTAGAAACTCAAAAGAGCTCAAAGCCAGGGAGCTATAAAACTTAACAGTCATTTCATAGCTGAATTATTCACACAGAAGTAAACTTCAAGCCCTGGACCTCATGTTTCTTCCCCACAACTGTCATCCACATGTGGCTAATAAATTAACCACACGGACTAACTAAAGTCAATACTGTGCAGATCATTGCTTTAGAAGAGTAACACTGACTGAATCTCTCCAGACAGAAGTTGTGGTTTTGCCTGAAAAGGAACAGTGTGGCACAATGAAAAAACAGTGACCGCGCATTGTGGAACCAGGTGCACAGAGAAGCGCTTTTCCAGGTGCAGAGGTGCTGGGAGGAGGGCACAGCTTTGGGAATGAAAGGTTTCTAACATCAGCATTCTTGTGTGGGGCTTTCAGCATCGGCACTGCTGTGGAAAGCTTCCAGTATCATGTTCAAGCATGGAAAATTTTCAATACTGCCTTCCTTGTTGGAGGACAGGCAGATGTTAAAGAGTACAACTGTTCGGTTTCTTCTGTGCCCTATGTTGTATGCCATGGCAAGACATAACACTCTATGGATTTATTTAATTGTAGGAAGTTTTCTTTTTCACATAAGAGAATTCAAGTAACCTAGTTTCTTTCTTAAAATATTTGATTAAATAATTTGAAAGGCAGATCTAATTTTTTCCCCATAGCACTAATTATACTTTCTCACCCTACCAGCTTTTCCACAATAATTTTCTTCATATTCTTAGAGCAGATATAAAAACAGATGCAACAGAGGAAGCGTCACTACAGTCAGATCCCATAATTTTCAAAGACTGTTCCAAATTAATTTTTTTTCCATGAACTTGCTATATTACTGTTAAAAGAAAGAGTGAAAATGTTAATAAAACTTACCTAAAGCTTTTTTTCTCCCCCTTCCCTCCAAGAGCTGACAGAGAGTGGATTCGGAAGGGTACAATGAGACAAATTATTATCTCCTTTCAACTGTTAAAAAATAACTTGTGATGCTTGTAGCCATCCTGATAACTTTTCAGTTATGACTGAAAACTTTTCAAGGTTATGACTTGCTATTTTTAAAACACTGATAATGAGAAAACTGATTCCTGAAAATTAGAAGAAAATTGTTCTTCCAACTGCATTGATGAGGATTCAGAAGTAAAACTGATTTTGATTGAGTTAACCTACATTTTATATTGCTGTAAACAATGCAGAAAGTACTTACAAATTTGTTTGCGTGGTGTGATATGGAGAGGTCTAGGTTGGTCTGGCAGGCAAGGAATGGTTTTACACCACAGATACCAATGGCTGTACTATGATTCATTCAGTACACACTAGTAAGATTTTACCATCTTTTACAAAACTGCTTTATTAACTAGAAAACACTTCACAAGAAACTGTCATACACAGGTGGTTTACCACAAAGGGCATGAGTAACCCATATGGCAGCTTAATTCATGAAACAAAATAGGGCTTTCCATATAACATATGAAGTAAAGGCATTTTTAAAGTCACAGAATACATTAAAATAACTCCTTGCAAAGTGGATAGTCATTAAGAGAATTCAGCACCATAGGACTGAGAACATTAATTAGCTACTGAGCAGTAGTGGGATGGTTTACAGTAATAATGAACCAAAACTGGAATCTGGAATATCCCCCATGTTTATTTTAGAAGGTAAGGAAAAGTAAGCTTTGTTTGTATGTTAAACATTATCAAAAGTAATAGCCACACAGGTAAACTGATAAAAGAATTTGGATAACCAGCTTCTGGAGGCTTTGACATCTGCAGAGGGAATACATATCTGTGTTGTTCTGTCCATTTACCTCTCTGTCTTCATAGAGGATTTTGACTAACTTTTCCCAGTTTACAAAATGACTTTTAGGGCTACAGTTTGGGTAAGTACGCAAAGCTTAAAATGAAACAGTGATAAAAGAGGCGTTTAATACCATGTTAGTGAACTGCTCTGCATGAACACATCTTCATCAGAAGGACAAAGAAAAGAAAAAGGGCTGAAAGGACTGTACCTGATAAGTGCTTCGTATACTGAGCGACTCTGGAATAGGGGAAACTCTGGAGATTAAAATACTGACCACTCTCACACCTGCGACTAGTCAATACTCACATAACCTTAGGGATTCGTGCTGCTGTCTTTTAAAGTTTGTTGGTTGGGGTTTTTTTTAACATCGAGCTGAGTTAATGTAATTAAAGTTCTCCTGAAGGCATTGCATCTTTGGTAAACAAAGTTATAACCAGCTTTTCACCAGTGCTGTAAACTACACCTGAAAAAACAAGACTGTTAAAATACACTTAGGTTACTAAGAATATTGACCTAGACTGATTTAAACTAGAGAATTGGATGAAAATAACGAGATGGAAGAAAACAAAAATCAGCACAATCCGTATCATGTAGCCTGGCGTCAAATCGCAATAAAATAAGTGACTGTATGGAAACTTCGGTTTTGTACCAAAACCGAAAGGGCCAGATTCATTGCTGGCGGTGCACTTGAAAGCACAGGCGTGGTTTGCATTAAAACCCCAGCTGACCAAGCCGAGATTCCAGGCTTTGTACTGCGGCGGCTGGCATTGTTTATGGGGGGCACAAGACTCAGAGAGAGCCGACACCTTCCCTTCTCAGCGCCGGTGCTTCTCGGCCGGCATGAGCGGGGACACCCGCCCCTCACAAGCATCCCTGGGCTCTCCCCAAGCCCCGGGAAGGGAAGCAGGCGCTCCCTGCGGCCATGCCAGCGCTCTTTGCGCCTGGGCTCTGCTGCGGGCCGCGACTGCACAGCCAGCGCTCCTAAGGGGTGACCCGGGCGGCCCCGGCCCCAGCTGGGAGAGGGCAGCGAAACCCAAGATTCAGCCCAGTTTTAAAGCTGGCGGCGAGTGCTGCCCGGAGACAGAGAAGGGAAAAGGCTGGGGGAAACCAGCACCGATAAACACCACGCCAACTCCAAAGCCACCACCATCCCGCTCCCTTTGTATTTTTAAACCACGCCGCAGCCTCCCCGCCCCGCCCAATCAGAGCGGGCAC
>VWZG01006177.1:0-42553 GCA_013396735.1 Grallaria varia | reverse complement strand
AAGAAGCACCCGGACTCGTCCGTCAACTTCGCCGAGTTCTCGCGGAAGTGCTCGGAGCGGTGGAAGGTGAGTGGGGCCAGGCCGAGCCGTTCTGAGCCCTGGCCGGGCCGGCCCCCGCCCCTGCTGCGGGCTGCTGGGAAAAGATCCCTGGTGGCAGCTGCTGCTTAGGCGTTAGTGGGTCAGCAGCCGCTTTATCTCATCCAGACTCTTCTTTCCTCTCCGTCTGTCCACAGACAATGTCGAGCAAGGAAAAAGGAAAGTTTGAAGAAATGGCTAAAGGAGACAAAGCTCGTTATGACAGAGAGATGAAAAATTACGTTCCTCCCAAAGGCGAGAAGAAGGGAAAGAAAAAGGACCCCAATGCTCCTAAAAGACCACCGTGAGTGTTTCTATGAGCCCCTCCCCCAACCAGAAAAAAGTATTAGCTCTTAATAGTTTAATACTTGACTTTAATCACTGTCTCTCAATGTAGATCTGCGTTCTTCCTTTTCTGTTCTGAACACCGTCCAAAAATCAAAAATGAGCATCCTGGCTTGTCTATTGGTGATACAGCAAAGAAATTAGGTGAAATGTGGTCTGAACAGTCGGCCAAAGATAAACAGCCATACGAACAGAAGGCTGCAAAACTAAAGGAGAAATATGAAAAGGTACAGTAAAAGCAATACAATAATGGCTAAAGTTGTAGAGCTCACTGTAAATGTGTGACTTATGTTTTGCACCTAAACCATATATGGCTCATAATTCTAAATGCTTATGTCAGCCTTTGTTAGGCTTTAGAACATGTGAAGAGGTGTGCTGGGGCAGGTGTCTGGAACCCTTACAGTGATCCTGAGTGTATTTTTTTGCATGTCTGGAGATTTGACCAGTAAGATGCTTTACTACCAGAAAGCAGGTCACCTGCTTGCTAAAATAAATACACAGTAGTACTGCAAAGCACTGTGGTAATAAAATTCTTAAAACTGTCTGAATCACATGTGCTCTTGCCAACAGGTTTAAGTATGCAAGTCCCAAGGTTGAAATTCTTTTTTTCCACATGCTGTATTTGATCTGCACAGTATAGTATTATGGAATTACTGAAGCAGTACAAATTTGTCTTCACAGTTACATTGCTAGCAACTTAACAACATTTCTCTTGCAGGATATTGCAGCATATCGTGCCAAGAGCAAGAGTGATTCAGGAAAAAAGGGCCCAGGTAGGCCTGCAGGATCTAAGAAGAAAGCAGAACCAGAGGAAGAGGAGGAGGAAGAGGAAGACGAGGAGGAAGAGGAGGAAGAAGATGAAGATGAAGAATAAATGAATGTCCTGCTGTAAAGATTTATGTGCAAAATCCAATATTTTGCTAAGAATGTGAACTCAAGTGCAGCTCATGGTTAGCTTCAGTATAAAAATCTGTACAGAATTGTGTATAGGTGATGTGGTTCTTTGTAGGGAGACTTCAATTTATAATGTAAGTAGTAGCCAAGGGCTGCTGCAGTTTGGTTTGAAAAAAAGTTGTTGAATGTTTCTGCTGTTTCTTCATATTTAATGGTTTTGTTGAAATTCAGTGACTGATAGCCAGGTATTTCTTTATAGCTAAGTAAAAGAAAGGAGGTATCTTAATAGCTGATCTTATATTTTGTAGTATTTTGTTGCATTGTATTACTTTTTTAACAGTTTTGTAATAAAATGTTGTACATGATTATTGTTGTATTCATGATGTTTTTGAGAGGCTGGGCACTCCTATCATGCCAGAGTCCTGTGTGGGGTAGTGCTTTGCAGTGTTCTTGGGCTATTGCTGTTATGGCAAGTCTCTTAAGCTGTGACTCCTGGAGCTTACACAGGTGTTAAAACTTTTTTAACCACGATTTCCTCTCCCACATGTACTACCGTTAGTTGCAGTTGATGCTTTCCTTATGCTAGTGTTTGCCTGTGGTACCTTGTGAGTGAAAAAAAAAAAAATCAAGTTATGAAGTTGCTGATAATTATTCCTTGGTTGTTTTCTTCCCCCAGGCTGCTGGAGCACAGGTCTTATAGTTTTGTTTTGGTGTAATAGCTGATAATGAGTGAATTTTTTGAACTTTCTCCCAGAGCTCAGGGAACTCACTGGCCTTTTCTGTGGTCCCTATCAGGACAGGAAAGTTGGCTATATGACAGATGTGGTTAGAGGCATGTCTCCCCAGATGTTGCCTACTCCTTCCCTCTTCCCCTGGCCCCACTATTAGTGGCTTCTCATAAAATACACAGCTTGCAGAACAGCATGAAGAATGCTGGAATGTTACCTCCACACATGCCAACGGATTCCTGCAGAAAGGAGAGAAGGCATTTGTAAAGAACATGTGCTCCTGTTCATATGTTCCCCTTTGTGGTGGTAACAGTAGTGCCAGCTACACTATTTCTTGGCTTTCACTTTTACCTCACTCTATTTAAAAGCCTATATCTAATACCTAACAATATTTGCAAGTGGGAAATTTAGGATCCTAAATTAAACTAACTTAATTTTATTTGTTGAGATAAATACCAGGAAACAGCTTTTACTAGCCTATGAAAGCCCAACCCTGAAACATGTAATATCTAAAAAATTAAAGGGCAGGCTTCCAAGGTTTTGGTTAAACTGTCTCCCTATTGTCCATCAACTTAGGAAATAAATTTGTGTCCCGTCATTGTACATGTGTAAGATAGTGTTCTCAGCACTATAACTGTGGTAAATGTCACTGTAGTAAGTTAATGATAATGTAGTACTCTCAGAAATAAGTCTTGACAGACTATACTTTGTATATTCCTGTAAGTATGAAAATAAAGTAACTGTAAAGGCAATTCAAATATTTTTATACTGAAGTAGGTTTTAATCTTTGGGACCCTTAGAAACCCAGAGTTGTGTTTTCCTCCCCGCCTTGACCCTGAAATACTTAAAGTAGCATCAAAAGGATTAGCTGCTGTTTTACATATTGGACCTGCCAGAGGTACTTGGCATAGGCAGCATGAATGGCTCTGTTTTTCAGACTCGGATTTTGGGAAGCCACAGGCAAAAACTGTAAGTGAGAAGCAATGGTTCTGTGCACTATTCTTCCCGTGCTCAACAACATTTTCTCTTGTAGAATTTGCAGTCCTACAGCACCTGTATCCTTAAAAATTCTCCCAGCTAAAGGCAATTCCCTATCACAGTACGTAGCCAAGACCATGCTGGTCTCATTCATTGTCAGCATATCCTGTTCAGATTTTGCTGTTGAAGTGTACCATCACCTCCCTCACGCTCCCTTCCTATGCAAAACAGTGATGCTTCAAGAAGTCTTTCTGATTAGATTTAAATAATCTGCAGTGGAAGAGTAGTGTCAGATTAAAGTGACTAATTTGATTAATGGAAATGTTTTTTTACTTCTGCTCAAGTGCTTTTAAGTTGAAACAAAATATAAACCCTTCAAGTGTCCTAGGAGCTGCGAGGGTTATAGAATTTTAAATGCTGTGTCAGAATAAGAGTATATCCTGAGATAGTTCAGAATAAGGGAGCCTTTTTAATATTTTCCTCAGTGAAGTAAAATGGCTTTTGGATTCTATTTATTTAATCATTAACTGGCTAATTTAGCTTCGGCACAACTGCACAAATCAGTGCAGAGCTGCCCAATGTTTTCACTCTCTTGTAATGATGCTCTGTGAAACACTAGCTGTGAGTTATTTTTGTTTACGATTTCATTCACAAATATATCCTGACTACTGGACAGATCTTTTTTGCAAAAACCAGGCTACTGCACTGCTCTATTGCCTGCCCCACACCATGACACAAGTCTCTTTGTGTACACACCATGTCAGCATGTGCTGCAGCAAGCCGCAGCAAAGCTCTGCATCGGGCTCATCTGTCAACTGAGAATGATGTCATGACTAAAGATAATTATCATTAAAAAAAAAATAACATTTTGTCCATTCTCCAAGGATGTTGAATATAAAGGCAAATGCAAAATACCACATGAAAATGACTACTTTCAAACTAAGCTTCCAAAAGTATGATATGTCAGGTTAGGGGATTCAGATAATGCCCATCTGTGAATACTCACTGGAAAGGACTAGTAAGTGATCAAAGTGTAACAGGAATGTTCAGAAAAGATAAGGCCATAGAAGAAAGACTAAATTAGTTTTTCACATCAGTGTTCAATACAGACAAACCTCTGAAATAGCTTACTGGAAACTTTTCACTGGAGGTAAACTGGGAGGTCTGTCTAAAATCAAAACTAAAAGGGATGCTGCAAATGGTTGCAGGCATCAGGGAGAACTTGTGAGTGACGCTAGAGGTCCGCGCTAGAGGTCCAGCTTAAAGGCATCCCACTTAGTAAAGCGTATCAAAGGACTACGAAAAATAAAGCTGAGGTGGACAAAGAGCAGGAATGAGAGAATATCAAATGCAGGAAAGCAAGTCTATAGAAAATTCAAGTAATTTCTAGACCAATAAGCCAGAAAAAACAACACATCAACAGGCCAGACACAGCAACATGTGGCAAGGAAGAAGAGCATCAGAGTAACTTGAGAAAACAGATGGACTAATAATAACTCTCAAATACATCTGTCGTGGTTTAACCCCGTCTGGCAACCAAGCCCCATGCAGCCACTCATTCACTCCCCCACACGGTGGGATGGGGGATAGAATTGGAAGGATAAAAGTAAGAAAACTCATGTCTTGAGATAAAACCAGTTTAATAATTGAAATAAAATAATAATAAATTATAATGAAAAGAAAAATACCAAAAAAAGAGAAATAAACCCCAAGACAAACAAGTGGTGCACATTAAAAATAATTTCTCACTACCAACCCACCCAATTCTCAAGCAGTGGCTCTCAGCCAGCTTTCACCCTAGTTATATGCTGAGTCATATGGTATGGTTTGGGCAGTGGGCATCAGCTCTCCCAGCTATGTCCCCTTCCAGCTTCTTGTGCGGCCTCAACTTCCTTGCTGGCAGGGCAGCATGAAAAGTTCAAAAGTCCTTGACTTAGTGCAAACACTGCTCAGTGACAAATAAACCATCAGTGTGTTATCAACATTATTCTCATCCAATAACGAGAATCCAATCCAATACACAGCACTGTACCATCTAATAGGAAGAAAATTAACTCCTCCAAAACCAGGGCATCCTCAGAACCAAGAGGGCTGCCAAATTGTTCTGGGGACAATAGATGCTCAAGATACAGTAGCAATGACTAAAGAAGATTTCAGGAAAATAAAAATTATTTTTTAACTTTGTAGTGGAGTTTCAGGAAGTTTTCATGACAAAAATTTTTAATGGAAGAGGCATGGTGAAGCATCTGTCTCAAATCCAAGTGTAAAAGGCCTTGAAACAAAATGATAGGACAGATGGTATTCATCCAAGAGTTCTAAGGAAACTCAAATGCTGAAATGGCTGAACTATGAACCATACTTTATATTTTTTCACTTAAAACTGCCTTAGTGCTAGAGGAATGAAAGGTCACAAACATTACATGAATTTTTAGAAAACATTCTGTGGAGATACAGTGAGCTTCAGATCAATAATGCCAATACAACAAGTTGGTAGGAGCCACAGTACCTCTGAGAGCTGCCGGACAAATGGCTATATAGAACTTGTGATTTCACAAGAGGAAATCCTGTTCCATAGACCAATATCCATAGATAAATATTCATCAAAAAAACCCCAATGTGAACATGAAGACAAAAGAGATCAGATTGTTCTAGTCTACTTGAGTTTGTTCTGGTCAACTCATAAAAGTAAGTCACCATTGAAGATCTTTCATGAATAAAAAGAGCTAACAGTGAAGAATTGCAAAGACATCCTGCAGCCCAAAGTGACAGGATAGTAAAACCAGCAGGTGAAATATGGTATTACTACAAAGTGTATTATATGTTAATATGTGCTTCCCCATCACGTATGAAGGGGAAAAAGCAGGCCTAATATTCATGTCATGGGTAATGTGGGTAGACAATAAACTAAACTGCTTTAGTCTGGAGGAGATGCTGGAGCTGTAATAGATAATTCTGTGAAGATGTAGTGAACGTTTGCTGGAAAAACAAATAGCATGTTAGACATTATTAGGTAAGAGTCAAGAAAAAACCAAATATATGGTATTGCCTTTCATCTTCCTAAAGGAATACAAAATTTCCTTTTTCTTAGATCATCTTAGAACAAAGCCTGTTTACAAAGTTGGTCTCATTTTTCCAAAGTAAAACCTATGGTCTGGGAAACTGTAAATATGCACATGTATGTCTTGATTAGAACAGCTACAGAAATGGGGACTGACTGCAGTATATATGGGCTTTTGAACTCCTACAAAACAAGCAAAGTTGCAAATGAGTGTGGAGAGAAAATCAGGAAAAAACGTAATAGGAGTTTTACCTTTGATTAGCCAATGATCTATTGAACTGTTTCATAACAGTGTGCCATAGCCATCCGGCATATAACACTGGGACATAATCTAGTACATATTGCCCAGTGATGGATCATTTACTGTGTTGATGCTGTGGTGTGTCGCTGATCCTGCTTCACTTGCCTTACCACCCTTAGCATATATTTATTTTTCTGTTTGTTTTCTCATTTTGGCTTGTATTTCTTTCCACATCTTGAAATATCTTACCTTTTGCCAGCAACCTCTGCATCTCCAAAATTGCTGGGCCTCTTGTATGAGCTGCATCACAGCCCGTCTGCTTTTCCACAATCCCATTTGGTTCCAGTGTCAAGAATTCCATAACAGAGCCCAGATGTTGAGCTCACTGCTGCATTCTCCAATGCACACAGTCCTCCAGGGATACATTAAGTCTCCTAACTGGGGGATATCATGGGATTCAGACCTACCTGATCAAAAAGCTGACTGCCTACACAGATTCCTCAAATTACTTAATTGTCACAAGCCAGCACCCTTTAGTGAGTGAACACGTATGTTGCCCTGATTATCCTGACATCTTGATATCAGCTATCCCCCTTAGCCTCAGTGTTGGAGAGGCTTTTGATGTTCCAGGACTGAATATGAGGTCAATCACCAGAAAAATCTTTATAGTTAGCAGATCCAGTGCTCCACCTATAAGTTGTATGGGCCAAAAATGTAATGGTAAAGTCCATACCCCTAAATCAGTTCTCCAGCAGAGCTAGAGGGTTGATATTTTGGTAGACAAGATCACAACATCCTAAAAGGCCTTTTGAAAAATGAGTTGTTGATGATGTTATTGTTGGTGCTGCTACTTTGAGACTAGCTCCTGGCTGGCTGAACCCTGCATGGACCTAGCATGGACTACTCCTTCAGGAAATAAGACCCTTAACAAGCCTTTTTAATCTGCCTATATCTCACTAATTTGTCACAGCAGAGGAGTGCACTGCAGAGCCAGCAAGCCTCTTCAGAAACCTTCAAACTCTTTGCATAACTCAGATGACACGACCAAAGTTTGCCTAGATTCAAGCAGTGGTTGGGCAAATTCTGGACTATTAAATAGAAAATACTATTTCTAGTTAGAAAGTGCTTGAGCTATATAATGCCAGAAGTAGGAACAATCTTAGACAAGAGTCCTTGCCACACCTTTTCACTCTGCCCCATGCTTTTTGACCACAGTGATCCTTCTGACCACTGAGATAGGCTACTGCACTACTGGGACTTTTGATTTGATCTTGCATATGCTTTTACGTTCTAATATTTTGTTCAGTCCTTATCCTAATTCAGAACATTTTTTAGCTGGTCCATCAGAGACAAAGGGTCCTGATATTTCTGGAGCAGGGACTCCATTTTCCTCATTATCATCACATGGAAGATGATGGGATACTGTAGCAGGAAGAGAAAAAAGCAGGAGTGTTTCTATCTCCAACTGGCCCAATTCAGTATTACTTTATCTTCAACAGCTTTAATATCAGTAATAACCAGACCCCAGTCTGCTACAGGGTTACAGAATTGTTTCCCCCAGCAATACCCCACGCCATCTTACCTTCGCTCACAGACAGCAGGACAGGCAGCTTTCCCTTCCATTGCCAGGTTGATTAGCTTGGCATCTTCAGGACAGGTAAGACTTCAGTGCATTCATCAGTGCAACTGAAAGAGCAGCATGACTAGAAGTGCTTCCAGAGTTGGGCATGCTTCTTCTCCTGGTCAGCTTTTCCCAAATCTCCCCTTCTTATGAACTCACAAGAATCTTCCAGAAGGCTTTTACTTTCATCCAGTTCTACTTTCACAGTTTCTGCTGGCTAAGAAATAAAATTATGAAAACTGCATTCATAGCTGCCTGTTGGGCAACTGTGATGGCCTCGAGGGCTCTGGCAAGAGGCTGTAGCCATCCCACAGGCTCAGGCCAGCAAGGTGTCCATTGCCAGGCAGGGCTCAGGGTCTCCTGTGCCCACTAGAGAATGACACAATGCTTCACCGGTGGGACGAGATCCCTGGGTGTATGGAAGCACAGCTTGGAAAAGGGTGTTTTCACCCAACAGCCCTCAGGAATTACAATACCAGTCTTCATGGCTCTGGCCCACTGTTACCCACAAGCACTAAAGCTGTATCCTCTGGCAGTGCTAACTCAGAGAACATGCAACCCCACACACTGAATATCCAGAGGACTTTCTGCTCAAAGACCCAGTGCTGTTTAATGTTGGGTCTTGTTGAAAGATACTGCCGTACATTATCCTCCTGAGGAAATCCTTCCACAGATTTCAAGGGCAAAGGCTGTATTTTAATTCCTATTTCCACTCTAGTGCCTTCAAGGGATTCAAAAAGCCTATTCCAAACCAGGCTTCTTCATCTGAAGACTGGTTTAGCAACTCTCTGGGCATGTTTCCTTCTTAGCTGACATATACTGCCACCAGCAGCTCTTTCTAGGGAAGTAAAATATCTTCTCTCCATTATTTTCCCTTTAGCTGTCAGGATGCTGGGATGCTCAGCCAAAGGGCTGCTGTTGCCATCATGCACATCTCAAGCATATTTTGTTTTGATTTTATTATGAGTTAGTGCTATGCTGCTTCTCCCACCTTTCTGATCCTTTCTTGTCCAGGAGACATTACGCTTGCACAGGAAACATCATGTAGTTGTTTGAACTGTCCCACCACTGAGGGCAGTTCTGCTTTCCCACTGTATGATCCCATTCTGGAGAGCTGTGGGAACTATCCAGCACTCAGCCCTCCTTTACCTGCACTCCATTTCAGAGGGGACACTGTTTTTGTCCCTAAACCAAACGTGTTTCTTCTCTGTGGAGCATATTAGTGAGAAAAAGGATCTAACATGCAAACATACCTTTTCATCTTGGTGTTTGAGCAGCTCTAACTCCTCCTTAAAGATGTTTGTCACCTTTGTTGACCTGTTGATTGAAGGAACATGAGTTTTTCATCAGAAAGTGCAGACCCATCAGACCTTCAGCTGTGCCACTACCTGGTTGAGGAGTCTCAATCCACACTGTTGTTCAGAAAAGCCCCAGAGCACAGCAATATGGTGAAAATCCCAAAGGTTTTGCCGATAGATTAGTTTTAGTTTTACTGGGACCCATATTACATGGTAATGAAGAGCACTTCATTTGTTTGTCCATGTAAAGAGTGGACTAGATTTTTAAGATTATAAAAAACAAAAGTTATTAACCATTACCTGAATTACCAAGATATATAATCCACAAAAGTACCTCTTCCACTTTGCTGGGATCCATACCAGTGACAGGAGCTGAGGGTGCAATGACAGAGGCAGCGTGCAACAGTGCATATTGTGCCCTTGTGCCCTTGTGGCAGCAGTGTATATGAGGGAAGATGGCCAGAAGTTCCCCACAGCAACAGGAGGGCTAACTTGGTTTCAGACTTCAGGGCTCACTCACAGTTCATGTTTTTTTTTTTTTTTGAAAACCCCAAGACAGCCAAAATCACCTACATTTTTGGATAGTTTATCACTTTTTCTACCTAGATTCATTCTACATAGAGAGTCCTCTAATGCAGTGCCAGCCAAACTACACAGCTTACTATTCCAATGCTACAGGAGTTCACAGGAGGCTTGCAGGGTAAGTAAAGTCAACAGCCAGAGTACTAAATGCTGGCAAACACTTCTGATGTTTGTAGAAAGTGCATATTATCCTGGAAGATAACCACTGACACTTCTCAAGGACTATTCTCATAAAAGTATGCAAGATAAGATTTCAGAACACAGCAAGACAGAGTATTCCCATGCCTTTTATAGTGAGGAAAACAACAAATAGAAACACTGCCATTTTCATTTTCCTTGAGTTGTTTCTTTTCACCGCTTACAATTGATGGATACAAGCTCACCAGGAGGGAACAAACAATAAATGCTTTTACAGAAACAAAGTTTGTGTTCAGTGGTGTAGATAATTTCTTCTTCATGCTCTTAAATTCCCCTTCTTATTACTTTGCTTCCATGGATCTTGCACAATTTGATCTTCTTTAACATAAAAGTAAAACTAATATACAGCAAAATCTACCAAAGCACCTTTTATGTTTTTATAGACAGTGGTATGTTTTGCTGTTTCTTGTGAGAAGTTCAGAGGTAAGCATAAAATTTTTACACCTCTGGCATGGTGTAATAGATTTCAAGTTTCTTGATCTCGTTTCAGAATAGTAAGTTGATAATTTTTGACTTTAGGGACTGCAATTTGGAAGCAAATGGTATGGAAGAAGCAAACAGTAGTAAAGGAGATTGACTAGCAATAGGGAGAGAGAATGTGTTGATGCTAGGACAGCATCAGTGGGGACATCATCTTTGGTCCTGCCAAAATTGTGCTGTAGATTCTCCTGGTGCTAGGATCTCTGGCAATGAAGCAAGATGTCCCATCCTTCCTGTCAATCCCTCTTTTCATACATAAAAGGGTATTACCTACATGAATCGTCTGTTGCTATACCTCCAGGGTTTTGTCAAAGGAGCCTTTTGAAATCTGAATAAAAAGTGCACTGACAGATGTGGCTGGGAAGAAGGAATCACATCTGTAAAAAAGCCATGTAGATTTCAGAATTTAGGTTTGCTCTTAGGCCAGGACTTGTGTCTTTCATGTCCTGATTTAATTGCATACTCTTTTGCTAAGGAACCTCCTCAGGAAAAAATAGTGTGATTGAAATATGTTTGTTGGCAGAAACATAAAGGGACTAAGATAAAATATAGTCAAAACACTATAAACTAGTCCTGACCTTGGTTCTACTTTAGAAATCATTCTCAAGTTCATTTTCTACCAGCATATTAAATCTAACTAATTAGATTGGGGCACGTGATACAAAAATCCAAATATGTCTATGTGACAGCTCTCAGTGGGAATTTAATGTTTCATTTCACTGGGAAAAAACCTGAGTCCCCACAGACGCAACAAAAGGTACCTAGGTAAAAATTAAAATAAACCACTTTTAATATTTGTAAGTTTGTAACATTGAAAGTTGTCTAGATTTTGTAGTACGGGGTTTCTATAAAGATAATAATCCATTTTTACTCTGTAAAAATATAGCAAACAAAAAAATTCAAATATTTTATTTACTTCACCTAAAAAACAAGCAACCCATGAGTAAGATATACACAGGTTTCCCAGATTTATCCCTAATAAATTTTTTTAAAGATTTATACAATTTCTACAGAAACATACAGTGTATCAAAATCTGCATAAATCAAATTTATAAAATATGTAGAAATGCATAGTGATATTATCATCAACTTACAAAGCAAGAATATGGGAATTATTTTCCTCCAAGCTGGCTATAGTAAGAAAAATTAATTACAGCAACAGCTTCTTATGATCTCATGTCTTGTAAGGTTTCAGTCTCACATACAGATTCATATTCACATACAGCATCAGCTTTCAATGAATTGCACATAATACCCATTGAAAATGCACACCCGCACAATTTATGTGCCATCATTCTTTCTCTTATGCATAGTTGTATGATTAAATTAATCTACCCAACACACAAATGGAGTCAGTTTTCATACACACAAGTAACAACTACCAGCACACAATCTTATTTTCCTTTTTCCAGTTTCTCCCTCCTTTATTTTCTGTGTTTTTCATAGCTCTGAAAGGATAGATGAGAAGTTTAAAGTAACTAGGAAAGATCCCAAACTAATAGATCAGTGCAGACAGCCCTATGAAGATCAAACTCTGTCACCAAACATGATATATAACCCTTGTTAACATCAATGGAAGCTGCATGCAATGCTATTCTAGACTTCAGGGAAGTATTTAGTTATACTTAATTGTGTGACATGTTGTAGGGATAACTGTTATGAAATCAGTACACTGATGTCAACGTATAAGTCACAAAATCTGGACAAAGGAAGTGAGGATAAGTAATTTCTCCTCCACCTCTCTATTCATTTAGCATAAATATTTATACTCCTAAGGGAGTTTGCATCAACTCCTTTCCAGAACATTTTAAAAACAACTTCTTCACATTCTACTCTGTACACTATAGCACCAATCAGTTGAGTTTTGTTTGTAATCCCTCTAGAGAAGTTGCAAATGACAAAAATAAGAAGAAATAAGAAAATTAGTACGAATCAATGTGGTTTCAGGGTTTTCATTTCTTTTTTTTGAATCTAAATCTGGCATCCAAACTGGCTGACAGATGTCCTTCTAACGAATTACACAGATGCGTTAAAAGCTGGATGCTTTTTCCTAATTAAAAGTTTTAGTCCACCTCTAAGTGATTTCCATTCAAAATAACAATATAAATGAAGCATTTGATTATTTCCAATTTTTACATTATTGTGCAGCTTTTTTTTTTTTTTTTTTAAATTTTAATTATTTTCGTATAAGGCATGGTTGAAACAAAAAGTTAGTTCTTATAAACTCTTAACTGGAATTGTGAGAGTGTTTACCTCCATCAAAATGTACCACATTAGCACTAAACTCAAAACTCTTCCTTCCACTGTACAAAGCATTCAGTTGAAGTAGAACAGCCAAACCGGCAATAGAAATTTGTCTTTGCTAACACAGTAATTACACAGGGTGGTACAGTTGGTCCCTACCCCTGGTGACAGCTCATAAAAATCCATTGTATAATTTTCAACAAATGCTTTTCTTGTGAAAGAGAGAAATGAAAGAGGCACTAAATATGTTGAAATTCATCTTCCAAAAAAGCAGCATGACTGTGAAAGAAGGCCACCCTGGCTAATAACCTGTGGCAGTGCTTAGTAAGATGTAAAATTAAATAAAAATATACAATAGGTTGATAATCACCAAGTTCTATGAAAATCTGGTTACTCCAACCTTTTCAAGTGTGTGTAAAAAAACTGCCTTCAGACCCCTGAGTGTAATCCCAAAGAAGACAACGCTTTTAACTATGTTCCTGTGAAACATAGCTAACAGCACATAGATTTACCAACATCTTAAAACAAAAAGATGTAAACATCTACAGAGTTTAAGGTAAAGCACTTTTGTAAACATTAACTGCAGATGATAATGTTATTGTAATAATCACAGTTCCTCTACGTCCTTCATCCAAGCCAGGAGGCTCACAGCTGTACAAAGTTAATAACTGCAGCAGTTTTCAGGCTATTCTCAGTCCTGTACAAATGAATGCGTCAGTAGGTAGGTTTTGTCTGTCTACACACTAAGGATGTTGTTCATTTCCCATTTTTGTGTTGCTTTACTGGAGTCACACTCTGAAATGAAAACTTGATGGAGGACTTCGGAGCGATCCAAGCACTTCCCTGATGGAATGTGAGTAAATCTCTGCAGATTCTGAAAAACAAAACCATCAGGAAAATGTGTTGGATTTTTGTGTTGGGTTTATTTTTGGTTGTTTTGGGAGTTTTTTTTCACATTTTCTTTACACTTGCAATATAGCTATTTACAAAACCAGGTTTCAGGATCCCAGAACAGATCAATTCCATACTCATTTTACTATTAGTTAAACCTAGAGTTTCATAGCCTTCTTTGGTTCATGTAGGTGTACTTGAGGTGCCTCCTGTTTCTCCCAGGCAAAAGTCTCCTAAGGAATTGAGAAACCGGTATCTAAAATGCGTCTAGCCTTTTCATTCATCCTGTAACCAAACTAAAATATTGACTCTTGAGGTCAGCTCTACGAGGATTTCACTGGGCAGATCCTCCTCTGGTTAGCCCTTGCAGAAAGCAACCGCACAACGCTAACATTAACCACATGGGAAAAAAAAGTACTAACTTGACTCCCCGTTTGGCTGGCAGAAGGAAGAGTAGGGAGTATGAGAGTTAAGTCTGGCTTCTGGAGCAACAGGAGGCTGCCTGAGAAACTGCAAACATTGTGCCAGGCACATTCAGGCTGACTTGCACATTTGGCTCCTTCCACACTCCCCATGCTGCCTTGCTTTAGTCTCCTGCTTGCTGCCCCACTGTGCCAGGTGCAGCCCTGACTTGCCCACTGGTTGTTGCGTCTAGTGTGGAGGGTAAGAGAGAAGAAGGAAGCCCATGGCACTGCGGCTGCAGCCCTGCCCCATGTGCCCAGCTCCCCCTAACATGAGGACCCTCTCCACCACCCCCATACACGTTTGCATGACTCAATGTTTGTTCAGCTCAATACTTGCTGGAACGTGGCCAGACATGGGGGACCTCTACTAGGAGAGGTAAATGGATGTCTGGACAAAAGCAACAGGCGCACCATGGCCAGCCCTGTTCTCAGTGCTTGCTCATGGGCACTGAAGCCTGCTACTGCTCCGTGCTCAAGCGGCACACATCACACCCACGAAACGGGCACACAGGCCTTCATTCCAGAAACAACCAGCCAAACAACCAGATAAAATCTCTTGGCAGCTTTCATTTACACGAGGCCACGACATTTTTCAGCAGTTCATTTTGTTCCTTCCACCTTCCTCATTAGAAGAAATGGTCATAGCCTCTGTTCTGCACAGCAGAGTGCGCCAAATGCCAAGTATTTACTTGGTTACACATCCTTGGTGGTTCTTTCACTCTCACTCTCCCTTTTTTTCCCTTCTAGAAGCCAGTCAGTGTTTTGTTCTACAGTCCAGACCACGCCCATTGGGCTTCCTTACAACTTGTGGTAATAAGCAAACAATTACACAAACTGGTACCAGTGTAGAGGAAATGGACCTTCTTGCATAAAAGAAATGCTTAGAGAGAAGTCAAGTAACATGCTGGGATGTGCTAGAATGGCTGAGAGTTAACAACTGCTCTGTATTATTCCAGTATTAAAACCAAAGCCGGCAGGCACCAAAACACTGCCCATTGATTTTTATATTTCAGATTTAAAGAATTTGTCTGTCTATATGGCACAAGAAAGCTGATCTGGGTGGAAATGGCATTACAGTACCTGGTATTTCCTAGTTCAATGTAAACACCAGAAAGAGTGGAATGGCTTAAAGGATAACAAAAAGATTTTGCTTCACTCAACAGTGCCCTCATTTTTTGAATTAATAAATATGCAATATGCTAGATAGACTGAAGAAAAATTGATACAGAATAGTTTCTTAGATACAGAACCAAGTTAAGTGTGGCTATATCCAGGGATAACATCACCCTTAGACTATTCAGTCCCATTTTTTAAGAGACAAACAGAAATAGAACCTTAGACATTTTTTGAAATAACACTTACAAAACTACTATGGACAGAGAACTCACAGATGTAGTGACTAAACAAACTGTAGCAGCCTTCACATGTATACCAGCAAACATTCCAAATCTTTATTAAAAATTTATAGATTTTGCAATAGCGTTATAACAGCACCACACCCAGAATTAACAACAGAGCATGTTATTGTTATTAGAGAATGGCTAATGCACAGGAAAAAGAAATACTGAAGTAGACAAAGACAAAACAAAAATCCAGAGTAATATTACATTTACCTGCTTCTATGCAGGCTTAAAAATATCTTGTGTCTTTAAACAGAGAAACACTTCAATTTAGACCACCCAAAATTAGACCTAATACTGAGTCTAGCTGCTAAATGCACTCCAGCATTTACGCAATCTTCTCACAGCATACATGAGATAAAGAAACTTTCTTGATAGAAAGCATGCAAGAAGAGAGGGTGATGGCACTAAAAGCTTTTATAAACATTGTCACTGGTAGTGGACATGCTCTTTGCTTCCTCTGACACAAGTGCTAACTCCTAACATACAATGGCAGCACATGAGTCTCATGAGATTTTCCTTAAAGATTTTGCTACAGAAGACAGCAAGTAGAACCTATAAACAAAAGCATCTTTCCCTAGAGGAAGTTTTTCTGGCAAGTCTGTATTTCTGAGAATGTACCATTTACAAGTTACTCTACTTGATTCAGTTAACCCTGTCATAGATCTTTAAATTCAGATACATAAAATAATTATTAAAAGCTGCAAAACCTAGGATGAAGTCTAAAAAATTGTTATCTTATATATATCTGTTGCATACCTTGAAGAATTGCCAATCCTTGTATTCATTCTGATTACAGTGTGTAATCATAATTTTGGATCCATCTGGTCCTTTAGTTAAGCACTGATCGTACTGCATGAGTTGATTAGCTTCGTTGATTCGGAAAAGCTAACAGAAAAAAAAAAAAAGGCATTTTTTTTAATAGTTGACTCAAGGAGTATTTTAGAAACACTGAAAATACAATGAAATAGCTACATTCGAAACATTCTCTGGTTTTATTACACCTGTCCTTCAGGAGAGTTCTTTATTTTACACAATGTAACACGCTTTTACTATCACGCCACTAAATTTCATGGATAACTTTCCTGTAGGATTTCGAAGGCTAAGAAACTTAACCAGCAAGACAAAAATGGTAAAGGGATTCCTATCTGGGAGATTTCTGAAAGTGTTTGATTAAAAATCTTTTTATGATTTCATGGCCAAAAAATCCATTATCTTTGTAAAAGTCTGGTAGTAAGCCCTTGGTCCTGGACAGTAATTTCATGTGAAGACAGTAAAATGTTGGCATTCTACCCATGGAGGAAATAAAACTAATGCATCTAGGTACAAAAAGATTATCCTAGCTACTTCTTATGAAATAATTATTACAGGGTGTTTTGAATATCATATATAGAAAAAGTAGTTTAGGGAACCTTTTCATTAAGTATCAAAAAAAAAAAGATATTTCCAGGGACTACTAAGAGCCAACCCACGTGTTTGTAAAAACATCATCCTGCATGTGATTTCATGACTGTTGTGAAAAAACTGCCTGGTTTAAGTTTACGATGGCTTTAATAAGGACTTTAAATTCTGAAAGACTTTCCAACCAAAAAAGATGTAGAGACAGAACAGCAGGTTTGTGTGGTAGTGTGGGTAGATTTGTGAAGATACAGGTCAAAGACAAGAGAACCTTGGATTACAATCATCTAATAGTAATTATGTTCTGTCAATTAATTTGTAAATGAAGCAGAGACAAATTTCTATTCAATTTCTTCTGTCATGCATTGAAAGAGAACTTATTGCACAAAAGTATTTTATACTTCCACTAGAATAAAACAACTCTGAAATAATTGAGCCAAAGTGAGTAAAGGTGTTATTCTGAAGGATTAATTATTAAGTGAAGATAAGTGATGACTCAGCAGCAATGATAAGAGCTGCAGTTATTCTAACGCAGTGATAGTTGCTTCCTCAGGTACCTGCTTCTCTGAAGAAGCGATTATGAATCTGCCTTCAATTTTATACCATTAATGTTTTAAATGGTATTTTCAGATTGCCGTATTTTAGCAATGTCAGTACGCTTGTGGAAAACCCTAATTCCCACCCTTGTAGTTGGCACCTAAGTGGCTTTATGTACAGACAGACTTAAGAGAAAACCAGCCTGTTAACCATCCACAGCAATCAATTCTCCTTCAGACTTGTCTCCAAGCTCCTTACCTGATTTCCTCCCATTCTGTGGCAGGGGCCAAGCTCAACGAAGCCACCATTGGTGTGCCCCATGCTGTCGATGCAATATGAGGTTTCAAAGCCTCTAATCTGAAACAGAGGTTTTGCATTCTAAGTTAGTCTCCAGAAAAAATAAGTGACAATAATGAGTTCAGAGAATTCCCACTTATTTTCAAATGAGAAACAGGTATCCGACAGAGAGATGAGACAAACCTGTGTATGAAATTTAGATACTGATGCTAACCCATTCTGAAAAATGAAGCTTCAAGCTGCCCATGTTAATTTGCAGGCTTTTATGTGAATTGGAGTACACTGCTAAAGTTAGAGTTACCAAGCTTAGTTCCAGATTAATAACACCAAAAATATCAATTATTTTAATTTTATTCAGTCTTCTATCAGAGCATGTTTCATCTCCCAGGTCTTCATAAACAAAGCAGGAGCTCAGCTAAGTTGCTCTCTCATCTTGTGGATGAAGAGAAGTGGGATGTGGAGAAGTTAAGCACAGCAGCTGTTACCCACACATCCACTGACCCGGCTGCTCAAATGTACCTTCTGCAGCAGCAATTACACAGGAAAAAAAAAAAGAAAGAAAGAAGTAAAAAGTGATGAGGGGCAGGCACAGACACAGGGATAAAGAACAGAAGTCCTGTCATAAAACATGCCTCAACTCCTGATTATCTCCCTCCCTGCTCAGAAGGGCCAACAAGCAGATTTATACAGACTTTATGACACAAATAACATTCCAGATCTATTTTCTTTGCCAGACACTCTATCTTCTTCGTAATATTATAGTAAGTCTGTGTGACTAAGCTTAGCCCTGACTGTCAGAGGGTGTTAGGGAAGATAAACCCCCTAATTTCATACCTTACAGTTTGGAAATGCAATCACTGTGGCATTACAAATGGTGGGGGGGCGGGGGGAGGAAGGATTTATCAGATGTAGAATAACTACTAGACTGTGAAGAAGAGTTGAAGAAAACTTCAGAGAAGTCTCTGAACTTAGAGCTTTCCTGTTGCTTCACTAGACCTGCTTGCTTTTATCAGAGATGATTTCCCACAAGGTCACCATTATTATTTTATTCTCTTCAGATGCTTTCCCCGTGGTGAATAGTACTATACCCTGTGCCTTCCTAACCCTTTATGTGGATTCAAAAGAAGGTCTAAGGCTAATATAGTTGCTGATACTTTTTGCCAGCTTTCAGGTAAGACATCAAGGCAGCATTGTTCACTTGGTCCCTCAGATAAAAGATTATTTGTACCACCTTTCAGCATGCACACGCTCTGTGTTGGTAATTCTTCTGAGAAATTAGAAATAACACTTTCTTGGCCATAGGAAACAGCATAGATCTGTAGTTTCTAATGCACTTTTGAAGTTACAAAAACAGGTGCATCATATCTTGGGAAAGAGGACTGTTAAATTTGCTGGGACACAGGAGTTGTCCTCAGCTAGTGAGAAGATTTTCTGATTTTGCCTCAATAATCTACAAAAGTGAAACTAAGACCAGAGACAGGGCAAGGCTGGAACCAACTGCAGAAGAGAAAAAAATTAAAATCTAAAAGCAGGCAGGGACTGCAATAGGTGCTCTCCCAGGTGTGGGCTAAATGCCAGAACGAGACAGGGAGGATTCAGTGAGGTTTCCTGCATTCACCTGGTGATACGCTACCTCTCTCTGTCAACCACCTGAAAATGCCACATTTGTAACCTTTTTCTTAATTCAAAGAAGTCATACTCATATCTATTAATGCTGGAAATGATGGTTACAGAATCGTATCAAGGGATACGCAGATAAGGGATTCACCAAGGCTGTAATTGTATGAGTACACCCCAGTCTAGCAAAGACAGGCAGAATGTACTTCACCTGGATTTCAGGATCTATTCTTTAGGCCTTCACAGAGAAATATTTTCACCTGTTAATCTTCACCAATACTCCTACATGCAGGATTCACATTTTTTCATTTGAGAAAACATATATTCCAATTATGGAAAAAAGAGCTTTACATATAACTGAAGACAGGCCTAGACACAAATCATCTTTCAAGGACCTGTGGAGCTAATTAACAAAAATCACACCTGCCAAAGTAGATATAATTTTTTTTCTGGGTTTATATCTCTATAGCTCTCTGGATAGTATCATATAGCTTAGAACAGCAGTAATCAAACAGCCTGTTCACAGAGTGATATCAAGTAACAATTGCGTCCTTTTGAATTCCCAATTAAAAAAAAAAAAAAACAAACCTCCTAAAATACATAGAGTACATATTTGTTGTACTTACCTCTCCCCAGTCCACGTTTTTAGCTGGTAAGGGATAATATGAAGTTATGTCATATGCTATTTCTTCCATAAACCACTTAAAACTTTTGCAGTTGTGATCTTCACGGAATTTTTTCAGCTCGGATATATCTCCATAGGGTAGTGCTTTTGTCTCCGGCCGACTGGCATAGAAGTAATCTTTGTATTCATCCCACCACACCTCTACAACTCTGACATAGTTCTGTGAAAACAAAGACACCGCGGTGACCTCAAAACACACACAATGTCTCAGGCACAACACCATGTTAATAACAGAAATTTAAGGATTTATTCTCTTAAAATAACAGCATGAAATTATTATATAGCACTAATAATTTGTTGCCATCAATAGATTATACAAGTGAATATTTTTTCAAATTGTAGTTTAGGACTGAAGCCAGCAAATTAAACCAGGTTGCTTAATGACAGTGCAATTCTTTTGTGAAGGTTAGAAAATATCTATTTGAAAATAAAGCCTTTTCAGTTTTGAGTGCAATAAAATGTTGCATTAACTTGCTCTTACCAGAAACTGCAATTTAGGGTTTCTATTCACCTACAGTTTTAATACAGAGAATGATATGTGTTAGTCCATTATGGGGAAAAAACTTCAGACAGCTGTCTCACTCTTTTCTTGAGGTGATGTCTAATTTTTATCTCATGGTTTGAGTAACTCTTATAGAACTGTAAGGTATCTGAGGAGTTACCAACCTTTATGGTAAAATGCAAAGCATGCCATTTTCCCAGGTGTCATTTACTGCTTCTTAACTAATAAATGCAGTCACAAAAGTCTGAGAGATGCTAGATTCCAGAATTCACTAACTCAGCCTAGGATCACACCCAGTCAAGATAATGGGAGATTTCAAACCCAGCATCATCATCTCCAGGAGTGTGCTATAGTTACTAGAGTTGTTCATACTTACTTGGGCACACTGCAGCAAAGGCTTGAAGTGCTGAGGTAATAGGAAATGTGATTTGTACCTCAAAGATGGTGGGGGAAGGCTTTAGAGCAAGAAGGTGGGTTCCAGGAATTTTTACTCTTAATAACAGTGGGATTAGCACAAAGATTTCTCTCCCATGAGGATGACTATCTCAGCTTTATACACTTAAACAGCTCTCTAAATTGCTACTGATAATTTAAACATGTTTATCTAAAACTGTTCTTATCTGAAATCAAAACCACCTTCAAGGTTGCTTCAAAACAGTACCTTTAATGTAGGAGAAGACCCAACATACACAGGGGGTGGATTTCCTTGCCAGCCCTGGAGACGATAGATGTGTCCGACACGAGAACAGGGAACAAACAGCAGTTTTCCCCCACACTGCCAGATCTATAAGTTAAAGCAAAGGTATTATTTATATATATGTACAGGAATTTAAGACAGAAAGATAATAAATCACGGAAGAGTTGTCAGCTTCTTTTCTTACTATACCAACAATGATATATTTATATATTTTTCACTTCATTTGTAAGCATAAAAAAATAGGTCTCTGAAATGAAAGGCTGTACTGAATACATCTTCAACTCAGCCGTAAAGTTACTCAACTAAAATAATTTTTTAAAAAGTTTTTTAAAAAGTTGGCCACGTCATTCCGTTACTATTTTAAACCAGCACTAACAAATGAGTGCACAAAATCTGGAACTGGGTAATTTTTATTATGACAGAATAAATGATATTTTGATTTCATTAAATACCTCACATGCCATCACTAAGATGGGTTTTGGTTAGATGCACATTCACATTCAAGTTTTTCTTAACAAAGACTAGGAGGAGATAAGGATGTCTTAGGTAACCCATTGCTCCAAGTAGAAATGGATTTTTCTTTAGCTATAGTAGCTGAAAATAAAAAAATGGGTAAAATATATTACTATCCTAAAATTCCCTCTCTCCCACACATCCTTGGATAATCTCTTTATGGGGAAAAGAAAACATACATAAATTTGAATTTAGTTGCTCCTAGTTTAGACAAGTTTAATTGTAACATCAAATCCAAATTCAAACTAACTTTGGGGATGTTCCAAATTAGTCCAAATTACAGATTAAAAGTATGACTCACCAGTATTAGAAAAAATGGGTAGAATTGTTTACTTTCTTCATTGTATCAGGATATTAATTTTCTTAAGTTTCATCAAAAAAACTCCTCAGATATGCAAGGCCATTCATTATATTTGTTATCTAGGAGTCAGTGTGCAAGACTGATAAGTGTTTAGGTCTTCTGGAGATCGGTTGTTATCTATATGAAACCAATTTGCAGGTCTCTATGTACTGAGCACTTCAAATTGAGAACTACTGTATGTAATTTCAAACATCATTTTACTCTAAGCAAGATGGAGAATTATATGGATAAAGACCCTGTGTGTGTAACATCCTCAATAACTACTTTTTTGTGTATGGATTTACAGCTGAGCAAGTGCACTCAGAGCTTTCCTCTAAATCAAGAAGAGCAAGGGTAGCTAGGGGAGCTCTGAATGTACTTTTAGTAAAATTCAGCTATGATTTCTCAGATCACTACTGAGGATATTAGACATCTCCACTTTTGTTACTTAATTGGGTCAGATTCCTGCTGTCTGCCACTTGTGTCATTATGAGTACTGAAGCTACAAGAAGCTAATTACGATCATCTTACATTTCCTGCTAACTGAAGAGCATGAATACGCCTAGGAGAGAAAATAAAACCCTCCACAGTGATTATGAATTATGCAGTTAGCATTTCAGTTATGAAGACTTCCCTTTTAAAGAAGTTCTTGAAATTCTGAAAAGTATATGAGATAATTTTTCACTCACCAAAATGGTAGGGAGGAGGCAGATTACTTTTTGTTGCACCATTATATACTTCACAGGCGCACATGCATAAACTGAGTGCTCCTTGTTCTCTATCATCGCTTTCATTAGAAGCGACATTTTTCTATACTCACTATGAGAACACTCAGTTTCTCCCCATCAAATTTGTCAGTGTGCTTTCACATTAGATATTTGGGTGGTGAGGGGCACAATCCCCAACCATTATGAAAATCTAGATTACGCATCATTTGTGCCTCAGCACGTGGCCACCTCTCTGAACACTTCTGTCCCAAACCCCACAAGTAAACACTGAGGAGACACATCTCTGCCACAATATCTCCTCACAACAAAACATTCTGGGCTTCATGAGGGAGAGGTAGGTCTGCCTGAATTCCAAACATAAAAATATTTGTAGAAAAAAACCCAAAAAACCAAACCTCTCAAATTGAATTAAGATTCAAATATTGGTGTTACCTTGTAAGAAATTTCAAAATTTTCACCTCCCCAAATTTGAAGCCCTGGATCATACAGACCCAGTTCAAAGAAGAAATCACGTTCAATGGCAAACAAGCCACCAGCCATTGCAGGGGACCTAAAAAAGGAAGACAGTGTAACTCCTTCTGCCAAAAAGAATACAATACCACTCACAGGAAGCAGAGTTTAAGGAAGTAATTCCCAGTTAACATATAGTAAAGATCAAGTAAATGGCAATACATTGAAAAATCATAAAGCTTTGTCATCAGCTTGCTGCAATATTCTGAAGTGGCATCTATATAATTTTTACTGAAGTAACAGATTTTATTATGTTGTAGGTTTTCTTCTATAATCAAATTATTTAATTAATGAATTTGATGATATATAATTTTGTACTGAATTATCCATTCAGCCAGTCAACATGCTTGTATTAAAATAATTTTTTTAAAAAAAAGTAGATAAGAATCAGTGTGATGAGATGTTTCTGTCTTGAAACTTTTTCAAGTTTTTGAGACAACATGTGACACTGCAAAGCTGACTTAGGTTTATGTTCTGAGGAGCTGCCACACTGAAACATATTGTCTATTAAACAAGCAACAGAGTTTTTTCAGCTGAATGATATGTTTCTTATCTTCTTCCTCTAGCTCTTTTTCTACTACTGCCATAGGAAACACTTTACATTATACTCAGTGAAATTTTTAAGAGGGTATGGAAAAGTTGTGCAAGGTTTCCATTTTGGTTCAGTTTTTGTTTGCTTTTCTTTTTCCTGTAATGGCTTTGTAAATCCCTTCCCATATGCCAAGATTCAATCAGCAAGTTTTAATGTGTAAAAAAGATGCTGTGGCTTGGAATTAAAGCATATGCTGGTTTTGCCTGGGATAGAGTTAATTATCTTCACAGTGTCTGGTGTGGGGCTATATTTTGGATTTGTGATGAACACAGTGCTGATAATCTAGAGATGCTTTTGTTATTGCTGAGCAGGGCTTGCACAGAGCCAAGGCCTTTTCTGCTTTTCACACCGCCGTGCCGGCAAGGAAGTTGGGAGTCCATGGGAAACTGGGAGGAGACACAGCCAAGACTGGTGTTCCCAACTGACCAAAAGGATATTCCGGACATAGGACATCATGTTCAACGTATAAAACTAGGGGGAAGAAGAGGGAATGTTTGGAGTGATGTGTTTATGCATGATAGGGCTCTGATTCCCTGGAGATGGCTGAACACCTGCCTGCCCATGGGAAGGAGAGAATTAATTCCTTATTTTGCTTTGCTTTTGTGTGTGTCTTTTGCTTTCCCTATTAAACTGTCTTTACCTCAAACTATGAGTTTTCTAGCTTTAAGCCTTCTGATTTTCTCCCCCATCCTGCTGGTGGGGGCATAAACAAGCAGCTGAATGGTGCTTGGTTGCTGACAGGGGTTAAACCACAACACAGCATTTTTTCAGAACACATCTAAGCAAAATTCTTTGGTAGCTTGCTCACTGCAATAGAAAGTAGGATATGTTAAGCCATTTCCAGTGCAGATAGCAAACATTTTTCACATGGCGATCAATAAATATATAAAAACCCTAATGGGTAGAATCTGGAGTCCTTACTAAGTTGGCAATTGAAAAAAAAAAAAAAAAAAGTAAGGATAAAGAGAATTCTTTTTGACTTCAAATTAACTGCAGTATTGAAAAGAGGATCCAGGAGTCCAGAGCACCCTGGTGAGCCAAGTAAAACACAAGTTAAATACTTCTGCATCACCAAATTATTGAGATGGATCACTTCTAGCACTATTCGGTCTCTTCATTTTATTAGATTTCTAGCTTAGTGGTGTTCCTTGTAACGAAAATGATAATGTATTTCCCTTGCACACATAAATGTTTGGAGAACTGCTTAAGAAAAAGTAATGTGTAGAGTTAACATAACACCTCTCTGCGTAGCAGAGGCAAGGCAACAGAAACAGAGCCACTGACTCTAAGTATAATGGTTATCAGTTTAGTTGCTGTCTGAATCAGTTGATGAGAAGCTGAGTTACTGTTAAATGCTCCTTTCTACTGGCTTCCTATTATATTTTCCTCCAACACTGCTTTTGCATTCCAGGGATTCAAAGGGTAGGAAGCCAGCAGGCACAGCAGGGGGAAGCACATTACACATCACAGCCCCGTGCCTTGGCTGCACTTTTGGTTTTCCTCAGCACCATAAAGACTTGGCGAGTGTAGAGGCCTCAGATACTGAAATTTCAATCTCGGTCTCCAATGTGCTGTCAAGTCTGTTAAAGAACACAGTAAAATCTGCATAATCTCAGTAGTTTACTTTATAGGATATGAAGAGGTAGCATAATGTTACTGAAAGGATTCAGTCCTGGGGCAATTCTTACATTACAAAGAGTTTGTGCCTGTGCGTTAAGCTGTTGAGGAACTTTTTGTTTGTTTTCCTTTTAAACTAAGCAATTTTGGCTATGGTTTCAGCAAGACTTTTACTTGGTCTTACTTGCCTTGGTACTGCTGCAAGAAAATGTACACAGCCTGGACATAAACAGATGCAGGGCACGTCTCTGAAAGTATTATTAAAATAAAGCCATCTTTTAAAACATTCTGAAAACATGTGTTCTGTGTTTCTGAGAACGATTTAAACAATTTTAAGACCTGTTTGGATGGTAAACACAGAACACAACAGCGATGTTTGAAATAGTTTATCCCCCTCTAAGTGAACATTAAAGTTCCAATGCGGAGAGCCTTGTCAGAAAATGGTATTATTTATACTATATACATAACAGATCAAAGCTTCATAATTTTCTTGCATGTGTTGCCATTTTAGCAAAGAACAATCATAGGTGAGGATGGGGAAATACCAACATCAGTTCTTACAATGTTTAAATCATATATACAAGCAATATAAGACATTAGATTCTGAAGATGTGAGGATTGCTTTCAAATGTAGTAACACGATTAGTTAAGTGTGAAGGGGAAAGTAATAGAAACCAGCAGAACCACAGTCTCCCAGTCTTGAAAAGCCACCAGAAACCCTAGTTTCTAAGCTAGGGTTTCTAGCCAGTTTTTGTTTTCTGGGAAGAAATCATACCCCACTACAAAGCATAATAAAAAGACTTCTGTGAAAATTATTGGAGTTTTCCCACAATAAAAGGTGCTGTTTTCATATATTTTTTTTAATGTTACATGCAGTATATTAAAATTCTTTGAAAATATCTAGCCAAGATTCTTAAACAGTATGCTTCTTTGTCAGATGTGATCTATTGTGAAGCAAGTGGGAGAAATACGACAAAAGGGATTTTTTTGATACACATGCATAATCCACCAGCTGTATGCATGCATCAGGCCATGACAGCAGCCTACAAATTTTATGCATTACCTTCTATTATAAATACTTACGGCATGCTTGCTATTTCAAATCAAATGGTTAAACAAGCACTGTTGTTTCCAACACTACTTTTAAAAAAAACATCACAGCTAAATAAAGTTTCCCCTGGCAATGAAGTTATACAGTATTTTATTTTGCCAAACAAAACTCAGTCATTCTAATGTGCACCCTGTTAACCACATAAGAGCAGGAATGGAGAGGCAAAGATAGCAAAGATATTTTGTGCAATCAGTCAGTTGTGGCAAACAGGTCCAACTAAACAAAGCGGCTAGTGTGGTTAGAAATATGAAGGTTTTCAAGCTAGAAGTACATGCAAGTTTTAGTGGATCAATATTGACTTCAGAAAAAAAAAAGAAATGGGTAAGTGATTTAGTGATTACCGATACGGTTCAGTTTTTGTCTTTCTGCTTTCCTTCTCTCTCTTGGTCAAGGGAACCCTCTTCCATAGCATACTCCAATCCCACGCTCCTCTAGCAAACCCATCTTCGTCACCACCCCCTTGGGGCACAATCTTATAAGTGTTGCCATCTATGACATCTATAAGCGGCACAGTGCATGTGGTTCTGCAGGGTGGCGGATGGTGGCAGGGAAGATGCGGTTATGTGCAAGGACCCGCGTGGCACACGTGCACCGACCGTAGTTCATGGGAAAACAGGGGTGGAGGGAAAAACGAAAGGGTTTAGAAAACTATTCATTATTATTCACAGTATGTAAACAGCTCTCTTTACCGATAAGGCTCAGTTTTATGTTTTCGTTTGGACTTTTCCTTGTGGCTTAATGGAATTCGTTTCCATAGCAAACTCCAGTCCCAGGCCCCTCTGGCAAAACCATCTTCATCCCCACCTTGTTGTGGCTCAATGGAATAGTCATTCCCATCTATGTAATCTATTAGAGGTACAGTACATGTAGTTCTGAAACATTTATAGAAGGGAAAGAAAGAGCAAAATACAGTTTCAGAAGAGTAGTCTCTCTAATATGAAATTTATACCATTAATTAAGCTTATAGAGCAGTGTAAATTAAAAAATTACTTGTAAAGATAATAGTAAAAAAATGAAGCCTCATTAGAAGAAAAAAGAGATAGTCTTTTCTTTATGTTGTTTTAAGAGGTTCTGAAAGCAGAAAAGTTAGGTCTGAGATGTGATTATATCAATTTGTTTATCAGTACTTTTTCTTTTTTGTGTACTTCTTGACATTAGTCTTCTAATAAAGCACTGCTGAAGGCAACAGAGAAGCCCTCAGAGGGCTAGGGTTCTCATAGAACTATTATTTCCTGGAATTTCTATTCATATCAGATCTTAGCTATCAACAGGTATGATGAACTCTTGGCTTTTACTAATGTTAACAGGAATATTCATTTTCTGTCCTATTCAACTGCCCTGAAAATACAACCTCTCAGGATAAAAAAACATTGCTAGTTCTCTCCTAGCAGCAGTCTTCAGTAGAATTCTTCCTGTTTGATTTGCAATACAGTCCTCATTGTGATCAATTGCATACAATATTCACCAAGGAAAAGACATTATCTTGTCATTCTCCCCACATTTTCCAGATGAGTTTCCCAGTGACCAAACTTGGAGCACTTCCATCTTTTTAAGTGAAATCTTATGAGATAGAAAAGTTGGGGGAAAAGAAACGTTAATACCATGCTCTTCTTAGAGGCAGAAGCAGCAGCATGTGCATCCAGGGTACCAGGACTTGGAAGAAGGCTGCCAAGCACTGCCCTCTGGCACCTTGTGCCTCAGCATTGCTGGTCCTTCTGTACATTCCACTTCTATGGACATTGCTGGAAGATGCCTCTAAAGCTGCCTGTTCTTGTCAGCCTTTCTTGTGTAAAACAGTAATACACACTCAATGGAAGCACACGAGCATTTCTACCTTCTATCTAGTATCCTGGCCCAAATACAGTCTTGAAGTAGAGTTAGAGCCTCTAAAACACACAAAACTCAACTCTTCAAGAGAATTCTGGTAGCACGACAGGTTAACAAATAGTTTTTAGGATTAAGCAGTTATTTTATGGGATTAAAGAGTTTAAAGAAGCACATGGTTTCCTAAACACACGTACCCCTGACTGCACAAGCTAGGAGTGTGGTGGTGCACAGCAACAACAGCATTTCAACAGCTGGAAGAAATTAAACTCCCAGGCATCTCTCTCCTCTGCCACCTCTCACAGGTCTCCCCCTCACAGTGCAAGCACTTCCACCACAGACTCCTAGCAAGTGTCTGGGCTTGTGGCAGAGCTCAAGCTCCGACCTCACTTTGCTACAGAAAACACTCCAAAGCACTTCAGAGGAAACAAATAAGATCATATATCAAGACCAAAGAAGAGAAAGTTGTAAAACTCTAGAGATCATAGGGGCTTTAAATCCTCATTAAATCAAATCATTTATTGTTACTTTTCCTCTATCAAAAGTCACAGGTTTTTTTTAGTTATTTTGTTTAATCAGGCTCTCTATTCATCTAGAACAGAACATGTTATAACAGTGCCTCAGCTCGTTGTAAAAGACAAGAGTTCTCTTACATGTAATCTACACTATGCAGAATATTTAGTACACTTTTAAAAATAAACAATCTGAAGATTAATTTGCCTATTTTCCTTCCCCCTTACTTATGTTTTATGCTGGGAGATAATCATCATACTGAAAATATTTATATAGTTTTATATAGATATAAAACATATTGACTGTAGTTTGAAAAGTGAAGATTGTTACTGGCAGTTTTTTTACCTAAAAGGCCAGACACTGGAAATAATAAGAGAACATTACCTGTCCTTAGATATAGGAGCTATAAGTGGTGCATACCAATTAATTCCCACCTCACAATGGGCATCAAGGTAAACTAAAACCTTTGAAAGAAAAAAAAAGGCAGTTTTTATTTCCATATATAAGATCACAATGATTTAATTAAGCTTATTTACATAGATATATTCATAGTATAAATAAGAAAATTGAAGATTAAATGAGTAAAATTAATCTATTCTTAAGACAGTATCAATAATATAATACTATATTTCCACATACTTATTGGAACCACCACAACCTCTCCCCCCAGAAAAGGAAAAAACAGACAGACTTGTGTATGAACTGGTTCATACCTGTCCAAGTTTAGCCTTCTGGGCTCCAATACTTCTAGCTTGGATCAAACCTTCTCTCCTTTCATTTCGAAATACCTTTACAAGGCCATTCCACTGCTTAATGTAGTCATCCAGCCTTTCTTGTAAGTGTGCTATCAAATAATAAAGAAAACAATTATTTTGAAGAGGTTTAATAATAAACAATTTTGTAGTCTTCATACAACACAAAAATATCTACAAGTGTTTACAAGAACCTTTATTTCAACCACTCACAAACACTAAAACTGAGGAGATCAAGACCTCTGACCTCATGGCACAGTTTTGTCTCTAGCATATCTAAAGAAAAAGCACCTGGAGTGGTTGGTCACATCACAAGGAGCTGGGTGGGCAATTCCCAGTCACTTCAGTATATCACATAGTGGCTTTTAGGTTTTCATCTGTATTCCAGGTGGGCAGACAAGTTTTTATACTTCAGCACAGGGTCTTTCCTCATCAGACAGTGTCACATGTACAGTTCAAGGCACCACTTTTCAGTTAAACATTTCACTTCAGTCACTTTCTACCTCACAAAATTTTCTGTCAATTATATTTGTAAATCTGAGGCAGAAACCCACAGTGCTCAAATTTTTGCCCTCCCTCATACAGACCCATTCCCTGTTGGGGAGATCTTACAGTAATCTTTCAATGAAATTAGTAAGAATAACTGGAGGGCCAGAAGTGCTTCATACTGCAAACCTTTGGCTAAAGGGACTTTTGTCAGTAAAGGGACAAGTAACCACATAAGAATCAAGATTCCTACCACTTAATTTGAAAAAAGGATCCTAGTGTTACATAACACTTTTGCCCAGATG
This sequence comes from Grallaria varia, assembly GCA_013396735.1. NCBI lineage: Eukaryota > Metazoa > Chordata > Aves > Passeriformes > Formicariidae > Grallaria > Grallaria varia. The sequence goes on along the minus strand of VWZG01006177.1, from coordinate 12,032 downwards.
ATTCTGTTGAGAAAACTCATGAAGGCAGCAGGGCTGATAATCAGGAGCCTGCTGTTTGAGGCTATGCTGATTTAGCTACTGTGTTCATTTAAAATCTATTTTGTACTAAAGTGCTCAAAAAAGTTGCCTACAGCTTCAGTTGCTCGCAGTAAGGAACTGAAATAAGCCACCTAAGCTACAGCCAAGGCATCCACGCACTGGTTTGCATCAGCTCCGAAGGGCTGATAGATGTACCTAGCTGTGCTGATCTAACAGGAGAGAGGGGGCATGTGGCAGTGAAAGGAGAAGGATGTCCATTTGAGCTGCAACAGACCATCAGGTTACTTCAGTGGCAACATCTTCTGAAACCTGAATGAAAGCGATGAAGTCTGGAGACTTCTGCAACTTAGTTTCAGTAAGTTTTATAGTCTAGTTTAAACAAAAGCTATATATAGTTGTAGTGGAAATGGTATTTTTTGGAAATGAAGCTTCCAAAATTGAAAATTCATCAATTCTACCAAAGAACAACGTTCTGAAATCACTATCTTTTGATACACTTGCTATCCTTCCTCTCTATTGTTGTAAAAGAAAAAGTTTTCTCAATTATGTTTTTTGTATTCTCTTCCCACAAACATTTACAATTTCTTTTGTAAATCCTTGTGCATTAGGAAAATTTCAAGGATACACAAATGTCAAACTAGAAAGAATAATTTTATCATATATGCTGAATAGAATAACATACCATGTAATAAATAGAGAATATAGGATATGATATGATAGCTGTGATAAAAATTTTTATAGGAGAAAATCAACATGAGTTTTGAGGTCACACTGAAGTGGTACTAAGAGAATATTTATATCACACCATTATTTATGCTGCAAATTCCAAGTATGTGTTACAGAAATACTGTCAGGAATGTTTTAAAGATTTAAAACCTGAAGTTATTTCCAGCTCTCCTGCCTATGTAGCCAAATGTTTTAGTTATCAAATGTTCAACTATGTAAGGCTCACAGGGAGCTGTAAAAACCTGTCATATTGATTGTGTAAAGCTTTTCTACAGTACAAGTCTCAGGACTTTGCAGTCCATTATCTGAAACCATGCCAGGGTTAGCAGCAAGTGCTATTTCCCACAGGAAAACTGATTTTTAGCTCCTTCCCATACTACAAAGTCTGCATGACAGTAGTGTATAAAATTCCAATACTTTTACAGTTAAAAATACTGTTTGGTCAGCATTAAATTTTGTTCACCTAGAACTTGCATTTATGACATCTGTCAGCAGCCTTACAGCAATCTGGTTTTTGTTCAAAAATGTATATTTTACCTTTCAAAATATTATAACCACCAATCTGGCCTTCCCCTGTTTAAGTTCCTCTCCCTTGTCTGAGTGCATGATTAAAGCATGAATCCGTGTCTTTTAAAAACACAGTTTCTCCAAAGGTTCTTAAGCACTGCAGATTACAAGGGAGGAGGAGAAAAACAGTTTTTTCCCCTTGACTCATGGACATCAGTTTGAGAATTAGAAAAATGGTATCAGAAGTCTTCCCTAAAGCAGCTGCATTTGAATACCCTGCACTGTAATGCTACTAATGTGGGGCTCTTGGCTCTAACACAAGCACCGATCAATGCTTCAGTTTCCCCACATTAAACACCATTAAACAGGTTAATAAAAATACTGTTACCTGTCTACTCTCATTACTTCCCCTGTGGTTATCTCACAGGATGCTGCATCAGTGGGCAATACAGATAGCGATAAACAAAAGGGTAAGTAAACACAAAAGGTAGACAGCATGCTACTAGGAGCAGTGGTTTTTACCTCACAGTCATTCTATACAGGTGCACAGGCTACAAAAGCTGTGCCAGCTGAGATATTGACCTCTGTGCTTCAGAAAGAAAGCAAGCTGGTACCCAAATAAGTAACAAGTAGTTGAAGACCTAACACACAACCTTAATTGTATGGAGCTTTATAAAATATAGTTTTATGAATTTTCATTGCCCTTCCAGAACAGCTGTTTCCTTCACACAGCTAGCACTCACAGAAAACTGTTTCTACCAAGAAACACAAGGAAAACTGGGGAAAAACTCCCATGTGCAACAGTGTGGCCTCACTGACTGCTGCAACGATTCTCAGACTCTAACATGAATTAATACAGAGGTCTCCATTGAAAAGCATCATTTACTTAGCTTGGCATCATCTTTTTGTTACTGTTCCCTCTGTGCTCTGACACAGGAAAAAACATCAGAGTAGAATTCAGCATATATCTCTGCACAGCCCTCCACAATCAAACTCCACTGTTTGCAGAAGAGATTAAGGAAGGAATGTGATTCAGCAAAAAGACTGCTCCCAACTGACTTTATGCAAAGAATTATAATGGAAAGAAAAATTTTCAAGCATTGCAACTATTTCTCCCTGTAAGGCATAACATATATAAGCTCCTATGCAGCTGTAACTTCTTTCTGATGAAAGAGGATTTCTCACAAGGAAGGACAGGCAGGGGCTTTTATGAGCCAGCCTTTGAAAGTGTCGGCAACCACTATATTCCATTTTAATTTTATATTGCTGGAAAAGGCAGCAACTAAGAAATAAGAACAGTCACACTGAGTGTGAGCAAACATCTACCCAGTCCAGCATGTGTATCACTCAACATTGGGCTCCAAGAGCGTAAGATGTTTTTTGCTGGATGGAAAGACAGATATGAAGTGAGCAGTCTGGAAGCAGGTGGGGAGGGAGAAAATCCTGTATTTGTGCTGTCAGCATGGCTTTTCTTCTGGATGAAAAAATTAAAAGCTACCAGCAGCTCTCCTGCAATTAAGAGTGTTTGTGTTTTGAAGTTCTTCTAACAACTGGAGATCTCTTCAGGCAGCTTGGCATGCTTTGCAGCCCATACTAGTTCATCCTTCTCTCTGGGGAGAAAGAAGTGGAGCAAGTTTCTACTCTCTTGGCCATTTTTCACCTAGAACAGAATTTGAATTATTGAAATTAAGTTAATTATGTTTACCAAGTAATAGCCTAAAGCAGTTTGAAGAATTATTATAGTTAAATAGTGCAGTTGCAACAAGTGTTCAGAGCAATTCCAGCCTGTGCTTGTCTTCCAGTCACTCCCACCTGAAAAAACTGCACCTTGAGCTTTCTTTATTGAATTTTTTGATTCAAGAAAGTTACTTAGGAAACTGAAGTGTGGGAATATAGAGCCAAGGGTCTGCTGGATGTTAGGTCCAGCCTAGTTGTATCTGCTAATCATTTGTGTGTGAGCAGAAAGCAAAAAGGTTCTGTATTTCAAAATAAATTTCTTGAAGAATACTGCTTTTATTTAACAAACATTATATGTTGGAAAACTAGTATGAGTTATTATGTCAGACAAACTTATTCCATGAACTACATATACATTGCACAGAGTCAGCTACCACTTATGTGAAACCCAAATACTGACCCAAATACATTAGTAAAAAATCTGGTAAGTTTTCTAGAGACAATCAGTGTCATAGTTACTTTATACAGCTAAATCAGTCCTTGAATAGCTCTTAAGGAAAGCTGCAATCCCAGTTGAAACGCAAAAACACAGCATATGTCTGCTGACTGAATTATTAAAATTATAACCCTTAGGAGAGAAGATATTTTTGGTTTATAGCATGTGTGTATATCTAAGCCAAATTCTCAACAGCTGTTAAAGGGCACAGGAACCTATAATTTAGCATTGAGTATCTTTATCAGACTAAACCGAATGTAGTCAAGTTTACAATACTGGTAACTTTTCCTCTCCTGTTAAAGCAAACATAAAATGTACATGTTACTTATGTAGAGATATGATGCAAAAATTAACTGCAATAACTATTTCTAATAGTGACGTGTACTTAGAAAAGGTAACCTCAGCTATGTGATGAGTTCAGTTTTAAAATTTATAGTGAATATATCCTCAGAAAACAAGTCCCATGAGGCTGGAACTGAGAGAAGTCGAGAACACAATAAAAGGGAGAGTTTCAGAACAGTCATCTGTTTTCTGCGCGACTACACAATTCAGCTATTACAAAAACAAAGAGGAGGGTATCCCGGGCTGCTGACCAAACTTACCTGTGCTCCTAAAAGTCATCATCATTGTCTAGATAAGACTGTCATGTGATACATTCAAAATTATGCTTTTATTCATATGTCTATTCTTTTTCTCTGTCAAATACTACTCAAGAATTATGCTGCAATAAAATCCTACAGAATGTGTAGCTTTGATGAACTATTTTGAAATTCATTTAAAGTTTAAAATGTCAGATTTCCTCTATATCTATCAACTTATATCTCTAGAATACGATTTTCAGTTCTTCTCTGTATTCAGCCTAGAGTTGCACTAATGCTGAATATGTCACCATTAAAGGAGAAAAACAAAACGGTGTATATTTATATTTATAAGAATCACTTATAAATACATGTATCCTGACTATAAAACCAAGACCAGAATGTAAATCACAAAGGAAGAAGAAAATCTCTGGACTTATGCTGATACGTAGGACTCAAAGAAAGGCAGAAATTAAAACACACTGAAGTTCTTACAAGCTCCTCCCCCTAAATCAGAAACAATAAACAGCTTAATATGATGTTTAATTAATAAAGGATGTTAGAAACTAAAATTATACTGAAAATTAATCAGAATAATTTGATAGACTTTGACACATTTTTATTATAGTTAAAAGAAGAGAGACATATTTGGATTTCTAGATGGAATATAAAAAGGAATTATTCCTAACAGGCTTAACTCAAACTCCTTTGATACTGGTCAAACTACTTGTTTTCACAAGAGCTAAGAGGAGTACTAGCTATCCCAGCTTTCTTCTACATACTACTCAACTACTGTGGTAGGGAGCTTGGTACAAATCCTGTATTTCAAACAGCTGAATATAGACAAAGGATTACCACATTTATGAAAGCAGTTCATTGGAAGAGCTTTCCTTTCACTGAAAACTCAAAAGGACTGTGAAGAAGCAACTTACTTTCCTTCCAAAGTCTACTCAAACCATGGCAGGTAATAAATGAAAATAAAACTATTTAAGGAAAATAAAAAAAGGTTTCTTTTGTACAAGTAGTGTATTAATATTCCAAATATACCTTTGTTGCTGAAATCATCAATCAGCACAATTTCTGCCAAGTATTTCCTTGGTGTTCTCTTAATGACACTGTGGACTGTCCTCATGAGCGTGGACCATCCTTCGTTATGGAAGACAATGACAACGCTGGAGGTGAGCAGGTTATCATCATAATGCCAGTATTTGCATCTATAAAAAGATTTGATTTTATTAGTTTTCACAATGTGATTTACAGAACAACAACACCTTTGTGCAAATGATGTCTTCACTGATGACTATCCTTTAAATTTAAGAGACACAGGATACAAAAGGTAATACACCTTAAGGGCACCACGGAGTATGGAAGAAATGAGAAGACATGGAGAAAGAAAATACAAAGAAAGAGAGAGGTAAGCAACCAAAAAAAATAATGCAGAAAACTCTGAGGAATCAAGGGAGAAACTGAACACTGAAGGGCTGCCAAACTTTAGAAAAAAGCCAAGAATTTATCAATACTTTGAAAGTCTAATGTCTATATAAAATTTGACAATAAACATTATCACAATAACAAAGAACACAAATTTTGATCAAAGTTTCTAACCTTACAAATGCATTAAATGGGCATTCAAGTAACAGGTTCAATTTAGCACACATCTGGCTGTAACATACATCTTTCTAGGAGCCTAAATGGCAGATCACAATTGCATCAACAGAATGTGCAAGACTACCCAGTGTCAGAAAAAGTGACATAGGAAATGTAACTATTGCCTGTGTTCATTTCTATTAAATTTCTTCAATTGAAGCATCTGTATCAGTGGATTCCAGCTTGGTGTGTCATGGAAAGCACTTCTGTATTCATTTAAAACATTTTGCATTTCTATTTCTCTGTGGTCTTGTACTCAGGTCTTTTTTCCTGAGGGGTTAAAGATGGTTCAGAAACAAGAAATACGAATACTTCAGTCCACATTTTCCAATACCTATTAATCACATTTATAAACAACAGATTTAATTTGCAATGCTAACGTTCATTTCTCCAACTGCATCCCTAAGTGAGATTGTTCATAGTCTCCCTAATTACAACCGGTTCAAGTATTTCCTTAACTGGATGTTTCCCTAGCTGGTCACTAGCCCATTTTCCAACTACAATAACGTAATTTCTACCACCACACACACAGTCTGGGTTTCAATGGGTAAAATTCCTCCTTTTTTCATCTTTCAGCAAGTAAAGTCTCTACTAGAGAGAACCTGACTTTCCAAAGGCATCTATGATGTATTAAAAAATTATTAGTGACAAGTAAAAACTTTTAAACTTACAGATGCACAAAATTCCACAGTTACAGGTCTCTATATACAATAAAGATCTTAAGTGCTCAGAAACATTCCCGTGTTTGAAAAGAATTACCTTAATCATCAGAAATCACCAGAGATTCTGAAACTACATTCAGTCAAACATGGAAAGGACTCACCTAACAGATCTAAAGGTATTTGAAAAGTGTTTCTTGGGTGAAAAAGGTCACACCACTGATTGTCAGGGAACAGTATCAGTACTTATTTCTCACCTCACAGAAAATGAAAGACATTGGTAGAAACACACTATTAATTTTGGTCCTGTGGGAAAAGAAAATTACAGAATCAAAACAGACTATAACAAAATTGTATCTAATAAGGCATTTCTTTTCTTAGGTATGCTGTAAGCAACCTCTGAAACAGTGTGATCTGTAAAAGTACGATTTATTGACTAAAATCCTCCACCTCAGTTGTTTCTATGCCTGAGGTAGCTGCAGCTGATCATAGTAATAGCTAATCAAGTTACCAACATACAAGTGCTGGACTGGATGTTTAAAAGGTTCAGGCCACAGATGCCTTCCTGCCACAGATCCCTCTCAAAGATTCTAGCTAATTACAAGTCGCAGTACTTCCATTCGTAGCACAAGCATTTAAGCTGTCAACAACTTAGCCATTTGCAGAAACAAAGGTCTGTTAAGTAGGCTGTGCAAAAGGAAGATTTAATATGTTTAATAACAGATTTATAACGGAACTGCATTGCTTTACACATATATATTAATTTTGGGGATACAGGTATGTTACAGTGGAGGAAAACGAGGTGTCATATACTCAACAAACCAGCATACCAGTTGAATGCCATTCAGGAGCTCCCTGTGAAAGGTAGAACAGCATCCTTTGCCTCAAAGGAGGAGGCAGTATCTGATGCAGCTTGCAGTGTGCCCCTGACCTGCACCATCAGCGGCTTAGCCAGGAAACATTTTTGCTCTCCAAACAAAAAGACTCCTACAATGTGTCAGACTGCCTTAGAGGTCAGGAATAAAGCAAACACTGAAAAAGAACCCAAATCCTTCTGTTGCTTATTTCTCCCACTTCCTGCAGTATAGGTTAGTCGTATTTAGGAACAAAGCAGTGAAGAGCATAAGAATGAAGGACAGTAAGTAACTTTACATAATTTTAAAAAGCTGAACCAATTACAAACCCCTGAATTTAACAATATACCCATGAATAATTTACAGGCAATTTTTGATCTGTGCTTAATACATTTTTAAAACATAAAACCAGAGGTCTAGAAAGGCTTTTTGCTACATATCCAATTTAACCTCCTCAAATCTGTCAGCACATTTTACTTTTTAAACTTGAAAAATCATGTGTTGCTAAATGTGTCATTTGCAAGTAGCGAAGTACTACATTTAGGTCTCTAATAAGATCACACTTTTAGTTTTTTCCAAAGGCTTTATTTCACTCATTAGACAGTTCACAGACTGAATCATTGAGCCCATAAGTTCTGACAGACTGCAGTAACTCTTATACACAACCTTCTCTCTCATCTTGCATTGAGAATTAGAGGTTTGAAATAAGGCAGTTCTTTTAGATATGTACAAATAACAAATTTTTTCATCTCTGTGGCAGTTTTTCCCCAATAAATGTAAATGCTGCTCGGGTATCTGAGCAACAAGAGCCAGGAGCCTCCACTCTCATTTCCTTCATATCTATAGGGAAGGAAGCAGGGAAGAGCCTTTCCTCAGTAGAGCAGCACTGACATCCAGTGGTTGGTAAATCACATACCAAGAGGCCATAAGTGTGTTTTCCTTGTGTTTGAAGCTGAATTTTAGAGTACGGTTTTCCCTGTAGGTTTGAGGCATCAGAAAAGGAACTTAATATGCCTGAATTTCCATAAACTTTCTTCAGTTTTAAAAGAGAGGGTCAATGTTTGGGCAAAAGCTGCAAGCTACTGAAAACTGGCAAGAGCAGATTCAAAGTACAGAAAGGTCTGTGACAAAGAGGATTTAAATACATTTCAACCACTGTGACAAAGGGGATTTAAATACATTTCAGCCTCTGGCTTCATCCCATGTGTGCAGTCCTGCCCACATACCATGGTGCCCATTCAGGTGTAGCCTGCAGGACAGCTATGGCAATACACTTATGCACCAAGTTAGTAAACAAAGTCACTAAAAAAAATATTTGGAATTCTAATTGGTATAGCTGAGAGGATGGCACATTGCAGCAGATATGCAGGAATGACAGGGTAGCATCCTTAAGTCTTGCCTATAGACACTTTTCCTGACACTTTTAAAGCGTTATTATATGGGCAAGAGGAACAGTGAAGGGCTGGCAACACCTCCTCTGGGCAGTTCTGCAGGGAAGGGCAGCTCTGTTTATTTCCCCTTTCCTTGAGGAACTCATGGGTGAAAGGAAATAACCTCTTCAGATTTTTAGGAATAAGTAGAATGTTCTTGCATTATTTGTAGTAGTACTGTATTTCAAATTAGTTTAGCAGTAGGGGATAGAAAAGTTACTAGTTATGCAGTTGCCCAGCATAAGATAATACAGTGCCCAGAACACAGAGACCAGTCTGCAGCAGGGGATAAATATGCAGTAACCTCCATTTTAAAAATACTGGGGACCCTCAAAGCCCTAATGCACACGTCATGGGGGACATGTAGTAGGTATGTCAGGAAGTCTGTAACCCCAGAATATCTCACCCAATGGAGAAATGGAGAGGGACTTCTGTTTCGGGCAGAGAGGATAAATGAGCCTGCTACCTCTATCAGGTTAGGAGACCTCACTGGGTGATTGTCCTATGAAGTCTCTCTTTTATTTGAATAAAAATTTTAGGCAGTTGCTCTGTCTCTTGCCTTTTTTTTCAGGTTCTTAGTACCTGGATTTTTCAGAATAGAAACAGTCCATAAATAAAAACTTTCCATTCCCAAATCAGCAGTGGTATTACTGAGCAAAACCAGAACTGACTCATCACTGGATCAAGACGAAACCTTTCAAAAGGCACAACAGTGATCTAATCGAGAAACAGGGTGAGTAATGTTCCTTCAGACTATTAGCCTGCATACTTAAGATGTGAATTAGTTCTACTCCCTCTCCACCCTCGGAGGAAACAGCACTGTTGGAGCTTGTGCCATGTCAAGATCCCTTATCCCTCTATCACAAAGCTGTGCACCAGCCACAGCAGAGCGGACGCCTTTTATGGGGGACTGCTCCGGACAAGAAGCTGAGAATCTGGGCTGGAGTGCTCCTTGGCTTGTGGAAATTTCTGCTCTTAGAGCTTTGTACTCTATTCACAGGCTTGCTATAACAGATGTCCTGAGGCTCCACACTCATGACCATCGGTACATGGTCCAAGGATGGGATGGCCAAGGATGGGATGACTGCATAGACTCCCTGTTAGCAACTGCTGAAGATGCAGATGTAGGCTTGAATTTCCTCAGGCTAAAAAAAAGCCAAGACTAGAGTCTCCTTCTCTGGGAAGAATAATCCAACCATCAAACAAAAATGCATAAACTGAAAAAAGAAAGCACCGCACAGCAATTAAAGATTGAGCCCAATCAGATAGATACTTAAGAGGGTAATTTAAGGCCTTGAGCCAACAGAAGTGCTTCTCACAGTCATCCTGAATCCCTAAGTTTCCCAGCATACCAGCACTTATGTTCCAGAAAAAGTAAAAGGTACCATGACTGCATATCATGACTGTCTATCCCCAGATCAACTAACTTGCACCTGCACTTACCAGTGACACATCAGTACCCTCTGGATTTTAAGCACTGTACTTGTGCATTCAGAACAAAATGTAGCAGCACTGATTTCTCTGAGAGCAGGCACCTGCCATCGAATTCCTGCTAACAGCTCCAGAGGCCAGCTCCCAAGAAGCTCCTTAGAAGTTAATCAGCTGTTGCAAGATGAGGGCCCTGAACCAATACAAAGCTGAAGGTCTGAATTTAGTATTTATTCTCAAATCATAACTGACATTAAAAAACAGACTGTCTTTTCTTCATTAATATAAAACTGTTCATAGATTGTATTTTAAATTTTATATCATGTTTAAAGTAGTATGAGGTTCATAGTTGTATTATCACCTATTTATAATTGCTATATAGTACACGCATTTTTCTACTCTTTGAGAGGGTCCAGCACTAATAACACCCAGAAATAAGACAGGAGCTCTGTTTTCATTTGCAGTTTCCTCTTCTAGTAAATCCTGTTCTTATGTTGCGAGGAGACATTCCTTCAGCTGATAGCATGCTGTTTACATACTTTTCATACTGAATCCAGGGCTGCTCGTTATTTTAAATCATCAACGTGTAATGACTACTACAGAAAATTGAATCTAGCCCCTAGGAAGATGGAAGAAATTTTTTTTTTTCTTTTACAAAACACCTTCAACTGATTGCTCATCTGTATGGTCAACATCACCAATGTCATAGTTGAGACTGGCCGCTTGACACCTATGAGTCAGAGGGATCATTGCCTAAGTCTAGACTAGACAGAATAGATAGAAACAGATTACAAGACTGTTCATTTCTTTGTTAAGATACAACAAAGTAAATCTACCGTTAATACCAGATTTGTTACCTGTGAAGCCTTATTTTTATGCACCACCAACATGAATGTAAGATTACAGTAGTGAACTCAAAAAACAGTGGTTTTGGAAGGGAAGTAAACAGACAACCCAAGAAGGACAGATTGATCAGCTGAGTAAGTTTTTTTTATTCCCCTTCAGCAAACAGCAGCAAAAGCTCTATTACACACTACCAAACAGCTTAAACCTATGCTGAAACAGCATTTTCTATTTTTACAATAGCTACAAAGTTTGCCCATTTCCATTCCTGAAGTAACCTGCAAGGCTATGTGACTACATTTTATTATTAGTGTCCTTGGGAGCACAAGATACATCTACAATACTTCTGAAAGTGCCGCAATCCAAATTCATGCCAAGGTTTGCACACACTCCAAACATTAGGGATAATAGTAGAATTAAAGGAATAACTTTTGCATTTTTTTTAATCACAAGATTCGTTCCCATGTTTTCACTTATCCAACACTGAAAAAGTTGAAGCAATAAACAGCATAGGGCAGGAAAGCTGGGGTAGCTATGAGGCAAAAATAAATTCCCTTCCTCAGGGAAAGGGAAGCTTCTGTACAGGGAGATGAAGCCAAAGCCCTCTCCTTTCCTGTTTTGGTTTAAAGTCGTGAAGTCCCCACAGGTCTCTAGGCCTTCTGCAGTCTGGTAACAGACCTTGTGTATTGCAGGGAGGACAGGGGGCAAGCGGCTCCCTCAGGACCCAGGCAGGGCACTGCTGTGGGTCAGTGGCACAGAGGCAGTTTGGATGGGACACACTCTTTTATCCACTCTGAGTTGGTGAGTGCTGTGTCTGCAGAGTTAAGCAGCCAGCATATGGCAATTCTTGTTATTTCTCCATTTAGTGGAAGTTATGGCTTGATGTATTTGCTTATGAACAGCTCCAAAGAGTCCAGGCTGCTCATAATTTTGGATTTATCAAACACTGACATGCTTTACCTATTGTGATAAATGAAGCTTGAGGCAGTGAGCTCAGTCCCACTGAAATACTGTATTTTCCTTAATGCCTTGTTCATCAGACATTAAACCTTGAAGTTCCTGCCCATGCTCAGCTGGACTGCATTATAACTTGTATCATGTACATTTATTTGACTGCCATGGCACAGCCTTCTCCATGGACACCCCCT
>VWZG01006175.1:172064-282317 GCA_013396735.1 Grallaria varia | reverse complement strand
GAGTCCTACCCTTTGGTCTCAGACATGTGAACAGTCTCATCACATTCTGTGGAAATACAAATGGGAACTAAGGCTGCAGAAATAGGCTCTTGGTTCACACAACTCACATGAATGTGTGTTAGGCAGCAATTAATGGCACAGGAATGAAATAGTGAATGAGCCTACAAGCTGCACAATCACATATCATGCCACAAGACCACAGATGATGTGCAGATTGACTGTAGATCTGGCAAAGCAAATCTAAAGTCATCACTCAGGATGAAAGAGAATGAGGCTACACTGGAAAGAAATAAAAACCAGCCATAAAAATGTGTAGCTTAACATAGAAAATAGTTAGCATTGTGTTTTGCATGACCTCCTAGATGTCCTTCAGCCATCATATCATTTGGGGAGAAAAAAAGAAATTAGTATAGACATAAGCTTTTTAAATTACCTATTTATTGCAGAAGTTGTAGTTTCTCACCATCAAAGCACCAGAGCCACTGAATCTGGTGAACTACAACTAAATAGGACTTTTGCCTTACACAGAATGTGTGTGTTGGCCTGATGCAGCCTGATGCACAGGTGAGTGGCACAGCAGATCCCTCCTTGTCCACTTGGGTTGTTACGAAAACACAATAAGAGCTTCTGTTTGAGGATTTTCAAAACCTGGATTGCCTCCCTTCAAATTTGATTTTGCTCACAGTCACTGAGGCAACACACAAAGGCCTAAAAACACTATTACCAAACCTTCTACTTACAAACCAAAAAATCTGGCCAATTGATCTGGGCCCTGAAATCAAGCAATGTAGCCATGATCTGTTTGGCAGGCATTCTTGATGATAACTTAATGTTCATCTCTTTTCACGCAAATCGTGTTTGTAGTCCAGTCACAAGACGCTGACGATTTTATCGTATGAGAAAGAGATCATAAGCTCGAGTGTCCCATCTCTGCTACAGTGTTTTCACAGCTTTTGTCAGACAATCTAATAGTTGATAATAGCTGTACTTAAGGTCATATTCCATGTCATACCAGTAATTCACTGAGGAGACAAGAAAAAGGAAGAACATTTCTAAGGCTAGAATGTAAGGATTTACAAATATGTTCATAGACTTTTACACAGTTCAGTTAGTACAGGCTTTTCCTTATTACTGACTGAACTTTGAAATGAGCAAATCTTTGACTACAGCCAAAAACAACATAAGCAAACAGCAGGAGTTCTTTTATAGTGCTGCCAATGCAGCTCTTTCTTAACTCAAACCAACTCCTCTTCACACTCTATACTGGAGATTCCTTGGAGCAGAAGCTGGCAAAATGTTTAGGAACAAAAAACGTATGCTTCTATTTAGACAAAAAAACTACCTAATTGCAAAGTTTAATATCTGAATAGGAACCCCTCTTCCTGTGTAAGGGATGGCAAATTCACCACTACTTTACAATGGCCATCAATTAGACAGCGCTTTAGTTCTACTTCTTGTGTTAATTTTGGTGTATGTCTCCTAGAGAAATTAAACCAAGCAGTGTAATATTGTACCAATGATTCTTGGAGGAGGATATACCCTAGCTTCAGACACTCACTGGACCAGACCCAGAGAATATTGATTTTTCAAGTGTGTACAGACTGTACTGCAGTTAACAGACTAAAGGCCAAATAAACTCTCTTTTGCGTTTCTTCTAAATGGAGAAAGAAAAGAGTGGCCAGGGGCTTGCAGCTAGAAACAACACTATTTTTCTAAATTCTTATTTCTTAGAGGATTGGTGCAGCAGTGCTGGGCAAAGAGAATCAGAAATACCGCTTTATTGTTAGCTTGTCTTTATCACAAAATCACAAGTACGGAAAAAAAGGACTTGCAATATTTGCAATGTTACACAAATATTAATGTTATGCTGTTCAAAATACTTTTTTTTTTGTTTTTACAGACAGCACTATTCCAGGTAAAGGACAGCAAAAATGTCTTCCTCAAACCTTGTAAAACTTGCATGACATGACAATAACACTTTGCACCATCCCCACCCCTCCACCTGTCTTAAACAGAAACTGGAATGTGATCACTGCATTACCTATCCTTCTCCAGACTGGACAACCAGAAAAACTGTGCCTTCTACTACATCCCAAGCACTTGTCAACTAAGCTACAAATTATACACAAAACAGGCTGCAAGGAGGCAGCCCCATGGCATCTGCCAAGATTGCTATTCCAATCTGCAGAGAGGCAGATAACCTGAAAAGGACCTTAGGTCCCACTGATGCTTTGCTGAGGGATATCGAGCTGCACACCCACCAAAGTTCAAAAACGTATCTGGAAATACTGTGTATTTTACCTGCTATACAGCCATGTGATTGCTGAACATGATGGAACCAGAGAGAAGGCAGATATAACATCTCACCAGCTTTCACTGTACACTGCAAAGGTTTTGCCTGAGCATACTCTGGATACAGTTCCAGATTGGGGTTCAAGGGGTCCAGAGGGATCCAGGGCACCTAAAGGCAAAAGAATGTAGATATGGTACTGACCCTGACAAAAAATTCCAGCACGCTTCCAGAAAAACAACTGATAGTCAAACTTACTAGGTTACAAAACATGTACTTTGTCTAGGAAAACATGTACAGCTACACAGCTTTCCATTAAATTGGGAATAGGTCCAGGATACAAAAATTTGCCTCTTTCAGTGACAGCTTTCTAATTAGGGAAAAGGCGATAAATGTTATGAGACTGCAGTCTTGTGATGTACTTTCAAGACACCTCCAGCCCCTTAAGTTACTTGTTCCTCCTACATTCAGTACTTAAAATACTTCATCTGCACCACTCTTTTTAGAAATTCCTTTCTTCTTCTTCTTAAGCTCTCTGGTCTAACTTTTATTCCTAGCAGCTAAAACTCTCCTTCTTGCTGGAAAATCCCTCTTGCCTGCATTAACTTCTTCTATGTCCTACAGAATTATAAACCTTAGCACTCCAACTTACTGTGTTACAGGAATGGCATTCCATGAGCACTGCTCTGGAAACAGAGAACATGCCCCAGCTCAAGTTCTGTTGTAGCATTACTCACAGATTGCAGAAGTAGAAGGCAAGAGATTAGATTCTACTGAGGTTTTAATCACATCAATATTGCTACTACTAAGAAAACACAACTTACTCATTGAGACAGATATGTTTTATTGCACTGGGTGATACCACTGTAGAGCAAAATGTAGACCTCAGTAGAGGGCCAAAAGAAAATGAACGTAGAGGTCTATTTCAGTCTGAATGCAATCAATTCTTTTATTGTTGATGCTTTTAAAATTGGATCTGTTTAAGTTTGGTGTAAGGCAGACAGTTTAGGACATCAATGGTTTTAGGTGTGCAGTAAAAATCTTTTCTGAAAGCTGGGTATCCTTCGCAAATAGTAAAATATAAGTGAAATACCTGGGCATTCTCTTTCCAATAATGAAGGATTTCTAAGTATCAGTCAATGTACTCAGTTTGAGGGCCCAACAGTGCACAAAATTCCCCCTACTATATTGACTATGTTCTTTATAGGCTTTTTACCTTATCTGCAGTCTTCTCATCCACAATTTCAAATGAGCCATCTTCTGATACCTGGTAGGTTGCCGGCTGATAGAGCTCTGGAACCAGAGAAAGAATTAAATGACACAACTCAGAGAACCAAATGGCATGTGACAATTTCACCAAGTAAAAGAGAACTTAAGACAAAACCATTTCCAACTTACTGTATCCTTCCCCTTGTCTGTTTCAAATTTTATCCAGTTTCTTAATATTTTTTTTAAGTCAGTCTGAATACTAAGCTGCCTTCCTGTTCAGAATTCCAGTCTTCTTCCTCCACAGGAATTCTCCTCAGAGTCCATTTGTATCCCAGTTCCAATTTGTTCCAGTAACTGTCTTCTTTCCCTTTCAGAAGTCATAAATGCATCCCTGACTTACATATCATTTAATATTTGGGTGTTTCTTCTTATGTCAGTCTACCAAGGAAGCACTCACAAGAGCTACTAGTGACTTGTGGCCAGCATTTCACTTCTAATTTTAATTGACAGGGCTCATCAACTGCTTCAGAAACTGCTTCAGAAACTGCTGGTTGCTCTTTTTACATCGCTTCAGAGCATGGTTCTCTAAGTCCTCCCTTGAGAGAGTTTCTCTCCATTAATTAACCTAACGCTCAGAAAGAAGGAATTGTCTTTTTACTGTACATTATGAACTATAAGGATTATCTCTGTTTGATGCCTTGTAACTGGTTTTACAAAGTACGACTTGTATCACACACATGTATTTAATACATTCACATACATACACCACCACTTTTTCTAGGAAGAAATGCTGAGAGAGTTGGGGTTGTTCAGCCTGGAGAAGGGAAGCTCCTGGGAAAACTTTACTGTGGCCTTTCAGTACCTAAAGGGAGCTTATAAGAAAGTCAGAGAAAGACTTTTTATCAAGGACTGTAGTGCCAGGAAAAAGGCCAATGGTTTTGAACTGAGACAGGGTAGATTTATATTGGATATAAGGAAGACATTTTTTACAATGAGGGTTGTAAGGCACTGGAACAGGTTGCCCAGAGAAGTTGCAGATGTCCCGTCACTGGAGGTATTCAAGGCCAGGCTGGATGGAGCTTTGAGCAACCTTATCTACTGAATGGCAGGGGGATTGACTCGATGGTCTTCAAGGTCCCTTCCAACCCAAACCATTCTCTAATTCTATGATTCCAAGGTTGTAAACAAAATAAAAGCAGTGTAAGTAAAATGCTGCAGCAGTGCACATATCTAAGCAAAATTATATTTGTGTCATACAGCACCTTGCATTCACTTAACTTGATGGTTTGAAAGTCAAGGAATGGGAAAAATAGTCTTACTTTATAAGGTACAAAGTTAAGCTGTCTATCTTCTAGACGACACAACAACAAAACAAACTACTGCTGTGCACACAGGAAAGCAGTTTAAAGAAACAGAAAACAGGCAATGTGAAGCAATGCTGCCAGAAGAATCTCTTTTTTCATTTCTCCAGTTTTCAGAGATTCAGTCAGTAACTTGAATATTTCATTAAATTACAACTTATTTTTCACCTTCCTGGCTTTTTTCCTCAAGAAATGAATGAGCAGACAGAATCCAAAGCTGTAAAATATCAAAGATGACATGCTACAATACTGACAAGATACTTGAATAATTTAAATATTCTAAAGCTGTCAAGACTGTCATGAGTATCACAGAATCAACAAGGTTGGAAAAGACCTTTAAGATAATCAAGGCCAACCTAAGACCAAACACAACCCTGTCAACTAGACCATGGCCACAAGCACCACGTCCAGTCTTTCCTTAAGCACCTCCAGGGACATGACTCTACCACCTCCCTGGGCAGCCCATTCCAATGTTTAATCACCCTTTCTGTGAAGAAATTCCTTTAAATATCCAACCTAAACCTCCCCCAGCACAGCTTGAGACTATGTCCTCTTACCCTATCACTAGGATAGGCCAGGGAGAAGAGGCCAACCCTCAGCTGGCTACAATCTCCTTTCAGGTAGCTGTAGAGAGTGGTAAGGTCTCCACTGAGCCTCCTTTGCTCCAGGCTAAACAAACCCAGCTCCCTCAGCTGCTTCTCATAGGACATACCCTCTAGACTCTTCAGCACTTTGCTGCCCTTCTCTCAACTCACTCCAGCATCTTAATGTCCTTCCAGAACTGAGGGGCCCAGAATCGGACACACTACTCAACGTGTGCATCAATGAATCCTGTTACTTTACTGGACTAGAAAACCTGACCTCAGAATAACATTTGTATTACAAACTACCTACAGCATGAAATAAAAGAGATTTCTGATCACAGTGGAAAGCGCAATACTGCAGAAATATCAAAATGTTATCTCTGCCTCCTTTTTTTCATATCTTTCTATGTTTTAGTCTCTCTTCCTTCCAACTTCCAGACGTATTGCATAGTAAAATGATGTACCATATGGGATGAAGGGACGGTCACTTGGTGGATGCAGTAGAAAATATTTCTCTCCAGATACCACACAGTATAAGTTCTCATAATGATCTTTATGTACTAGGATTGAGAAAAAAAAAAGTGGAGAAAGAGAGAAAAGTCAGTGCAATTTCCTTCTCTGCACCAGAGACTTAAAGTGTCAGCTTGTCCTACTATGCTCAGACTGCTTCTTCCTTTTGCAGTCAGTGGGAGAGGAAAATGACAGCATCATGTAGTAGCAAATGCACTCAATGAAACAAATTGTCACTGCCTTGCCTGACACAATGCTAGGTAGATGCGCCCAGAGACAGAAGAAGAGTAGAAGAAAAAATGCAAAAAAAAAAAAAAAAAAAAAAAAAAAAAAAAAAAAAAAGCTAAAATAGAATTGTCTTGTCAGGAAGACTACACAGCCCTCCCGAGCCACTAATTCAAAAGAGGCCCACTTAAACAGAAGACTTACAGCACCACACAGTACATACAAGATGTCACAGCAGCTGATTCCCCAAGCCAGAAATTCACAGCATCAGGCTTCTTCCCTGAAAGGGTAGGGAATAGAGAAATGCCAACAGAAAGAAAAAAATAATAACTCATGTTTCAAATAATTTTCTGCCAATTTCTTCCAAGTTCTGTCCTATAATTTCCTTCATAAGTATGACAGGTTTTGTTGCAAATAGCACTCACAGTTCATAGTGACCAACTGGAACCTCCTTCTATATGGGAAGCACTGAGCCAAAACATGACTCTGGACCAGAAAAAAAGCCACTCAATGTAAAGAAGTGTTATGTGGCACTATCATCACATTTTTTGCATTTGTGAAGGTCCCAATACCCAACCAAGATACCAATTCCAGAGCAATCCAACTCCAAAACCTGGGATATTTTAACACTTCTGTTCTCTAAGAGGATGAAACCAAACTAAGCTGTGGTGTTCCGAAAGAGAACAAACATTCACCATGTACCTAGTGTGATTATTTTAATGCTCCATGCAAAATATTTACTGAAGACAGAAGAAATAGAAAGTTTACCAAGTGCCTCACTCATCCATGGTATGTCAGGCTGCACATCGCAGACAAGTTCAGGGAACTCCTCGGTGAGGTTTGAACACTGCTTCTGCACATAGAATACGTTGGGAGATGTCACTTTTTTCTCCACAATGTCCAAAAAGTCCCTGAAAGGCATTTGGCGCTCCTCTGGCATGACAAAGCGGTCCTGAAACACTGCATCTGCATAACCATTTGGTGTTACTGCCACACTCACTACCTTGGGTCCTACTACCTCCCTGCAAAATAAATCAAATGTTTATAGCAGAGCCTGCAGTTGACCTATGTATTAGATACTGGTTATTTCAAAAGCAGTATGTTCCATGGGCAGAAAAAAATAAGAAGGCTGTTTTTTCATGGATGGGTGTCTCCAGATTAGGTTTTCTACTGTCTAGTAAGGACTCTGGCATTCTGCTCCAATTGCTCCCTGCAGTCAAGGCAACTGTAGTATCTTTTGCCTGTCTGAATTCTCTCCTAAAAGGAGAGTTCACAAAGAAGCTCCATTTTCCTCCCTGCAGGCAGAGGGCCCTCTTCACCTACTTCTTTTCATGAATCATGACAAAGCTTGACATTCTTAGGATCACTCAACCCAGCCAAATCCAAGGGTTCACATGCGCAGGGAGAAGGGGTGGACAGAAACTGATAAATATACACATTAATTCCATAAGAAATTTAGCTTTAACCCCCACATATTTAGCTCTAGCCCACCGATTTTACATCTAACCATAAAACCCCTCTCAAAAAAGGATTTTTCTTTAAAAATTCATTGTTAAAATGCTCATTGTTTGGTTTTTTTTGACAAAAACAAGGTGTGCCCAGTCATAATCCAGTCAGCCTGTCCTGACAGCAATACAGCCCCACTCCAGCGCGCAGGGTTTCAATAGCCTGAGCCTGTAGGCTGCACACAGCCACCCTCCTGGCTGCATGGCCACTGCTCGGGCAGTACGTCTGCCAGGAAGAAATTTACACCTCATCTTGGGAAGACTGAACACCTTCATACAGAAGCAGGGAGGAATCTGAGGTAATCTTACAAATAAAAGCAAGGATTAGCCAAGGTTTTTTTAGTGAGGTCAACTGAAATTAACAACTGGTCCTGCTTCAAAGCTCCTTCATACCTGAGGTACGCTGAGGTCCACTTCTCCAGAGCTGGCCAGTGGCTGATGGCATTGCGAATGATGCAAGGTTTATTCGGACTCACCCACTCTCGATAAAACTCCAGCGGGGATGGAGGCCTATCAAGATAGGACACGGACTCCGGCCACCCCAGCTCTGTCCAGGGAAACAACAAACAGCGTTACTCAGGGTCCCGGGAGCAGTGCCTCCTGCCGGCACACACGCTTCAAACCGCACACCACAGGCGCCCTGCCCCCCGGATCCAGACATTCTGTTAAACCCTGGAGCGTGTTAGGAAATTTCAGAGCCGGATGGAAAACTCAGGCCGGCGCCCGGGGGGATGAAGGGCATGTGTCACAGGAGGTGCACCTCCCACACAGAGGTGACAGCACGGGATGACTTTTGGGAAGATGCAATAGTGCTTTGTTTTGCTATTTTATACATAGGAAAACAACCTAGATGGATCGTTTGCTCCACTTTCGTTTTGTTTGTTGTTTCGGGCTTTTCCGCTGCGGCCTTTCCGCTGCATCTCCACGCGGGGGGGACACGAGGCCGCCCGCACAGTGGGTACCGCAGTTCACCCCCGGCTGTGCCCGCCCTGCCCGCCCCGGCCCGGCGCTCACCGCGGGCCTCCCCCGGGAAGGCGGCCAGGCAGCCCCGCACCGCCCGCAGCGCCGCGCCCTCCGCCATGCCCTCCGCCATGCCCTCCCCGCAGCGGCTCCAGGAGGAGGAGGAGAACGAGGAGGAGGAGGAGAAGGAGAAGGGACCGCCCCCTCCCTCCCTCTCCGCGCGCTCCCGTGTCCGCCCGCCCCTTCGCCCGGAACGCGAACGCCGGGAGCCGCTCGGTAACAAATGGTCACGTCTTTATTGGTACAGTTTAAGACACGGAGTACAAATGAATACAGAGTTAAAAACTGCNGGAGGAGAACGGGGAGGAGAAGGAGAAGGAGAAGGGACCGCCCCCTCCCTCCCTCTCCGCGCGCTCCCGTGTCCGCCCGCCCCTTCGCCCGGAACGCGAACGCCGGGAGCCGCTCGGTCCCTAATGGTCACGTCTTTATTGGTACAGTTTAAGACACGGAGTACAAATGAATACAGAGTTAAAAACTGCTCCCGGGGGAGCCTCACAGTGCAAAACAAACAAACAAACAAAAAAAGAACCCAACGAATTTTCCCTCCCCCAAATATTAATAATTGAAAAAAAAAAAAATAGGAAGGATTATTCACCTAAAGCCAAAAGTATAAAAACACACGTTTATAAATAAATCATTAGGGATTCTGTCCGTTCTGGTTTAAGGGGTGAAGGAAGGGGCAGTGCCGGAGAAGGGGGGTGCGAGTGCCCGCGGTGCGAGGGCGCACGCCGGGCACGGGGCTGGGCATGGCTTGTTCCCGGCGCCCTCCAGCAGCCGACACTGAGCCACCATCTGAAACACGGGGCACGCCGGACTCCTCCGGAGGAGGAACCGTCTGCTCCCTCCGGGGCTGCTAGAAGGCCTGTCTACCATTTTAATGAGGTTTTTTGTCATTTAGTATCGTGGATGCTACACATCCAAAGGGCTGGGGTGGGAGGAGAGACACTGTGTACATGCATGAATTTACCAGGGGCATTTAAATACCTGCATTTAATTTTTTTCTTATATATAATTATATACATATTCGTTGATTTAAAAAAAAAAATGAAGTTGGTATGTTTCTACTCCCGGAAAGAAACGTCCCAATTCCTCTGAGTCATGATGAAGTCTGCAAAACGGGGGACTGGGGAGGGGGCTGCTGTAAAACCCAGTCATCACCTGGGAGGGTGCATGGAAAGGAAAGGACAACCTGAGAGAGGAGGTGGAAGAAATACAGACTTCCACACACACGGTTCCTGGATGCTGCTGAGGGATGGGGAGGAGGAACATGTTACCCGCCTGCAGCAGGAAATAAAGCAGTTTGCTGCCCTCTCAGGCTGCAGCCCTTCCTACCGTTCCAGTTCAAGAGAGCTCTAAAATGAACTGAGGGGTCCCACGGGTAAAGCTGTACTGTTTCAAAGATGGAAAAGACCTCCCCTATAGCTTCCAATTTTGACCAGGAATGTTGGGCTGGAGGGGTTAAAAATGTATGCAAAGAAGATAGGTAGGTCCAAATTATTTTTTCAGGCTTTATGTTAAAAAAATAACTTGTCTTAATACAGGTATCTTGTATCTATGCTAATATTCAGTAAGAGGATCACAAACTATTAAGAGGGATAGACTCAAATTTATTACCTCCTCCGACAAGCCTCTTCACTTCCCGTGCAGTTACCAATCAGTATTTCTCTACCCGGCCCAATGGACAGCCTGTGGTGAAACATACTCACAAGGTGCAGCAAAATGTAACATATTTACGTCCTCTTTGTTCTGTAAACTAGAATGTTTTGGAATATTTCCTACTGCCAGCAATAGGAAGTTAACAGGGAAGAATCAGTTGGATCAGTCTCAAATTACAAAGAGCAACACTGCCTCCTCATCCCTCTCAGCAACAAACTTGTCACACCAGAATTTCCTTTACTGGGCTTCGACTACTCAATTTGTAACATCAAAGCCCGAACAAACAGCTCACAACTTTGCCATTTAAGAAAAAAGTAGTTGCTTAGAGGACAGCAAGAGAAGAAACAAGAGGCCCAACAGGACATATTTAAAAACAAACCCCTTCCAATTCATTCTTCAATTACAGATCACCATCGCCAAGTCCTAAATCTACTTTCCTGAAGCCTTTCAGTATGGTATCTTTCCCCGGTATTGGCCAAATGGTGTTCTTCAGGCCAAACCCATCTCTACTTCTGTTTTCCTGAGTCTGCTACATATACTATTCTAAATTTATTTTAAACTACACAACCATTCTCCAGCTGATCTACTTGCCTGACACTCTTCTTACCTTCATCCTGATGAGATTTTTACCTCTGGTTTCCTGAATATAGCTGCGACCCCGAGCAAAATCCATTCCAGGAAACAAAACCCACCGTGATCAGCTTAAAAACCAGATTTGCTTCACTCACTCATTTCCAAGGAGCTTTGTTCCATATCTCCATGCCACCTTCACTGGTTGTTGCTCTTTAATGGGAATTTCATTCTTACCACTGGCTCTTCTGACCTTTCTGTCACTACCTCAAAGTTTAAATAATAAAATGGAATAAAATTGCACAAGGAAGTAATATAAAGAACCCTCAAACCATTATCAACAGTATCAAAAGATACGTAGGTTGAAGGGACTGCTATTTTTCCTGAGTGTCTTGTAGCCCCAGTACAGCAAGAAATTTCCTGTATACTAGGACATATGTTCACAGTCTGAAAGTGGAGGAACTGGTCACCTCAAAAGCAAGGTTGATCCATACTAACTCCCATCACAGACCCAACATGACTGTCATCATACATTCCACTCACAGCCTCTCCAGCAGACCTTTTCACTCGAAGAAACTGCCAGACATTTACTCTCTGTTTTTCAACTTGCCTTCCTTTGCAAAACCTGTCTGTGCAAGAGAAGCTGACTATGAGACCAAGCACACCAGCTGATTCAGCACAGTGCAGTGCAGAGACAGAACTAGAAAATAACACTTTCAAAGCTTCAGTACAAGCCCATGGAAGGAAAGGTTAGCAAGGACGCATGAAACATGATGAGGCAGCTTTAAATTACAGGCAGAAGTAGCTGGAAAGCTCTCAAAGTGTTCCCCGTGTCCTGAAGCACTCAGAAGAGGTGATCAGGCAGCAAACCTGTTAGGGGGAGTGAGAGAGAACTAGAGATTATTCAGCCCTAGAGTCATTTGGAAGAAATAGGTCATCCTATAACAGTCTAGCCAGCCCAGTAGAAAAAAGGCTGCACTGCAGATCTGCAGTCACAGAAAGAGAGAGAAGTCCACAGACCACATTTCCAAGTGCCACAGGGTTTCAGAGAGACAACAGCCAGGACAGTAAAATGAAAGAAAATAGCTTGCAGCCTGCGTAACCTGTGTAACCAAGTGATGCAGTCTTGCTGCCTTTGACTGATGATAGTCGTCTCTCTCCCACCAAAGGCTTGTTACTTGCATTAGTTTTATAAACTGGGATTACACAGCTCTGCCTTAAAATAAATGAAGACAGATGGAAGAAATAAAACATTTTGTGTATCTGCCCTTGTTGTTGAGAGGAGTGGGAGTAAGGGGGAAGGTGCTGAAGAATTTCATTGGTTTAAATTATTTTTTCTTAGCTTATTATTGACCTGAAAACATCATTGGACAATTTTAAGCCACAACAAACACAAGTTAGCATGGGCTTAGAGAAGCTCCGCAGGGCAAGAAGAATATTGCACACACAAATGCAAGATGAGAAGATTTTCTGTTTCTCAGACCAGAAATTCATGAAAAGCAAAGAAGCCGGAGGAAGGGGAAATGGTAGTAAGCACACTCCAAAATATCTTGTTTGAAGTTCTTGGGAAATAATTTTCTGTGGAGAGTTGAAATAGCTTTACAAAAGGTAAGAGAATCCCAGCTTTCTTGGGATGAAAATACTCTGTTTTCCTGTAAAGGCAAGAAGAAAACCTTTTCCTATCACAGTGAAACAAATTACATGCATAAGCCATGACACCAAAGATCTCTCAGATCCAGGGTTACATGGTAAGAGATGGAAACCAGTTTTTCTGTGTCATTTCTCAACAAATAAATCATCACCCCAAATTTCCTAGTCATGGCAACATTGAAGTCAATATGCAATTCCTCATCATGAAAGGTGGCTGAAATGAACTTTCATATTGTATCTAAATCCCATTTTTAAAATGTCTGCAGAAAACCTGGTCTGAAGTACCAATATAATATCAAACTCCAGATTAAAAATACCACTAATGGATTAATAAACTCCAAAGCATGGTCCAAGGGATGAAGAGCGTTCCCCTGGAAGTGAATGCAGATAAAATACAGTGTGGGGACTGTCTTGAAACAAAAGAAAAGCAGACAGGGTTGTCATAACAACAGCAGGATTACTGCAGGTAACAAAACTAAGGCAGGAAAAGAAAGAACAGCAAGACAAAATATAAGCAGAGAACAGTTCATTAATTGCACAGACACTCCAGCCTGTCTCCCTGTTGGGGGTTTATAATACAGAGATTGTTTCTCGCTGGGATATGGCAAAGGGATTGATAGTTTTTTTTAAAGGACTAAGATAACAGCCACAAACATGGCACAGAGCAACAGTCAGAGAAATAAATTAATAAATAAACCCAGAAAAAGTCTGCTTCTTGATTCTCCTGAAGCCTTGGAGAGAAAGGGATTGGCTTCACTTGGACTCCTTTGCTTTTATTCAGCAGTTCAGAATTTCTTGGATAAACTGGATTTTCTTTGTTTTTTTAAGTGCCAAACATCCTGACTGGCTATGAAGAAACTTCAAGGCAATTTCTCCAAACTCCTTTTTCAAGACTTTGTTTAGAGACAGGAAGTTAAAGAAAAATATTAAAACTGTGGCCAGCACATTGCTAAGAATTGGAGTAAGTCTGTTGTAGGAGCCTGGGGAAATCCATTTATAAAGGTGTCCCCACCAGCCCTAGACCAGTGTGATGATAGCATCAGTCTGAAGCTCTCTCTGTGGTCCTCTTCTTGGGATTACTTCTGTGTATTCACAAATACATGAAAGCCACCCCTCCTAGAGTTTTTTGTCCATGCGTCGTTCCACCGCTTGTAGCAATAGCTCCGAGTACTGTTCCAGCAAAGCTAGTGTCTGCTCATCTCCCAAACCCTTGGGACTCGGTAGATTGGCACCACATCCCTCATTCTGTGGGCTAGTGTTATCTTGTGGCTTTGCCAGTACCTCCTCAACCTTTGGAAGCTCTTCCTCATCCTTCAGAGAGTCCAGCTCTTTCTTCATGGAGGAGAATGTTTCCGTCAGGAGACCTGCTATTTTATCTTTGTCAGTAGAAGATTCTGTATCATTTAATACCTGAAAATAAAGGGGGGGGGGGAAAGAATGCATTTGGGTTTATGTAGAGCACCAACTGAGCAGTTTAAACCCTTTAGAGAGGTAAAACCATGAAGATTTGCAGACCTAACATGTGTCCTTTTCTTCAACATTCAAGACTCCTTATTTAGTCATGGGCAGTGCATGCATCCAATACTGCTAAGTCACATAAAATCCTCCCATAGGACAGAGATGGGAAGTACATTTTTGGGTAGTGTTCCCCTTATACTGGGCTCAAGGAGGTGCTATGTTTCCCAACTGCAGCACAGCACCACAGTCTCCTTTTCCTCCTGTCTGCCAGATGCAGCTGATCACATGAACACCACAAACTCAGAGAGCAAAAGCAAGTGCTGTGGGCAGAGCTGCAGAGAACCACATGGCAGATCCTCACTGTGGAAGTTTCATGGTCATTACAGGAGACTTGACAGATCAGCGCTAAGCAAAGAAATGAAGAGCTTTTATATTGTTCTGCATGTAACTCTGGTCTGGCAGTGAGGGGGGCAGGTGAATGGTTGCATGTTCCCTCTCACACCTGGATTCCCATGGTACCTCACATTTGCTAATGCTTTTCCCATACAGCAAAGACAAAGAACAGATGGGGATAATAAAACTTAAATACCCTATAATATTTCATATCCAAAAAGCACTGTATAAATATTAACTAATTCCCCCTAATACCTCTTTGAAAAAGAACATACTGTTATCTTCAGTTTACAGAGAGGCTAAACAGAATGAAAACTTAATTAATTTGCTCAGAGTACCATAGAAAACTATTGGAAAATCCAAAAGCTGGAAACTGGGAGCTCCAGCCTCCCTGGTTCAAGCTAAAGATGCAGTCAAGTGGACAACCAGGCAGCTTGTGTCACTGAACACGCAGTCAGGAGAACACCTTGATCCAGTAAGCACACACATTTGACATCTGTGGGCTGTAAAGCCAACCTGCTGTGACAGAGCCCATGTCTGAGGTCACTCACCATGCGGTAAAGGTGAACAGCTTTGCGCATGCTGTCCTGGAGCTCGGATACCACGTGCTCACACTGCTCTATGCTGATGCCCGATTCTGAATGGGAGGGGAAAATAAAACACCGAGTTAAGGCACAAACACTCCACTATCTGTGATCTCACAGCTGGGTAAGAAAACAGGTTTTTTAATATGTATTTCAGAGACCATGGCCATGCACTTCTCATTCAATTTTTAGGGCTGGTTTGAGCAAATCATTAAATAGGCAAGTTCTACACAGCTTTCATTCATACTACCTAGAGAGGCTGCTTGTTTCAAACATCCCTATTTTTCCAATCTTTAGACTCTCCAAAGTCTGCAATGCTTTTTCTCAGGTTGCATATTCTTGTCACAGTCAAGGGTAGTCACAGATTACCCATTTCCAATTTAAGTCAAGTTTGTATTAAGGCTTCCAGAGGCAAGAGGGAATCATCTGAGGAGCCTCTAATTTAGCTTCCATGTAGTCAGAAACCTACACTCTTGCCCTCAAGTATCCCTCTGCACAGTGCACAACTAAGTGCTGAGGATGATGGATTATACTGAATTATTACAGTATTCTCTAGTGAGGACTGAGGTCCAGACAAGTGCTGACAAACAAACTCAATCACACCATAATCACATTTCTGAGCAACCCAGGACATACACTGCTGATATACCAAAAGCATCAGAGTCAAAGGCTTGCAATTTTTTAATCAAATAAACACTTTCATGAGTTAGACATAAACCATGAATACAGACATAGACACACACACACACACAGTCTGTGGGTATCTTCAATTTGAAATGGCCTGGACAAAGACCATTCAACTTCCTTTAGTTACCTAAAACCAAAACTTCGTCACATTAACACTATAATTTCCCCACTTCTAAGAACATCGTCTTTGAACATGCTTGAGGGGACCTGAACTAATTTTATGACTACATCTAGATGACGTGTAAACAAATACAGCTAGAAAAACATCTATTTATATATAAACAAAAACATCTAGAAGAACAAAGAGGCATGAACAAATCCTTCCATCTGCATGTTCTGATTCCAAATCACCCGTGGAGATTGAGCACAGTGGGCTTCAGTGCAGTCCAATAGTCTTGCCTCCTGCCCCCCCCTCCTTTCCTCTTTATGTTTAAAACCCAGCTGTTTCTTCTCATTATTGTTTCTGGATTTCTCCTCTGATAATTCTTTTTATTCTGGTCTCCAGCTCTCAGAGCTGCCAGTCTGGAGAAAGGTCACAAAACCTAACAAATGCTGAAGTAACAGGCATTTTCTGCCTCTTAGGTGTGCAGAGCAGAGCCCTTCAGAAACCAACACAGAATATTAAACACAGCAACAGTATTAAGCACATCTATAGCATTTTAACTGTAAATGTCAAAATGCTTTAATAAGAACAAGTAAGTCTCTTTATTTGCAGTTGTTATACAAGCATGAAAATGGAAGGACAGAAAAATTAAGTGGAAACTCAAAGTCACAGAGCAAGTCGGAAGCAGAACAGGTCTCTGTCAACCTTACAGTTTTAATCTAAACTGCCACACTGCGATTCATATAAGCCACAGTAAGCTGTTCACAGCAACAGTCAACTTGGATCTAAACAGCTTTTCCAGAATCTACCACTAAAAATTTGGGAAACACAGTCTGCAAGAAGCTTAAGGCTGACAGCTATGTACTGAGAAAAAAAAAAATGTTGAGGATCCACAGTGCTAAATCATCCTACTCACTAAAGATTGCTGTTAAATATTCTGTCAGTGTGCTACATCTCGGCAGCTGTTTAAAAAATGAAAAATCAATACTGAAAAAACCCTTGCTCTTTCTCTGCACTATCTGTGCTAATTCTGCAAACTGACCAAAAAACATTTTATATGTTGCCTGATTTCCAAATCCAGAGGAGAAAACTGAGCCTAAAGAGTACAGACAACTACAACTCTGTAGTAGAATGCGATTCTACAGCTTCGAGATGCATCTGCTGCTGGAGGAAAGCTCACCCCTCTGTAGGGAGGGTCTGAAAGTTTCAGATGCACTCACTGTCCTTCAGAGCAGCTACAGCATGAGAAGAGCAGATCACAGACAAAACACCGTATTTCCTGTTTTACATAACAATGCTTCAAGATCAGGGTGTTTCATCCCTCTAGAAATACAAAAAGAAAAATCAAAACCAGATTATCTTTCCGCAATCCCTCAGTGCAGAAATATTGTGCTTAACTATTGCGATGAATGGTGCAACAGCCTGGTACTACAGAAAGTAATTGATCAGAGGATTACAGAGCTATCCCTTGTCCGATATGAGTAAGAAAAAGTATAGCAAAAGGGATTAAAAACTGAGCATTGCATAGCCCCTGAAGGTACAAGGTATCAGTGCAGTGGTTAACATCCAGCTTTCTATTGCACAACTCAAAAAGGTCTATTTCCTTTCAGATTGTGACACAAAAGAAAAATGTCTGGAGGTTTTAGTACCACAGCAGATGATGTGGGACTAAACTGTGTCTTCTTTGCCACTGGAGGTTTTCCTGCCTTGGAGGGCAGGATTTTTGCTTTTAAATCACCTGCTAGTTTTCATTTGATTGAAGTACATTAAACCAGGGCCTGTAACAGATCCAAGAGCTGTTTTCATCAGGTTAAACAGTTTCCCACCTTGTACCTTTTTCTCCAAACTACAGAATTCAAAAATTAATCCACGTTCTTTATGTTTAAATGCAAAGGCTAGGCCTGCACATGTAGTGCATATCCATTTTACAGACGTGTCCTCAAAGCAGAGACCTTTTCACTCTCACAAGTGGCTACAGCAAGCAGGTCACCCTGGTCAAGCCTTATTTCACATGAGAAAACTGTGTGCAAATGGAGCCCCGCACACTTGCATATTAACAAAATAAAGCTTGAGCTGCCTGGCATAACTTCACTGTCAGTGTTATGAGTGCTTGCTTGGTTCAGCTAGAACATGTTGGCCTGTACCTTCATCTGCTGGCCAAACGTGCTCTGAGTGGGATGTGACATTCACGTTCATAGGAATTCCCAGCATGTCAGCTTTTACCATTGACCAGAAAGAAGTTTGAGCTCCTATATGCAATTGCACAGCTAAAGCACTAAACACACAACAGTGCTGAGGTCTACAAAACATTCAACTACGAAGGACCATCAGACATAAGACCCAGAGGAAATGGAAACTAAAGACTGAGAAAAAGATGTTAGGTTGAAGAAGTGTCTCACCATTGAGGGGATGGCTTATGGAACGAGACAGGTGCAGACAGGACGAGACAGGCCAGAAGCTGGACGTAAAGAAATGTGATGGGATCGTGAGGCGGTTCACAAAGACAGGAGACAGAAGGGGGAAGATAAGATATTGGTATCCATGCACACCTGAGACCTGTGCCGAGGCAGTTATAGATGTAGGAGACCTCGGCCTGATGGGGTCTAGTGGGCAAAGTCCAGGTTGGTTGTCTAGAACACAGGCGATGCCGGTGATCCTCTCCGGGCACCTGGGCAGTTTGGCCTCAGGAGACCTTAGGTGCCAGCTCTCTGACAACTCTCTCAGTTTTAGAGTACTGACCCCTGGCTCATTCTGGCAATCTGTCCTTGAGACTGAACAATCCACTGGGCTCTCCTTAGCAAGCCCTGTTGGGATCTCTCTACAAGGAACCAGATATCCAGCAGTTTGGTTCTCCCTCTTGGAGGCTCGGACCTCAGGCAAAGAGGGTTTCTTTTTAGAGGCCCCAGCAGGTGACTGTGGAGACTGTGGCTCAAGCAGGGTTTTTGTTTTGGTAGTGGGTGAGAAGGAGGCCAGTGTGGGTCTATCAGGCAATGGCTTGGGAATGTCAAGAATCAAATGTGCTCGGTTTGATGATGCCAACTTGCTGTGGAAGGATTTGGGAGATGAGCAGTTTACAACTGGCTGAAGTGTGGGTTTCACCGGAACATTTTCTTTCGCTGGTAGCTTAATCTTCTCAGCATCTGCTGTGGAACTCAATTGTGTCTTCTCTGTCACTGGAGGGCTAGTCCTCCCATCAGTCAACATTTCAGTGGAGCAACCAAGGTATAGATTTTCCCCTACAGATATGCTCCTTGACATCTTAGCACGGAAGCTGGTTGTGGGGTTCATGTAGGACTTTGGTTTTGCAGCCCTGACATCTTTGGCCAGAAGAGCACCAGATCCATCCATCTTCAACATACTGGCTGATAACACCCTGCAATTGTTAGGTCTGGGATCCTTCTCAACCACCAAAAGAGTCTGAGGACGCTGCTTGGCAGAGGATATCACTCCAGGACTCTTATCTGTAAAAATTAAACAGACAAACATACCAAAAATAGCCAAGAGCCTGCAGTGAATTCCTAAATTGGAAAGTAACAGAGCTGCTCCTGCCTATGTGCCTCAGTTCAGCCCCTGGGAGATGTGTACAAAACCACTGCTTTAAGTTAGTATCACCAAGCCTCAACAGCTTTCTTTTTTTCTCATCCCTCATCCTGCTCACGCACTGCTGCTTTCCTGATGAGAGAGATTTGTTCTTAAAAGTGTATTGGTCAGAAGACCTCAGACTACTGTGACTGGTAACAAAGAGGCCAGAGGAAGAAGGTGAAAACTTATTTAACTTATAGTTGTGGTGATTAGGTGTGTTTTCATTTTTTTAAGCAGACTGCATGCATAGTAATGGTTCATGAGTTGATTATTTCAAAAATAGAATTATTTCACACAGAGGGCATGGATACAGTAATCTCTCTGTTACTGTCTCCTTCCTTCTTTCTCTCCTCCCCATGCTGGGGAGCTTCAGTCTTCACTTGGAGCAACTACCCACACCAAGAGAGAATTTTTTTTGCAAATACCTCATTTCACCCTTCCCAGTGCTCCTCCCATAGCTGCCAGACAAATATCAGAGACTGATAATTACAAGATCAGCATCTGCATTACAAATTAAAAATATTTTCCCTTGACAGGCTAGGAGTTAGAAGACATGTAAAGCCTGTAGCTCAGAATGCAGAAAGACATAAACTTAATGTAAATCTCTACTCAAATGTCCCCATTTAATTCTTGGATTTACACTTCCATTCCAACCTGTGTCCTTACCCTCATGCACAAGGTCATGAACTGACTGCGCCTTTCTCATCACTGCATTCACAGGGCCTTCTGGAAAGGAGGTGGTAACCCGTCCAGGAGCCATACCAACTCTGCTGGCCTCCAAAGCCGATCTGCGTCTTTTCTGGACATAAATAGCTTGATTTGAATTTACATGCTCCAGGAGCTGGCTGTTCTCCAGTGCATCACCAGGGTGGCTGCTGTCATTTTTCAACAGGTCTGGTGTAAACTGATTAGTCTGGGTTGGCACCTCGATGAGCTTTGAATCCAGTATCAGATTTGATGAAGAGAGTGACAATCGTCTAGAGAACACAATAAAGGAATCCCAGTTAAAACAAGTAAGTATGTTGCCCTGGACAAACAGGAATATGCATTAAGCCAGTTTCTCTGGGATAAAGAGTCCTTTCCTGTCTGGACTTTTTCAAGTAAAAAATGCCCTAAGCTGTTACCACTTCATTCTACTCAACCCTGAAAGCTCTAGTCTTCAGGCATTTGCCCTTAGGCTGTGCAATCACAAATAGCATTGGGTTGCTGTTTCCATGGAGGACACTGTAAAAGGTGAAGGCAAAAAAGAAGGGAAAATTTCAGGCATAGGGAAGACTGGGCAAAGTCAGGTCAGGTCTTTACTCTCAGCTCACCTTACTAACAAACCTTTTCAATCCTAAGATACCCAAGGAGGATGTAATTGTGCGTTCCTAACATTATGAAAGCATATTGACCAGGAAAGCTGGTCAGTATCTTCAAGAGGAAATTCTAATTTCCTCTTCCTCTCCACTTCAGATAGGCCCAGTGGGCTTATTTCAGAAAGGAAGGCAACATTCAGTGTTTGAACAGCTAAACACATTTAAAGCCCAGAGTTTTTGATAACCTAAAATTACCTGTCCTGTTACATCTCTAGAACACCGGTGACTTCCTTCATCATTGAACTCATCACTGCAACTCTTCAGAAGTTTACACAATAGCTAACCAGTGGCTTTTCCCAATTGCACGGTCCCAACATGAGACAGACTACGAGGCACTCCTGACAGCAGCAACAGCAGCTGAATACACTAATAACAACTTCCCCTAATATGGTGAATCTAGATACAGCTGGTGAACCATAGAAGATGTATTCAAATCTGCTCAGCCCTACACAAAGAAATTCCTCGGAGCAGAGATTTCAAGTTGTCATTTTAGAGAAACAGAGGAGTATTTGTTTTAAACATTTATGAATCCAAATCGACAAATGCATTTACCTTATTTTTTGTTTGATTTTTTTCTTTGTTTGTTTTGTTGTTTTGGGGGTATTTTTAACAAGAAGGGAAACAGCTTGGAGAGGTCTTTTGGGGTGCTTTAGGGCTGAGGGATTTTTGGAAGAACAATATCCCCATCAGGGGCTTTGTTTGAAACACCAAATCACCCTGTGAAGGCATGGGACCCAGAAACAAAGCTGAGTAAGAAAGGACTGTAAAACAAAGGAAAACTTGACAAGTCTGCTTTCATTGTCCAAGCTGAATGAAATGCAAAAGAATAAACAGAGCATAAACAGTGCAGAATAAATTAGATTATTAGCGATTCATCCAACTTAATCAATCAAGGCATTAATCATGAAGCAATCACACTGTTGAAAGAGGAAAAAGAACAAAACAATAGTGTCGCTTTAGGAAAAAACAGAACAGCTAAAGTGACCCAAGACAGCCTGTTCACAAGGGCCTGCAACAAGCTTGTCGGGTGCCTAGGCACACCAAAGCCAGAAGTTTGCTCAACTATTTTCACCCAGGACCTAGCATGAGACCTGCTCATACTAGTAAAAAAAATAGACAGAAACACTCAAAAAAGCTGAGCCATACCTGAGAGCCGGGGACTGGGAAAGAAAGCGAGAGGAAATGCTGAGGTTTTCAGTTCTTTCCAGATTCCTGCATGAGCCACCTAAAAATTTTGGTTAAAGGAGAGAGAAAAATGAGCAGTTTAGTTATAGAACAAACATTCTGACACATGCATTTTCCTAGCACAGAGATTATCAAGTGTTCCCTCATATCCAAGGGGTTTTTTTTTTAGTTAAAACCACAGAGAACAAAATAATTATATTTCCTTTGCCTTTTCTGTTCTGCTTAGATTACTCTGCCTTAAGCTGCTATGCTCCCTAAGGGTACGCCTCCTCCTTTTTTGCTTCCCTTTGTGTCCTATCCTGCCTGGAGGACTGTGAGGCACTGGCATCAAGCAGAAAACAAAACAATCAAAGAGGGGAAAAAAAAAAAAAGAAAACACATAACTCACACAGATAGTGCTGCCTGAAACTATTATCAATTCTAAAAAGATATGTTTTGTTCTGGAGTTGGTCGATAAAGACAAACCAGTTCCTTTGCCACTCTGATATTTCCTTCTATTCTCTCCCTCCACCCATCATTTCAGCCTTTTCTTTTGTGACATTTGGTATGCCTCGATACACCACTAGAGGCCACTGCGTGTCTCCTATCGGGGAGGGGGGGTGAACACACAGTTAATGCCTTCCTATGCAATAGGAAAAACTAGTCCGGGAACAGGAGAACAGCTCTTCAGGATTCCAGGGACAACACTTAACACAAACTGACACAGACCACAACCTCATCCACACAAAGTTACACACAGACCGATGGAGTTAAAAGCTGTCACACCTCTTTAGGCCTCTCTACACTGTGCCCCGTTTTCCCCACTTCCTGTACGCACACATCCATGAAAACCTAGCAGAACTGGTAGCTTGGTTTGGCTCATACAGGGGAAAAAAATCAAGAGTGACTTCACACAGTAACCCCACTGAGCAGAAGGATGTACCTTTTCCATCAGTGTTGCTCAGGGTCCCAAAATGCTCCTTGAGGAACTTTTCCTGATCAGGTATCTGGGGAATTTCTCCTTCCGGCATGCCAGTACCAACATCCTCCTCTCCTTCTTCTCCCTCCAGGTCTGAGACGCCATCTACACTTAGGGGCTCAGTACTTTCAGAATCTGGGAAAAGGGAAAAAACCAAAAACCAATGCTGTAATAACTTAATCAGAGTAACATTAACCAGGTTAAAAAGAAAAGAATTCAATGAAGATGCTAAATTGAACCTAGAACATTAGCCAGTCAGCATCTTGTATAATAATTCTCTAATCTACCATATCGCACAAACTACATAGTCTATAGGATTATCAACACTAAACCTGCCTCCTTATCCAGCAAGGTAAAAGAAAGCCAAAGATGCACAAGGAAAGTATACTAACTCCTGCTTCTACTGTGGCTTCACTGAGGTGTCTGTTCAAATGCGTCTGAATCTTTACAGCATCACTAGTGTGGCTAATAGGAGTGTGACCTCAGTTCAGCTCATAAAGAGCTCACATATAAATACATTTATAGTGCCTTTGCATCTTACCTTCATTTGGATGGTCTGGGCTGGACAGACGACTGCTGCTGTAATCTACAGAGCAAGCACTGTCCGGACTGTGCTTGTCTGGGCATCCATTACTGTGATAACCTCTACATAGCTTTCCATGGGGCAATGCTTTTACCTGGAACTCACTACAAGAGAGACATGAAGATACAGCACTAGAAGAGATATTTGTTCTACATGTAAAGAAGCACATTTTAACTTCAACAAGGCCTTACCTGTGTTAGCAACACCTTTGATTACAAATGTAAGGCTTTAAAGAGAAAAAGAAGTTGATTTCTCTCATTATAATACAGTATTTTTTTTGCATTTCATTAAGCTTGGACAGTGAAGTCCCAAGAGGACTGTCTGACTTAGTGCACGTTGTCAGTTCCCATGATTACTAGGCACCAGCATCGCACTGCCTTGGCCTGATTTCCAGCACAGGTGAGGAATCAAGGCAGAGGTCTAAGTGAAGAGAAAGGGACTAAAACCAGGCCTATACCTGCATGAGAGAAACTCCAGTTTGCCATAGATTTAAGCTCTAATATGCTATATTTTCCACATTCGTGACCTCCTTCTTTGAGCAACTTCTCTGATGCAAAATATAGAAGATTGTGGGTTAGCGAAAAACTAACTTAGTGAAGAACACTGTACAAAAATACAATGTGTGGGACAGAGTTCCTGATTTCTGTTTTAATTTCATGAATCTTATTTTGTCAAATATCACTAGCACCATTCTTCTGCCTGATGCCTAAGGACTTCAGTTTTCCACTTTACTAAATACTTTGGTTTCAAATGTACTTCAATGCAAGGTAGGATGCAGAAGACACCCAACGGCAACTACACCCCTGGCAGCTCCCAGACTCTGTGTATGCTGAGATGTGTCCAGTCCATATTCAACAGCACCCGAGGGCCTCCCTTTCTTACATGATAGAGCAGTGCATGGGTCTACTCTGTCCAAATGTTATCATAATAAAATTGAAAATGAAAAATAGATAAACTAGGCAAAATCTAGCAGCTTCAACTGTAAAATCTTGGCAAGCACTCTTGCATATAAGTCTGTCTAAAGCTATCAGCCCACTGTTTGTAACAGAACAGGAGAAGACAAAGGAAATTATACAGCTTTTCACATCAGGTCAAGAGGGGAAGGGGAGAATACAATTAAGGGAAGGAAAATAAAATGGAACACAGAAAAATTACATGACACAAAATTAAAACAGAAGAAACAGCAGAGGAATAAAAAAGGTCTCCACTGTCTCCAGTGTCCTTTTCCATTCCATCTATATCATGCAAGCCATTCTATTTCCCATAAAAGAGTGATCACACACTAAATTTGTTAAATTCTTTCCCAATGGTCATAAACATGTGTTCTGTCATTTCTCCTGGGCACACATTTCATTGCCACATATGTGTCACTGTCAAGTGGTTTTCCAGCTTCCAAGTATTCTCTTGCTTATTTCAACCCAGATAAGGGAGAAAGCAAAAAGGCTGCTCCCAAGTTGTTTATTCAACAGCAAAGAAAATTTAGAGGAGACTGCTAATGTGCAGTCTCCTCAGAGGAAAATTATTTTAATGGTGACTTCTTAGTTTCATATTCCTTTAGCATCTGTCTGACATAAAACTCTCATCTAAACATCCCTGACATCAATCAACTCATCCAAGTTAACACACAAGCTGCAACAAAACCAGAACAGAAACATCTAAGCCATGCACAGCAGAGAGCTTATTTTTAACCTGCTAGAGTCTGTGGGATGGATTTCATCTTGTTCAGGGTAGATTACACATTCCTCACTCTCTGAAGGTTCCAGTTCTTGAGAGAAAATCCCCTCTTCACAAGACACAAGCCGAATCACTTGGGGTCGCACACAAGACCCATTATCTTGGGAAGGTATCGAGCTGCCAACCTGGTTTAATAAGAGAGAGAGAAAATTAGATATTACCAGAGATCTTCCCTTAAGTCACAAGTGCTGTGCAGAGCTAGAAAGTATGAATTACAGCACAGAATATGACCAGGAATCTGCAATCAGAAAACACAGCATTCCAATGTGTTTTCTGTTCCTTATTTACTAAACTTGTCAGACTACTGCTGCATTTTCCTGTTTTGTTTCCTGTTTGCCAACTCCTTAAGATTCCTTGGTAAAGTACTCTTTGACCACACATCAGGAGCATAAGGCATGTGGCAGTAGGTTTTTCCATTACCTTCTATAAACTGATCAGACGTAAATCACAAAACTGGACCACAGATGAAAAACTGATTTACTGCACACAAGCCCAATCCTCTTCTCAGTCACACAGTTATAAAGGAAGGAAAAACTCTAATGAATTTACGCACTGACACAAAGTGATACTGAAAAGCAGCCATTAGCTTTCTGAGGTATGAGCATACATTAGTTGCTGTGACCCATCGGTACAAAGATTATAGAGAACTTACTGATCTAGCACAGCCCACAACTAAGGGAATCATATAAGCCACATTTCAGTGGCTACTGGAGTCAAGAAACGGCTCCCCAGCAGAGTGAGGCAATAGGTACGCATCTGTAATTCTGAGTTCAGCTCCTCGGCTTGTTTTTGACGTAAATAATCAAAGAGCTAAAAGAAAGCTTGAGGTCTTCAGTCACTGAAAAGAAACTTGATCTCTGCTATAAGATGGCAGAATCACACACTGCAGGAGTACTAACTACAAAAAGAGTTCTCTGAACAAGTTTCTCAGAAGTCATACAGAACACCTCTAATGATAAAAAGAATAGCATCAGTTAGTAATAAATGGAGGTAATAACAAATAGATGCAGGACAGATGCACTCAGAGTAGATTCACCTCAGAGCAGTACTGCCCTTACTTTGTTGATGTGTACAGGAGGGTCAGCATGCTCCTCTCTATCATCCCCATTGCTGTTTTGAGACAGCGAGTCTCGACTTGGAGAACGGGAAACAGAGAAGGACTCCAACTGACGCAAGTCCAGCATGGATTTCACGGTCATCTCTATGTTGCTGGTTGGCTGGGACCAGCGCCCACGCTGCCGGGGCATCTTGCTCATTGGTGCCTCTGAGCGCTGGATTGCTGCTATCTCTTTGGCCTGAAGGAAATTGAAAGACAGACAATCCTAGGGACTGAGTTTTGCTGAAAAGCAGGAGGAAAAACCCACAAAACCCATAGAAAAACACAATTATGTCCGTCTCTACAAAAGCCCCAAAACCGTCTGTGGGACAGCTTAAAATCCCACCTTTAATCACAAAGCACCAAGTAAAGACGATACTTTTGTTGCTGCTTCTTGCATAACTGAAGATATATAAATGTCTTGCTCAGATCCAGGTATATGAACAGCATCAGCACCACATGAGATTCAGACCAAAAATTAAGGGTCAAAAGCATAACATCTGATGAAAAGATACTGATGCAAAAATCCCAAGTGAAACTCTAGTCTCTAAATCCCCCAGTCTCTTAAACTAGGCTCTATTTTGCCAAGTCATTCTTCTCAGAGAGGCTTCTCAATGGTTTCCCACCACAGCTGTACCTTTTCCACCCACGCAACTGAGGTTTTTAATCTCTGTGAGAATTCTTTTTTCAGTTTCCGTATGACAAGAAATACCATTTGAAGGTTTAGTAACTCACCCTCCTCATTTCCCAGTGGGAAAGGCTTCTTGAGAGGGTAAGGTCTGGATCTGGAAAGGTAAAAATATGTACACCAAGTTGACATCCTTGTCCAGCAGTTCAGCTTTCGAACAACTTCTTACCTCATCTTTCCTCACAGACACTATTCTTACACCTTTTGAACCAGTGTCAATACATGCCTTCCCACAGAGTACCAAATCATTGCATCGAAATTTTAACGGAGACATACTCTTTTAGGGTTTTCACTGACTCAGCAGACCCACTGCAGAACACTTGCCACAGTGCAGTGCTCTCCCAAAGGCTTGAGACAAACACACTGTAGCGTCTGTGGTAAAAATACACCAAATTAATAATGGTAATCTCTACTGTAAATTTTACTAGACATCTCTAGAATCTACCCTGAAGTCTCGTTTGGTTTCTGCAGACTTCCAATTGCTTGTAGACCCAAGCCCATGAAACTAGTTCAAAATTTGGCCAGTGGAAATCAACAAGAAACTTGGCAATTTAATAACTGGATTTATAGTCAGAGAACTCTGAAATGTACTACTCTTCAGAAGCAGGAATGGGCAACTCCACATTACCCATCTGTTTTGGTCTTTCTGTCTGTATCTTGTTATTGCTAAGCCAGCATCTCTTATCTTCCTCCCCACTTCGCATTCATGCCATTTCCTCCATCTCTGCCCCTGCTCCTCTCCCATTTATACCTGAGTCTCTCTCAGCGTTGCAGTTGGATTGAATATGGAAAGACTGCAGCCCACGTAACTCATCTTCATCATTCCCTTCATCTTCACCATCCTTGTCACTGTCTGATGAGAGTGCAGGCACAGAGGACAGCGCAGAGATGGACTCATGCCTGGAAGGCAGGAATTAGAGGGAGTATTATAGTCTATGTCAAGAATTGCTCACCATTTCAATCTTCGCACCAGCCAGTTGTCCACTGTATCACTATCCACACTCAGCAGGCTGCCTCAACTCTCCCAAACAGCCCTTGCTCCAGCATAACCCACCTGAGAAGCACAAAGTTGTGTAGACCCTGCCACAGCAATCATCTCATATGCATGGAAGGCTGACAGAAATCAGCACAGAAGAAAACAAGTCTCAGAAAGTCAAATGGAATGAAACTTGGCCTTCCATTTCAATTGATAAAGTCAAGATGATAGACCATATTTGAAAGGCAAATATTTTTCCCATCCTTAAGTATTTCCTCTCTGGAACTGTTTTACACATCAAAAATGTCAGAGATAATCTTTGTTTGAAAGTAATTGGGTTTATGGCAAATTATCCCATAAGAGACAGGTTCATTTCAAGGACTGCGCCAGGCGGAACCTGAAGGCACAGCCCACACACTGTAAGAGCACCACACTGCCTATTTTAGCCTTCAAGCACAGGGATCATGTAAAACATATTTTGGGCAGATCTTTCATTAAAGTAGATCAAGACAAGTTTTACCACACAGACCTCAGAGGCACGCCCAGCATAGAATTGTCCAATACCAATCAAGGACACTCACCAACACCAAACTTTATCCTCCTTCTCTTTTATCCTTTTCCCCTTCCTCCCCTTATCCCTTAAAGTCCACAGAACCAAATGAACTAACCCACTTTGTACAATAATTGAAGAAAGAAGAATCCCCAAAAAATACATCTGAGTGGCACCCACTCCATAGCCTTGAGCTAGAGTGCCAAACTCATCAATAGCGACATTTATAGGATTTCACTGGTGGGTGTTGAGTGCCAAGCATTATTCATGAAATAAAAATAGCTCATCCACCAAATACAGAGCAGTCTGGCAAAGGAGCAACATGTCCTGAAGCTGACAGATAGCAGGCAGTTAAGATATTTTAATCTTTTCCTGTGTAGTGGAAGAACATTAATTTCCATTTTACTAGGAGTGTCTGAGCAATAACTACCCAGTCTTTTCAGATGAGCTTTGAAGTATTCTGGCAAAAGTAGAGTGGAACTGACTGTAGCCTGCAGGGTTCTCAAGTGAAAACATTTTCATACCAGCCACCCTCATCTGCTTTGACATTTGTCAGTCTCTTTTCTACTGTCTCCTCATGTGCCCATCCTGTCACTCTCAGATTCTTGTGTCTAAGCAGGTAAATCCCAGTGAGGTCCAAGCCCCAGAGTTTTTTTGTGGTTATGCCACGTTTTGGCCTATGATGTATATTACATTTATATATGGTAGGCAATATTAACATTGTATCAGTAACTTTGATAGCATCCTTGTTTTGATCATAGTTGTTTGAGCAGTTTATTGAGACATTTATTGAGACATCTAACTGTCTGAATACCTCACTACAGTGAGGTGATATGGCAAGGCAAGATTATGTATTTGGTAAACTCCTATGTGTACTGTCATTGGTGTAAACAGAGAAGGAAGGATTGCTATCCATATGTTTTATGGCCCCTGTCCATCAGATGGTGACGGACAGAATTAGTAAGAGGAGAAAATGTATGTTCCAGGATTCTTAAAGTAGTAGAGTAAGAGAATGTAAAACATATTTTGGAAGTCAAATAGGTGTTTTTTCATACCTCACAGGAAGTGAAAAACAAATTATGAAGTCACATGTGTTGATACAAACATACGGTTATTTTGCATTATCCCAGCAAAAATTCATGCCCCTCTTTCACATCCTCCTTTTTACAACTCAAGTATGCTTTTCAAACTCAGTCTTTTAACTTCAAGGGAGATGACTGAATGCTATTTTCGAAAGGACCTTAGGCCCACTGCCTGAAACTGAGACACTTCTGAAATGAAACCTAGGTTCCCAAGGTCTTGAGTGTTTTAACTCTTGTTTTTGCCCAAGTCAGTCCCTCACTTTAGACTTCACTACTTTTTCCCTTCTTTCCCTGCCTTTCCCTATTTACTTGGATTTTCTTCTAAGCCCCTTTTTTGCACACATCTCCTCAATACTCTTCCTCAGTTCTTTTTCATGCTTAGATGGGAGTCAGAGTAATGTACAGTGAGTTTTCAATCACTGGAGCTGTTTTGAAATAAACATTACATGAGAGCATTTTGAAAATGAAGGAGTAAGACTTCTGGGTTTTGCTGAATTCCCAGCCAAACCTCAAAGCATCATTGTACCAGAATGAATGTTTCAGAGTAGCTATTACAGAACAGCATGTAGTGACACGTCTAATTCTTGTGACACATGTGACTCACTTAGAGCAAGTGTTTAAATTGTCCTTTCTCATCTTCTTTGCTGAGGAACTATCCCATTCTTGCATCATAGAATCAATAGAATTATTAAGGTTGGAAAAGGCCTCCAAGATAATCAAGTCCAACCTTTGACTGAATACCACCATGCCCACTAAATCATATCAGGAAATGTCACGTCTACTCATTTTTTTTTAAACTTCCAGGAACAGTGATTCCACTGTTTCCCTGGGGACCCTGTTCCAATGCTTAACCACTCTTCCAGTGAAGAAATTTTTCCTAATCTCCAAGCTGAACTTCTCTTGGGACAACTTGAGGCCATTTCCCCTTGTCCTATTGTTAGTTGCCTGGGAGAAGAGGCAAACTCCCACTTGCTGCAACCTGAATCTTGTTCTGTAGAGGTCAGCAGAGTCAGTTGCCCTTCAGCTCCTGGTTTTTGAAGGGTCAGACAGTACAGAGTCAATGGCAGGGAAAGACTTCCAGTTAGAAAGTCTTCAGAACACATGGACAGACTTAAAGTGCCATATGTCCTTATGGAGATCTAGTATTAACACATCTGATAATAGGTCCTCTATATTCCTTTGTATGACCTGAATCGAACCCTGTTTTCTTAAAACAAAACAAAGCAGACAAGAATGGCAACTGTCCATTTAAAGAGGTACGTTGTCAGTATTCCCACTCTGACCTTGTGCTACTTAAATCTTCAACTTTAGGAACATATTTATGAAACCCTAACATTGTAAGTGGCAGGTATCCTTAGCAGATTGTGTCCAATGCTCCCTCAAATGCCTAAGGATTTTAAAAAGAAAGTTACTCTGCTTTTTCCCACAGAAAGACCACAGTGCTGCTGACTTCAGAGTTCCCCTGGTGTTAATAATTGCAGTAGTTCATTGCAGACTTAGGCACCGTTTCTGATGTGGCATCAAAAGCCTGACTCATTCCGAGTCCTGGAAACAACACAACTTTCCTGGACTCACTGAGAATTTGAGGAGGAGCTCTTCCTTCCAAATATATCTGATAGCACACAGTACTTCTTAAGCATACATATATAACTTTTAGACAATGTAATTTGAATAACATTTCTATCTCCTGCTATTTATAGCAGAGTTTCAAGGAAAGCAACAGAAAAAAGTTATATATTAAATTAATGTAAAAAAATAAAAATGTTCAGCTAAAACATGACTATGAACCCTGCAAATATTCCTCAGTAAAATCAATTGAAGACTTCCCTTCCAAAAATTTGAGACAAGTTTTTTTAAACTATAAATGTATACTTGGATCAAAATCAAAACCCTCTTTACATGATTCCTTTACTGGAAATATAAAAGCCTTAAAACCAAAATGTACCAGCAACATCAGCTCAGTGTAAGTTCTATTATCCTGAACTAGCAAAGCTTCTCATGTTCAGAAAAAAGCACATATCTGCAATTACCACAACCAGAGGGAGAACTGAAAGGCTCTCAGGTGCACTGTGGAGCTCTGTGGATCATACAGGTCAGATCAGTTCCCAGATACTATAATGTCCTGCAAAGAAAGGTGAGTCAGAGAAATCATTCAGAGGAGAAACGTTAGTCTCTCTAAAAGTTTTTGGAGGGACTGAAAATGCCAGGACTACTCAGTTCAGAGAGCACGTTGGATAAAGAGAGGTTATGATAAAGGTTTATGAAACCATAGGCACTACTGATATCTGGATACAGAACAATAGTTCACCAAAGTTAACAATATTCAGAAGCAGAGGCTTTCAACAAAACTAGCAGGAATGTATTTTAACAGAGACAAAAAAGTCCTTCTTTCCACAGAGAACAGAGAACTCCAGGACCTTGTCACAAAAGAAGGCTGTAGAGGCAGACAATATTACAAAGCTCAAAAAGAATTTTTACAAACTCAGTGGACAATGGGTCCATGACCAAATACTAAATGGAACAGGCAGAGAAGAACCTCCTAACATCACTGATACAACAATAAAGTATGAGGCAAATGGACCACAAAG
The DNA here is from genome assembly GCA_013396735.1 of Grallaria varia. Lineage (NCBI taxonomy): Eukaryota > Metazoa > Chordata > Aves > Passeriformes > Formicariidae > Grallaria > Grallaria varia. The sequence goes on along the minus strand of VWZG01006175.1, from coordinate 250,132 downwards.
GTTCACAAAGCAAGGCTCACACAGCATCTCACCAAGGAGCACCTTCCACTGCCAGTGGCACAGGCAGAACACTGATATTCATGGAGCACTGGTTTAACCCAAAAAGGCATCTTCTCTGTACTTGTACTCCCAATATTACTCACCTGCATAAATTCCTGCCCTAACAGTCATAACTGGACAAATAGCACTATCCTGAATTGGAAATCTTCAGCTCCCACTGCCTTCTCAGATCAGTTTTGTTACCCCAGTATTATTTTGGTAATTCATCCTGTAATACACTAATAGAACTAGCAGAATGTGTTACTTCTCCCACCAAATTCTAGTAATCTTGTTCTAGAGAAAATCTTGTAAAACAAATGATTTACCACCAGGCAAGGAGCTTTCTCATACTACAGTCATTCTTTTGAGACAACAATTTTACACCACAAGGTACAATTCAACTCTACACTGCAACCTACACAGACAGACTTTGGAAACACAACCAGAACAGGTATAGGGCATCTAAAAAACCAATCTTACTCAAGTTGAATAGTTTTTCTTCTCCCACCTCAATAATGTTGGTCCAATAGGCTCTTCGTCCATGTTTAGCCCCAATCCAAACTTCTCTGGAGTTTTGTCTTTGCTGATCTCCAGTGACCACAGCGGTCAATCAAAACTGAAAACAAGCTCTCAAAGCTGACAAGTAGATTCCAGGCTTGCAAAGAGGTTACCAGACAAGTTTAATAAAGTTCTGGGCTTGGCACGGTACTAGCACCGCCCTTCAGCAAGCGTCTGTGACAGAAACAAGTATCACCTCACGTGGAAGAGGACTAGGATTATCTGCCACAGGCTGAGCCTTGGTAGGGTAAGGCTGCAGCTGCTGCAATAATGGAGAGACTGCTATAAAAAGCACATTGCTTGACAGATCCAGAATTTTGGCTAGAAAAAAGGGCTTCCCAAGTTTTTCCGGCATCGTTACTGAAAGCACTTATTAGACAAGACTCGTTTCAAGAATGAGATCAAGACTTTCCAAAACAAAACTATGCAGACAGACTTGTTTCAACATTGCTTGCTCCCAAAGGAAGTGGGAGGGTCCTCATGATACTCAACAACCAGTGCAGTAAATCCTCCAATGCTTTGGTACTTTTATATCCAGAACTCTATTTGTATTCATTTGGAGGAGGAAAATTGTGGAACACAGAAACATTTTCCCCCATTATAATCGCGTATCAGCTTGGTCAGGACTTTTCTGTGCTGCTTAAAGTTAAACTAGTCTTAGCTACTTAAAAACTACAGAGAAATCAAATCCATTACATTAATAATCCAAAATCTCCTGTCACTCTTGTCCTGTTTAAAAACAGAAGCACCATGCTTTAAAGAAAGGTCACCAGATAAATTTAGATCTATTCAGCTTGTGGGCTGTAGTAGTTGGTTTTAGATATGTTGTTTACTGAGCAAAAAATAGTAATATGATTTAGCTGCCGAAAGCTTTTCCCATTTAAATTATTTTTATATTTATTATCTATATTATAATTATTTTAGGTGAGTTTTTTCGAAGTCTCCAGAAAATAGTTAACAAAGAAACAGCACAACTGTAAGGACTCTTTCAGAATTACGATTAACACAGCAAACTCGTACAGCTCACAGATATACATCAGTAGTGACATCGCAGAAGACAGTCTTTAAAATGTGTTCAGCTTAGATCCAAAGAACTTCATTCATGAAGGATCACGGCCTCCCTGGTGAGATGCTGTGCACCATCCTCAGCATTCCTAGGTGAACTTCTTATTAAAGTTTCTGACCCCATCATTAAACTAAATTAAGACAGAAGAGGCATTGCATATACATTGCAATCAGTGAAGCACACTAAGTAAGTCTGTCTGGAAGATCACAGTCTGGTTTCTATATCCAAAGAAGGAGGGCACAAAAACCATGGCAAATTCAACAGAAAAATAAGATAACTTTTGGAAGACAGTATCCGTGAAGACAGCAGAAACCTTACAGTTGAATCCCAGTGCCACACTTTTCACATGCCACTCTAAAAGCCAGCTACCTCTTCTCAGTCTGCTCTGCTCACCTCAGAAGTCCAGCTGCCTTGTGAGGAGGAGACTTCTCTGCCTGCTTCCCTCTCTGTTTCATGTCAGACAGTCGCTGCCGCATGTTGATGGTCATCTCTGAGCTCAGGCGCCAGATGAAGATACAGCTGAAAGAGGGAAAGGTGAGGCTGGGTTCAAGTCTCAGTTTAGTTTACTGACGCTAATTCCCACCGCAGAGACAAACAAGAGACCTTCCGTCTGTGGCATGGAGATACATACAGAAACAGAAACTCAATCCCATCACAGGCCTCATGACAAAAGGGTAAAACCTGTCTAGCAAAGAATCCCTGTGAGCGAGAGCAACTGCAGAGTATTTGAACAGACTCATCTCTGATCCTGTACCTTCACCTGACTGTCTGACCAGCTGCTGAAGGAAATGCCATAACAAGTCCTTCTGTGGTCAGCAGGGTAAGTGGAGACTACAGATGTCTCTTGCATTCTCTAACAGCTGCAGCGTCTGATTGCAACTACCCCTATTGATGAGACCTTCCTAATGACCAGCATCCCATGGAGTCTCTGTGGCATAATAAGCTTAACTTTTATTTGGCAGTACATTTGGCAGTCAGGGTGCTCCTGGTATTTCACTTGGACTCCCTCCAGGACACTTCCAAGGAATTTATATAGCCATTAGCTGAGTTGGTTAGAGCATGGTGCTAATAACACCAAGGTCATGGGTTCAATCCCCATATGGACCACTAACTTAAGAGCTGGACTTGATAATCGTTGTGGGTCCCTCCCAGCTCAGAATATTCTGTGAAATTTGACTGAATTTGGTCAATGGATTCAGAAGCATTTGAGACAAGGAAACAGTGTATCTCATTTCATTAATTTCTTCAGAAATTCAGCTTTAAAATTAGATATTAAATATATAAATAAATTCCTCATCACATTACAGAATACTGTATCTCATCTTCAGCTACTAGAAAGTAAAATGACCAGCATTCTCTTTGAAATTTAATCTCAGTGCTAACTAATTCTTTTCATCTCAGCCATGTTTCCTGTCTAGCTGGGTATACTTATACTCATGTAGAAACAGAGGTGGTGCTTTTGCTATCACTTATAAAATCCTGCACCCTACTTTGGAATCCAAACAGGATTTAATCCAGTTCTTCAGGATCTATCAGTGCCTGCATACTCATGCATACTCCAATTCATGGAAGATTTTTCACTGAGTTACTTTTTCCTCTTACTTGTTAGTCTGTAAAAATTGATTTGCTTTGCCATTTTGAACAAAGACCATGAAATGTGGTCTCCCTGATTTGACACAAATGTCAAAAGGGCCAGGACCCTGAATGCCTGAATCTTCTCTGGTTTTTTCTCTCTCATGAGGAGACAGTTTAAAAGGTTTTAATTTTCATATCACATGAAAAGAAAACATAAACCCCTTTTTCTGTCTTTGGAGATTTTAATGAAAAATGAAAAATTTCCTTCTTGTCCACAGTACCACACTCAGGAGCATCACTCCCAGCTACTGAAATCACATAGAGATGCTTCCCATTGACAGTGAACACACTGTCATCATCCCACTCGAGGTTTTCATCCAGGAGGAAGGGGTGAGGCACTGTGCTCGAGAACTATGGCAACCTGGGGCAACCAGCTGCTTCCCCTCAAGCAGCAGCTCTGGAAATAACAGCCATAATATGCTGCTGAAAAAAAATACTCAAAAGGAGGAAACAAAATTCTGAAAGCAAATCTGGCTTGTTCATTTATTCTGCCCCTACCCCCACAGCTATCCAGCCTAGAGATAAGCAACAAACAACATGAATTTGTGAATACATTAGCATTCAACACAAACTCTACAGAAGCATGTTCCACCTACACCTTTTGCTAGGGTTTGGAGCAGGGTAGGGGGGTTGTTTTAGTTTGGTTTTTTCCTTACCTTGCAGTACTTTTCTCACATGAATCTCACAGTCCTTGTGCCCTTTCTCGTCTCCATTTTTCTATCTATTCTCAGTGTTATTCTTTGCACATGCTGCCGTGTGTGAACAGACCATTTTCCCTGTTCTCCTTTGATAAACATGCTTTCTTCATCTCCCTACAGCAAAGTTCTTCATGAACTCTCTTCTCATTTCTCATCCACCTCCTCCACACCCTTAGTGAAGAAAATGACCCTTTTGCTCATGGAAATGTAAACACAGGAATGCTACATTAAACACAAGGATCACTGGGGACTTCAAACCTTCCTTGTTTCTGGAATTTGTCAGAAGTCCACAACAAAAGGACTCCCTCTCCAGCAGCTTTTTCCCTTACCTATTATCACGCATGAAAGATGAAGAAAGAAGAAAACGAAATTATTTATTTTTTTTACTGAAAGACAGAAATAACCAACTTATGAGATTTAAGATGATATACTGTATGTTCTGTAACAATTCACCTAATAAAACTCTCTTTCCAGTTAAATTGTGTTTTATTATTAAAAAAAGAGAGAGAAACTGGGTTGCTCTGAACTTGCAATAGCACTCCAGGAACCATCTTTGTCAAAGGAAAAATTTTATTTCGTTCGTCTGATTTAAGCATTCACTGATTCCAGAAACAGTGGGTCCACTCCCCTCTACAATCATCATATTAGGCATATATTCTCCTTTTCCCCTTGGGCTCAGTCTAGTAGTTACTTAAGCTTTTAGTGAACTGATTTAGCTCACGAAATCAGCAGAAAACTCATCTGGCGGCAGCGCTGATGTAGTGACCTGAATCAGCTGAATAAGCAACAGCTGCATCCCTGTTGACTCGGGGAATGGGGAGGAGGACATATGAACAGGACCAAAAAGTGGGCACAGGCTTGTCCCTTTTGCTTCTAGACAGGATCTTTCACCTGGTGAAACTTCACCAACAGGAGTACTGCAAGAAAATGTTTTGGCACCACCAGTAAAAATAGCACAAGCTGCCTTACGTTACAGACCTGAAGGCTGGTCAGGAAATAGGCCACACCTCTCTCTTTTTTCCAGCACGGGAATAATACACTGAGAAAAGGGAAGTACTTCACAGAGGTGTCTCATTCCATGGAAGGATAATATAAGCTCTGTGAGCTTTACCAACAGCATACATTTAGGATTCTGAGATTTATTTGGAATGCATAAAACATCACTCCTTAAAAAAAACCAAACTCTATCATCCTTAAGGATACAATAAATCCAGCATAAGATGCAATGAGCCGATGTCACAAACAAAGAAATACCTCTTACCTGTCACCAGAAACAGAGATCAGATGTTTGCAGTCATTACTGAATTTCATCCCAGTTACAATCTCTGTGTGAAATAAAGCACAAGAAAAAATAAATCTTCCCTGAATTATTCCAGTGGAGAGATCATTAGTCAAATAGTCTATCTGTACTCAGTAATTCAAATTCTGATTAAAGCCAACTCACTTCACAGATCAATGTCCCAAATACCCATTTAACCAAGAGTCTAGACTTGACATGCAATGGGTATCCCATGGCAAAATATACCTGAAGACTGAATTTTCTTTTTGCCTGTAATAGAATTGTTACTGCAAGGTAGGAGCTGAGGGTGTATCATAATGAAACTGAAAAAAAACAGACTATAGGCTATCAGAAAAACTGTGCAAACAAATACCTGGCTTGATCGGTGTGTGTTCTTGTGTGCAAAATGCAAAAGTTGCAAAATTGCAATGAAATAAGTTATTACAACTAATTCCAACTACAACCTATGCAAAAAAACCAGTTAGGTAAGTTTTGGTGGTGAGGAACCTTCAGAAAGCTTTGATCAGGCCCTAACTATACAGTCATCAGCAGAAAAAATGCATTTCCAGGAGTTTAAGTGCCTTACCTGAATGTCCATACATGGTTGCAACACACTCGCCAGAATAGAAATCAAAGATGGAAAGGTTCTTGTCAGAACAACTGGTTGCAATATAAAGACCAGAGGGATCCGTTTGCACCTGGTTTGGAAGACAAGAGGAATACAAAGACCTAGCAAGAAAGTACCTTCAAACCACAAGAAAATGGTCCAGAATAGCCAAGACAGTCCTAGGTGTTAACAGAATAAAATGCAAATAGCTCCCACAGGACCCCAGTTGAGTACCAGACTATCCAGCACCACAGGACAAATTTCCAACCTGACTAAACTTTTAATACTATCTCCAACCTAATCAGAGACTAAAGGCACTTACATTAAATGCCTCCATGACTGTGAAGACATCACCAGTGAACAGTGAACAGACTCATACCTCTCTCTTCTACCTTCTTTTAACCACTAGGGTCTTACTTTCTTCTATGTTAAGATCAAAATAAAACAATAAGAAACCCCAAATACACCCGAAAACACCCCCACTGCAGCCACAAAAAAGGAAAAAAATCAGAGCTGGCAGAGTTAAGTGAAATATGAAAAGATTCCAGTCTTGAGGAAGAAACCAAAAAGGAACTGAACACTGCCAAGAAACCGTCTTCGGTAATGATACTGTCAAATCTCCAGCATCTGCAACTCCCATTTTAGGGCTAGTTTATTTGTTGCTTTATCTTGGATCAAATACAAAATCCCCTACAAATGCCTTACCAGGTCTAAAGCTGCACTAGACAGCAAATACAGCTACAGTCACCAAATGTCCTGCTCTGTTCTTTACAGAATTTTAAGGAACTGAGAATGAAAATATCTGGGGTTTTGAGGGAAACATGGTATTTAAAAAATGGGGTTTGTTTTGTTGGGTTGGGTTTCTTTCATTTTATTTTTGTTGCTGTATCTTTTGCTTCCAGTGTCACTGTTTGGGTTCTACTCATTAAAATGCAATGTATATTATGATCTCAGAACAACATGCCAAGGAAGTTTAAATTCCAGAGATAATTATAATCCCCTTGGTTACATAACTATCTTAAAAATGAGCAAAGCAACATTAAATAATAATTGAGATTCCCCACTTGAGGTACACATGAAAAAAAAAACCACAAAAAAAAAAGGATATTAAAACAAAAAAATTCAGCTTCCAGCACATTTCATGGTATCTGGTCTGAGAAGGATATAATCAAGAACCTAAACTTATCAGCAATGAAGTGTAGCATCAATTTTTTATTTTCATTACTCTGAAAAAGCATTTATTACTTGAAAAAAACTTTGTAGGAATTATAATAGGCAAAGAGAATTTATTTTTCTCTGTAAAACAGAAGAGCTGACACTGAACAAAACTGTTGGTTTTCCCCTCCCTTTTTGCCCAGTTATTGACACCCATCAATAATTTCACCTGGAAGGGAACTAAAGTATTCCCAGTCATCTATTCCTGCCTGACCAGTTAAGCGTTGACCAAATTAAAGCTTGTTATTAAGGGCATTAACCAAGTGCATCTTCAACACTGTCAGGCTTAGGACATCAACTGTCTCTCTAGGAAGCCTGTTCCTGTGTTTGACCAAACTCTTAGTAAAGAAGTGCTTCCTAATGTCCAGTCTAAACCTCCCTGGTGCAGTTTTGAACCATTCCCATGCTGCCCATCACTGGATCCAAGGGAGAAGGTATCAGCACCTCCCTCTCCTCATCCTCCTCCTGAGGTCACCCCTTGGCCTCTTCCTCTCCAAACTACACAAGCCCAAAGTCCTCAGCTGCTCCTCACAGGACATTCCTTCCAGTCCCTAATAATAATACTGCTGACCAGTGCAGCTGAAGAGAAGTCTTTGGTTTAAAAAATAGGAAAATAATCAGTGGGAAAAAAAAATAAAATTAAGAACCTTGTTTGGCAACTTAACTTGAGAGGTATTTTGGTTGTGTCAATTAGTTTTCCCCCTTTAAAAACAACAATGCAATTCTTCCACATCCCAATGTGCTGGCAACACTCTTAGCTCTGAGTCTTGAACACAACTGATTTACCAGGGTAAGCCTGGATGGTGGCAGAAGTAGGCATACTACCCTGCCCCAAGGCCTGGATGCACTCAGCAGGTGGAAAACACGAACACACTCACTCTAGGCTTGTTTTGCACTCCAAGATCCAGGCTTTTCAGGGCAAATGCTATTTAATTTTATCAATTCAGAGTTTCACTTGCATTTGCCCTCTGAAAACCACTTCATAAACACTGATCAACAGGAATCTCCACCTTAAAAATTCTAACCAAAACAGTCAAGAAAGCCAGAACGAGCTCTCCGGAGCAGAAAGTAAAGGATTAAATTAAATGGATTAAATCATCTCCTGACAGATACTGGTGCAGTTCTACCTGTTTTTAGAGCACAGACTTACTTCAGAAACAGGACAGAGAAAAAAATCGTACACCACCTTCAGCATTTATTGTCTCCTTATGTGTTTTAGCCTGATGGAACCCAAATACATTACCAGCCCTTAAGGATGGAGGTGGGAGAAAGCAGCAACAGGGTAAAGGTCAGAGTATGGAGCAAGCAAAAAAAAAATAAAAAAAATTACTGTGTTCAGACTCTTTTCTTGACCCTGAGCTGCATTCACAGAAGCTGAAAAAAAACTGAAAAGGAAGAAAAAGAAAACAGCTTACTTTGATAAGGGTGCCGTCTTCACCTTGGGATCCCTTGTAAAGCTTCTTCTGCTTCCCACTGCTTATGTTGAAAACCCTGAGAGGATGACAGAAGATAACATGGCTCATTTTGCCCAGGTGCTGCTATGGGGCTCTTGTCACCAGGACCCTTTTCTCTCTGTATTTCTCATTTCCCATGAAATACAGGAAACAGGCCCAAGTCACAGGAAGAAGAGAAATTATCTCCATGAAGTACAACTCCCAATCATTTAAATGGTTCAAGAAACAACCTCAAAAGTAATGTAGAGGCAGATTATTTAAATTAAAATTGAGGCTTTATTATCAAGCCAATAATCCATCGGTCCTCCCTGCTGTAAAAATACCTGTGGCAGCTCCATACTAAAGAGAAGGATTAAGCGAGCAAGACACTTTATTTATGCTAGAATAAAAAACAGTAGTGATATTTAGCTATGACCAAACCCCTCAATATCTCACCCAGCTGCAATAGCAGAAGACACACAACTACAGAGTGACTCCTTTGCTTTCAAGCAGACAGAGCGACATGGATAAAAAGCAAGCATAGAACAGACTCTACTTGTTCAAAGTCACACCTTGTTCAGTTTTAGATTCCCACAGTCCCAGCTATTCCACAGGACCTCACAGCTTCTCACTCGACGTATCCTCAAAAACAAAACCACAGTGCAGAAGTTCTTGCACCACAGCTCAATGATGTGCCAAGAAAAGCACACTTGCTCTCCCAGTAGAAAGGCTTTGCTCTGCAGAGCAACGCAGTGAGAAGCCAAGAGTCCTAAGGGCATTTGCACATATCCACAGCTTTTTATCAATGAGGAGAAGGGCAGAGTTCAACCTCACAGTTTGAGGTGAGGCCTCAGATCTGTCTGAGAGCGCTGTATCAAAAACCCAGAGGAACAATGATGGGAATGGGGCCACCTCATTTATGACTGCAAACATATTTTAAAGATGAGAAGTAAACTAACCTGATGTTACGATCCTGACATCCAATAGCTGCATATTTCCAGCTGGGGTCCACATCCATGTCATAAAGAGTGGTCTTCCTAACAATGTGATGTGTTCGGGTAAACTGAACCCCTTCTCCCGTCTAAACATGTGGGCAAAGATTGTGTCAAAATCAAGTAGCTAACCCATAATTCAAAACAAGTAAACACAGATTAGTCTTCTTGCACAACCAGCGCAAAACAGCCTTTCCCAGGTTATTGCTGGGAGCAGCTGGTATTGGAGGCACAAAGAACTCCTCCATCCAGCACATACTCTTTCAACACTCTTCACAACAGCTCTGCCAGCAAAAGAAAAGCAGGGATCCTAACAGCTCTCTGCCTTGCATCTTGCTGTGAGAGGTCAGCCTGGGACTAGCTGCATGCTTCACAGAACTAGTTCTCCAAATGTAATCTCTTTTATCGAGTCAGTGGGAGACACTGAGGCTGAAATAGCAACAAGCTCATACAGAAACTCTGATATCATTCTTTCAAGTAACTCCTTTGGGAAGAACTTATTAATTAAAAGTACACAAAAAACTGCAATAAGGTTACCTTCTGCGCAGTGCGGAAATAGATGCTCTTGTCTGCCCCACAGCTTATCATTCGCACTTTACCATCATTGGCTGGAACATAAAGGTAGGGGATGAAAGATAAACACAGATACAAGGTGGAGGAAATGTTTCAATTTATACTACTGCTCATTTATTCCAGTCCTGATTAGCCAAGTCTGACTTCTCCCTAAGCAGCAAAATAGAAGCCCCTTCTCAGGGACAGTATTTGTTGTTAAATGCTCAGTGTGCATGTAGCCTTAACACAGCTTTACAGAACAGATGAGGATATAATTCTGTGTTCCTCATCAGCAGTACACTCATGTACTGACTCTGTGTGCCGCAGCACTCTGTGGCAATATGGCACATTCACACCTGGTATGAGCTGAAAACAGGCAACAGGCACTTTTCAGACCTCAGAGTTGGTCACTTGTTTCTGCTGTCTTTTCTTACTGCAGAGTCAGGCTTGCCTTCTTCCCTTAGCACTCTTCTGTAACCAATCTGCTCCTTCACCAGAGCAACACCTGATAAAACTCCAAGTAATGAAAATGGATTCAATATCACACAGGCCCTTGAACTGCACCCATTTCGAGCACGCCTGCACTGGGCTCACAGACCAGCACAAAGGCCTCAGCTGCTAGGCCTGGAGCCCAGTTCCCTCTTCTTCCAGGAGCTCAGCTGACTGCATTCAAGGCCAGCTCACTGATAAGACAGACCTGTTAAGAGAAACTTTTGCTAGCCTTGGAGCTCCTTAAGAAAAAAAACTTGAAAAAGCCACACAGTGGCTTTGGGGAGCCTCTGCTATGAAGCTTCAGCAAGGTCCATTCACTCAGGAGCTATTTTGAAGCTGAGGTTCTCATCCTTGAGCCCCAACTGAGCTACACCACAGCAGGACTGCAGCCACACCTGAGCCTGGACACACACCCCACTGATCCATACCCATGGACTCAGGTTCCAGATTTCAACTCAAACCTGCCTTGTTGCCATGGGCTTGCCTTGAAGGTGGCTGACCCTGACCACTGTCTCCAGACTGATCAAGACCTTGAACTGTTGACCTGTCTTATCTATGGATTTGTCTGGTGATCTGGACTACTGGCTGGATCCAGTGACTGGCACTGGACTTGACCTGTTCCACCCTGTTCAGGTAATGTGGACTTTCCCATTGCCAGTGAGGTTACTACTTTTGCCTGCCTTCCTGGCTACCAGATTCCCCTGACAGAGCAGCCAACTCTTGCCGTTCCTGACAACAGCACAATACAGCACACTGGTGTCTGACCACCAGTAGAAACTGAGTGCTGGAGATGCAATGTGTTCCATTACCACAAATGCGAAGTCTTGCACTGGTTTGCAGTGACAACTTGACTTGTGACTAGATAATCCTGAAACTTTTTGGTTTTGTGGGTTTGGGGAATATTCTGGACAATGACTGTTTCACAGTTCTCACTAAGAACAGCATTTAGCCATCTGACATCAGTTAAAGGGAGTAAATCATTAGAGAAAACAGCTTCCCAAAGAAATGCTGAGGACTTCAATCAGGAGAGGTTTTTTTGGTTGGGGAGAAAGGAGAGGATATAAAAGAGGATATAAAAGGGAAAAGAAGGCAAGTATCATCACATATCACCTTCTCTTAGGACTGCAGCTACAAAAGATGACATGAAAAACCCAGCTGCAGCTCCAAATTGGCCTAGCCCAGTGTTTAAGTAGGTAAAATTACATTACAGCCACAATGGGACAGCAGCAGTGCTCATATCTAGCTTTGGATGGAGGCCATGATTCTCTACCTGCAAACTTCACTGCAGTGATGGAAGAAGAATGTTCATCCAGGGTCTGCTGCAGACTATAGTCCTTCCCAGCATCCAAGACATGAATCAATCTATCCCGACTGGCTGAGGCTAAGAGCTTTAAACCTGTCAGAAAGATAAAAGGAGTGACTAAATGACTAAACAGTAATTTTTAAAAGAGCTTCTCAAGTCATCTTAAGGACAAAACATAACATTGTAGCTAACTACCTGGAAGAACACAAAGGATTTCACACTATAATAATAAACAGAAAAAGTTTTCATCTCAACCTAAAACAGTCCAAGGAAAAGAATGAGAAAGAAGGCTTTTTTTACAGTCTGGCTCTACTGGCCAAACTCTGCAAGCCTGCTCTGAAATCCAGGAGTAGCTCACCACTGAAAATTCTAACATACCACAGCTGGACATTCTGACTTGCTCAACACTATATTCATATGCAAAAGGAAGCAGATCAGTTGCATTTACCTGTGTCAGGTTTGGAGTATTCCAGACAGAGGATCTCAGAGTCATGGGCTTCCACCTTCAGCATTTCCTTCAGAGACTGCAACTCATATATCCTAAGACAGAACATGGCTCATTTCAGAGTGTTTAATAAAATTAGCAAGACCTGGTTTTGATTCTCATGCCTGACCAGTTTGCAATCTGCATAAGAAGCTTTATGGGATTACCTGAGAGTGCCTATCCTGTCCCCCGAGGCCAGATGCTCCCCACTGGGACTCACACAGACAGTGCGTATCCCCACCTTCGTATCCATCACTTGGGCATCTGCTTTCTCTGCACTTCCTGCTGAGTTGTAATCAGTGTCCAGAAGTACCTGAGTGTTGTCATCTACATAGATGATTTTCATCAAGTCCTGGGGACACAATACACCCAGAAATATTTACTAGTTACAAAACATGAAAGCAAAGTATCTGCCTTAGAAACTGGGTGTCTGGCCAACATATGCACTTCATCAGCAATAATGCTGTAATTGCTAGGAACAATCACTAAGCCTCATCATAGTGTAGGATGAGTTTCACAACTCTGTCTCACAATCACTCTTTGCAAGTTTCCCCTTCAAGCTAGAAATTAACAGAATCTCCTGCACTACAGACAAGCTCTGGGATAAGTGATTACAACGTATTAGGGCACACGGCAGGAATCTGAAAGACTTCTAGGGCTCATCCAGGTCAGCCTTCTGAGAACTGACAGAAAAAACAGGATTTTTTTCCCCCATCTGATTCCTGAGGTCAAGGCTGCTGTGTCCACAGATTTTCCAACACAACTGAGAACAGAAGCAAAAGTCCATATGTAATCACTGTTCTGTATGAGTATCCTCCCTCTTATATAAATGAAGTGAGTGTAAACTCTTTCTCATTCAGTTCTCTCAATCCTCTGCCTCATTTAATGCACCTTTTCCAAACAAATCTGTAAGTGGTTACACATTACGGAGAAAAAGAGAAACAGCTCTCCTGAAGCATATGGCCCTTACAGAAGAGGCTAAGCTTGGTGAATCCTTGGGTGATTTATGAAAACAGCAATAGACCCCCAGGTCTACTTCAGACAAACTTCCTTTCTGCCCAGTACTTCCTTCATGTTTCTTCAGGTTCACACATTTAATCAAACTTGTGCTCAGTTTACAGTGAAGTTTGTGTTGACTTAGAGATCCAAAGAAATTTGGGCCTTAACCAGGGAATACCTGTGCATGAGGAAGAGCAACCCCAAGGGCAAGGAGATGATCAAAACCTAGGATCTTACGTTGCTGAGGATGTTGCGGTGCAGAGCTGTGCCATGGATGTTGGAGCTTTCAGTGTTCCACAGACGGATGGTGTTGTCAGAGGAGCAGGTGATGAAAGAACCAGGGGGGAGGCATGGCTGGTTGTTGTCCTTCACCTCAGGATACATCTAAGGGCAGGTAAAATCAACCCCTTAATGAGATTGCCTGGCACCTGGCATCCTAGACAGTGGTAGCAAGTTTCAAAACAAAGTGGGACAAAAGGGCTGTCCTCTCTGTTTTGTAAAGGTGAAAGCCAGACAGTTTTAATGAAAACCTGTTTGCAGACCAGAGCTTCATATTCATTTCAAACAAACGTTCACTGAACTTCCCTGAACACAGAAAATCTCTTTAAGAAGTGTGCAACAGGCCAGCATCCTTTGTTTCTAATAGTTCAAAGAGAGTACCTTAAAGACTATACAAAAACGACCACGCAACAACCACCTTGCAACGTTGTTTACAATTTTCATCTACTATTGTCAATTTATGATTCAGAAGGAAAGGGTGAGATGCAATTAATAAATAATAAAAGAGTACTCAATCTCTTTCCATTTTCTTTCCACTTCTCTCTTTCCTGACCACTGCTGGGCATTTTTCAACCACACTGTCTCCTGTACCTCCTCTCCTTCCCTCTGTTCCTGAGGGAAAGGCGACTAGACAGACAGGAAGATGGCAGCCACCTGAGAGGCTACTTCCCCATGTTCTGGTAAATAGGTTAAGGAGGATCAGAGTTCAGATCTTATCACTTATTTCATTCTTTTGACTTTGGAGCACTTGCTCATCACAGACCTCAAACAACTTTTTTTGAGGTCAGCAGTAACCTCTTGTGCGTTTTCTAAAAGGAGCCCCGGCATTCAGCTTTGTCCAGTTCTGCACCTTCTCCTACCTCTCACCTTTTAATGGTGAGATATTTTTCCCAGTAGCACACTGCCTCTCACGCATTTGCTCAGTCCTTGCACTGCAGCCAAAGAACTGTTCCCAGCTCCAACTCAGGCCACGTAGCAATCACACTAACCACAGGAGAAAACTTGAGTCAATTCTTTCTCTCTGCAGTAAGTGTTTACATTCAAATTTGGCAGCTTGTCAGATGACTTCCTCAGCTGCAACTCACAATCCACCACTTGTGTCTACAGACAACATACCTCAATGTTCCACACACACGAAGAGTGGTACAAAGCAGAGTACACCTTGCCCACTTTCTTCGGGTCTTTGACATCCCACACATATAGGCTGTGGTCATTGTATACACAGGAAAGCCACTGGTTGGTGGAGTCAAATGTCAAGGCAATCGTGTCTGGATACTTCGCATCAGCCATACCAGAGAAGAGACGACTGCATGAAGAGAGAAAACAGCCTGGTTGACTGGTGCTCTCTAGCATTCAGGGCAAGGAGGTGAAACATAAAGGGCTAAGATTCCCAACTGGCTGCTGGTGAGGTGAACAATACACTGTGGCATATAGAGGTAGAGAGAGTAGTTGGCTGGGAAGACCTGTCTCTTGAACAACCAGAGTCCCAAAAGAAGCCTCAAAGTGCCATGGCAAAAGTCATTCTTCTTGCCATCCAACTCAGAGTCCCACCACAGACAGGTGACTGACTTTCCCTGAAGAAGGACCAAAGAGGACATTTGATCATCATTTACTCCTGCATAATCAGGTGGTAAAATCCAAGTCAATCTCAAAACAAAGGGGTAGGGGAGGATCATCTTTTGCTGGGTACTATATTTTGTTTATTGATAGCAAGAACTCCTCTTGCCAAGCAGACAAATAAGTACTGCACTCAAGAGGAGCATATCAGCATGAGGGACAAAGAAATGGTTCATTTCAGTGGCCACTTGTCTGATCTGCTTCCCTTCCACCCCTGCCCCACACACAGGTCAGCGTGGCCCTGCTTGCAGTGGTTTGTGAGATGCGCACCTGCAAACAGGTACTGTCATCCTTTCTAGAGAGGCAAGCTCTCTGATGCTAACTTTAAAAGGAATTCTGCAGAGCAAGTAAACATCTCTTTGCCCAGGTGTGGCCCATAATCACACCATGTGAACCCTGTACCTCTTCTACAGGGGTTCTCTGGTCAGTCCTGCTGCCACACATATAAAGGCACTGCTCTTTTGACCTGAGGTGAACTCAGCCATCCCACAATGCTGCTAATGATATTTAACAACGTAATATAGCTAGAATGTTAGGGTGTCAAGAGCATGCAGTTTAAAAGAACTGATGGAGCCAAAGTGCACATATACTGCACCAGACAACTGGAGCCCTGCTTCTTCACTTGCAAAGATTTGAGAGTTGGAAGAGCATAGCCCAGATTCTCCTGAAAGAAACAGGTCACTGATACAGCTGTGGGCAGTTGACAGCAGGCAACTGGCATCCCACAGAGTGGCCCTGGCATGCATGGGAATATAACAAGTCCTGTGTTTTCAAGCTTCTTTGGAAGTCATAATTAATTTAAAAATATTAAGATTGTAATGAGCGCTACAAATACATATTTAAGATTCATATGAACATTTCTGCTTGACTGATGCAAGAGAGTAGCAGAGAGTATTTTTTAAGGCTCCATGTATACAATTGCTTGACTTTAGCACTACTAGAAACTGTTTACATTTTTGTTGAGAGAGAGAGTTCCTTTTCCAGTTCCCTTACAGGAACATCATTATCTCCCACTTCTTTTCTGGAGGAAGATTATAAAGAGCACTGCTTGAACTTTTACCTAAAGTTCCCAAGAAAAGTTGGGAGTATATATATATCTGTAGACAGGGAAACTCCAGACATCCAGTGGAATGATGGGTGGTGGATTCATATCACTTATAGATTTCTTTCCCCGCTAGTGACAGAAGTGAAAGAGGGCAACAGAAAAAGACTCAGAAAGCCTACAACCAGGACTGGCAAACAGCAACACATGAAGGTTTTTCTCTAGCATAAACTTCTGCAAGCTGGCAGACAGAACTGTACAGAAATCATATTACCCACCTCAGAAAGTAAGAGATAGAAAGCCAAGGAAGAAGATATTGAAGCAAGGTAGGAAATCAAGAAAACAGAATGCACAATGTTGTGGGAGAAGAAAGACAACAGATAACAGTAGATTTAGGTCTATCAAAGATTGCAAGGGAGTCTTTGAAAAAGTACCCCATGAGAGCCTGGGCATCTTTTAGCAACATCATTATATTGTTATGAAGGAGAGTCTTCAGCCATTACCAATGATAAGCAAAGGATGTACCATGGTATAGAAATAACTGAAGTGTGCCACAGCATCCTGCGTCCTCTATCTGTCTGCTCATAGCAACCACTACCAAAAGGCCACCAAACCCGAGCAATCCCAGGGAGATGAGGAGGAAGATAAGCTGTGTAATCCAGCAACCAGCTTTGTGCTGTAGCCCAGTCACACATGGCAAGGCTGCAACACCTCAGAGAGATCTCCAACAGGCTGCCAATTTTAATCCATAAAAAGAGCATGCTAGATGGCAAAGGTCTGGGGAACAGTTCTAATCCTTACAAGCCTCCCTTGCTCCCTTCTACCCTTCTCCACCATACCTGGCTTCAGTCACACTCGCGATGTCTGTTCCCAGGAAGTGTGGCTTCGGCAGTGTGGTGACAAAGTGAAGGTTCAGAGGGTTAAAAATCCGCACGGTGCCATCAGCGCAGCCACAGAAGATGTAGTCATGATTCACAGAGATGCAGTTTGCCACAGTGGTCTGAGGAGGACACAGCACACAAGAAGGCAAATGAGCAATGTGCTCACATGTCAGAGGTCACCAGACACACAATAGGAAGAATAGCGAATTGACAGACAAAGGAGTCATGGTCAGAAAAGCTGTAGTGAAGTCGAGCCCTGGGAGTAAGAAAAAGCCTAAAAACCCATTTTTCCTTTCTGAAGAGCTTCCCAGCCAAGGTCCATTGGAGATTCCAAGTGGTTAAAAAAAAGCTCAGTTCCACTGACACCCACTGTGATGGGAGGTCAGCAGAGCTATGCATTTGCTCCAGCTAAGTCCTACTCAGAACACTGATTTTGTTCCTGTGACATTCAACACCACTGGCAGGCAAGTAGCACCTCACCCTGTACTAGCACACCAACACATTACCTGTCACAAGGGGATAAAAGAACAAAATGGATTTTCCTCCCCTCCCTTTAGGATCTGTACAAATGGCAGAAAGTGGTACAAAATGGAGTGTGAAGAAAAGGGAATGAGTTCAATGCAAAAAGTTTTTTCAACTTACTGTGAAGCTGTCTGTATTCTGAGCGAGAGTGAAAGGCAGATTTTAGAAAGGAAAGGAAAGAAAAGAAGAGGCATTTCACTTGAGTGAAAGTGTGGATTTTCCCCTTGATTTTAATACACTGGATCCTTTCAGGTGGGCATGTTACATTCAATTGAAGGAAAAATAAACATGATCAGATTCTTAACTGTGGACCTACCTGGTGGTTTAGAATAGCCAAACCAACTAGTACATTCAGAACCTGTATTTGAGAGGCACAAACCAAGTAAGACACTGCAAAGTGTTCTAACAAAAATCAGAATCCTCCTAAAACTACTCGTCCAAGCCAAACCAGGAGGGACCATGCATGGGTTGCCAAAGCCACATAAGGACACTGCTTTGCCAGAAGAGAGTAGCTATAATGCTAAAGCTTGAGAATGAAAGAGCCTCAATGATTAATAAAACCCTTTTGCCAAGAAGGAATACTATTTTTGCCTGGCCTTCCAGAGTAAATCACAGAGTGGTAGGGCCCACTGCTGGCGGTCAGCTTGCGCTCCGTGTGCCCTTATTATTTGTTGTTCACACTCTGCTTCAGCAGGCACAAATAGTGCAGAACAGGAGGACGTAAAACTCACCCTCAGCTCCACCCACTTGTCTAGCAGTCTTTTTTCATTGAATTCACAGAGGAGGCCCGAGGATGTGATACAGAAGGTGCTGTCAGCTTTTTTACCCCTTCCACAAGCCACGTCCGCAAAGAAGTTGTTCCTCAGTTCTCCAAGCAATCCTGAGCGGCCTAGCAAGGGGACTGTGGCATTGACCTACCAATAGGAAACAGTTTGTTAGAAACAGAGCAAGACACTTCAGGCAGACAGTAATTTGCTAGAACATCAAGCCTTTAGTGCTGAAGTGACTCAAAAAAGAACAGCCAACAGCCTATGAGAAGAGATTTTAACATGCTGTTTATTTATGTTTACAACTGCTCATGAACATACAGAACTATCATAGGTGGATTCTGTACCACAGGGAAGAACAGAACAGCTAAAAGTTCAAACAATCTGGTTGACACTTGAAAATGACACTCACAACCTTTTGAGATCCTCATACCAATTGTCAAACAGCTCTCCCCACCTCTCTGATCCAAGGAGTGAAATGAATGCAACTCTTCTCTAGTTTATTTGTCCATCAGTATATGTGACTACTAAAGAACAAGCACGCTGCTATGCCACTCCAGGAGCCATGCCCTTCCCTCACTGCAGGATAAGATAAGCTTTTAGTGCTATCAGCCCATGGGGAGACTGAGACTTGAGAGCCGGGGTGAAGAATTATCCTTGAATCCCAGCAAAATCGAAGAGTTCCCACTTCCCACTGCTCACTGGGCTAAAACCCATCCTGCCCTAAGATGGAAATGCCTGTTCACAGCTTGGCCTTGATGCACTTTCTCTCACCTTGGAGGTCTTGCTGTCATCCAGGTACCAGAACTTGATATGTCGATTTCCAGCAGTGACAAAGTAACTGCAGTCCTCTGAGAATGACACAGCTGTCACTTTACTTGAGACTTTGTTGGCTGCTACTACGATGTTTTTCTGGAAACATAATTGTTTAGATTGCTTAATTTCTTTGTTCAGAAGCAAAGGAAACTAATTTCAATTACAGGCACATATCCAGTACAAGCACTGCAGAGGGAAAAGACGAGGCCCAAAGTATTCCCCAATCATCTATGAATACAACCTCCACACCACTAACTGGGAACATTGATTTGGCAGACAGTACAATTCGTATTTACATTCAATTCCACTTCCACTGGATTGAGAACAAATCAGCAGGCACTAGTGCCTGCAGGAACTTACTGTCTCAGCCATAACAAACATGTTGGTTTCACAATCACCAGGAGGCCAGAGCAAACCCATTTCCCTTCCTAAACAGCAAACGCATATGTAGGCCAGCACAAGGAGGAACTCTCCCAGCCCCCAGGCAGCAATGAGGGCAAGGCACTCAATAAGGGGAACAGGTATTTTTCACAAGGAAAACAGTACTTCCATAAATTATGGTTCTTGCATAAATTCTCTCTTCTCTTTAAAGACATGATGCTTTATTTAAAGACCCAAAATACAAAAAGGACTGGAAGGGAAAAAGCAAAACCTGCTATACCTCAAAATGTGAAAGAGTTTGGAAAATGAGGAAGAACATCCAGGGACAGAAAACAGGATGCAGAATGGTGCAAGAGCAGAAGCTCCCTGTTCACAGTATCATAGCTCAGTTTTCCTCCCACTGCCTCTCCCCAGGGAATGGTAGAAATGAGAATAAATTTTTCTTCTCTGTCTGTGGTGGGTTTGCAACCATGCAGCATGTACGTGGGTGACAACAGCGCATCCCTTTTCATCCTTGCTCTGTTTCCTTTACCCTTCCTTTTAGGGACTCAGTTACTCCCAGTCTACCCAACACAACGCCCTCAGTACACAAATCACGTCACTGCAAGGGCCTCACCAGACTGCGTGCCGACAGAACGGAAGAAACCACCAAGAGAGGAGTCTAGGCTGCTGCATTGTCACCATGGAAGATCCCCCAACCCAGACTGGAGGAAAAGCAAGTGGCACAGTAATTATCACACCTTCTTTCAAGACAGTGCACTGAGAAAGGCTTAGGACCCTTGCAGGCCTAAACTTCTGGATCATTGCTGTGGTCTTTCTTAGTGAAGTGAGGAAACCCTACAGACAACATGGGTTTTCTTTTCCATCACAGTCAAAAAACTAAGTCTCTCAGCCAGGAAAAACAGGGAAATCAAAGCAGCAGCCCAGAGGATAGAAGGGTTATGGTTAAAAGTGTAGGAAAATGCTTCAGGAGATCTGTATTCACATCTTGGTCTTTCAGCCTTTGTTGACTTTAGTCAGGTAAAATCTCTATAGTTTTGGCATCCAGCCTGCAAAATAAAGGCTAGCTGCACCTCTGGTTACAGTCTGGAGTGTATGCTTAAAGTGTGTTCTTCAGCACGGAAGATTGAGACAGTCCTTATCTCACAAGTTCTCATGCATGTATGATTATACAGTGAACAGAAAAACCTGCATAAGGGAAAACAAAGCTACTTTTATTGTCCCACACATGCTACCCACTGTGACCCTCTCCAAATCACTACTCTCACTGGTATCACTGTAAAGAACCAAAAGGCTGAGCACTCAGTTCTCAACCCTGACATACACACTAACACAGGTTTTATCACTACACACAGGACAGCTACAAGAAAAAATAGCAAGGTCGAATTTCAGCTCATGCAGAAGACACCTAACAGTGAGATCTTAAATTACAGCACAGGAAATGTGATGAAGAAAGTAACATACTGAACGAGCACAGACTTACAAGCTGCAAGAGAAGCAAAGCTCTGGGGAGACCTTATAGAGGCCTTCCAGTACCTAATGGGGGCCTGCAGGAAACAAGGGGAGGGACTCTTTATCAAAGATTGTAGTGATAGGACAAACAGTAATGCTTTTAAACTGAAAATGGGTAAATTCAGATTAGATATTGGGAAGAAATTCTTTACTGCGAGGCATTGGAATGAAATTCTTTATGATGAGTGAGGTGAGGCACTAAAACAGGCTGCTCAGAGAAGCTGTGGATGCTCCATCCCTGGAAATGTTCAGGCCAGATTGGAGAGGGCTTTAATGGGGTTTCCACCTACTCTAGTGGAATGTGTCCCTGTCTATGGCAGGGGAGTTGGAACAAGATTATCTTTAAGGTCCCTTCCAACCCAAACCATTCTATGATTCAACAATCCTGTGAGATTTAACAGATCCATTTATGGTGTTTTCTTTTTTAATCACATCTTTTAGAGAGTGGTACAGCACTTGAAGAGGTAACAGGAGCTGAATAAATGTCTAGCATTTATTAATACAGAGGACTCCAAGCATGCTAACAATAAATATTTATTTTCTCATCTATGAACAACAAATGTTTAAATGTTTACTAGAGGATGAGACATGGGCTTTGTTTCTACCAAGTGTTGCCTTAATCCAGCAGCAGACAGTGACTTGCATCTGCTTTCACCCATTATGAATTCCCTATGTTTCCCTTCTCACCCATCAAGGATGGGATCAGAGCATCACAAACTCTGCCATAATAAAAACAAAACAAGCCAAGAGCATCCACCACACTACAAGAGAAATCCTGACCAACAAGACTGTCCTTCCTCAAGCTCATAAATTAGTTTTTAATAAGCCTCTAAAAAAGCACAACAGTTTGTCAAGTCCAGGCTTTTCTGGATGGACAGCAAAATACCAAATATCTCCAAGTGTAAAGAATATCCCTTCATGGAAGTGACTTAGACCTTCCCTGAGGAACCATAGCTTTCTCTCATGTCTAAATTTGTCCTTGTCTATGAATGTCAAAAACCATACAATAACTACAGAATTTTAAAAAAACCAGAAGGCAAGATGAAACCGGAATAGTTTACAGTCATACTAGAAACTCTTTTTAATTTAGCAACACCTTGTGGTCCACTCGACCTCCTAGATAACTTACCTTCCATGACCATACATTGACAATCATGTCATGCTGGTACCCCACTGAAACAATGTACTTGGAGCTGGGAGAGAAGGCCACACAGGCCACACCGTACTTGTGCTCCTGGAGCTCTGCTACCTGGGTTCGCTCAGCCACATCCCATACCCGAACTGCTGGCATGTGTCCACTCTGGAAGGGACAAGAATAGAAACAGAACAAGAAATGTAACTCCAGAGGTCAGTTCTGACAGATTAGAGCATGTCAATACAGAGTAGCTTGGAAAAAGATTGAGACTGCTAACCTAAGGAATATGTGCATTTCAACAACTGTCCGAAAGAACCACTACAATCTCCCCTGCTTTAATCCTTTTCTTATGCTACTCACAAAACAGCCAGAGACTAGACAATGCTTTTGATGCACATACCTGATATTTGTAATGAGAACTCATGGTCTTATGGAAAGGATTATAGCAGATTGTTATCTCTTGATTCAGTGAACCAAAAGGCCCTCACATCCTCTGCCCCTAACACAATGTGGACATCTGAGCTATCAAGTCAGGTTGTGACACACAAAAACATGATATGGCTGTTGCAGTAACTATCACACACCATTGGAGTGCCTCTGGGACACTTGCAACATCATTTCTGTCACCAAGTAACACATGGATGCATTCTGCCTGAAAGAGTAGGGGCCGGGTAACGTCAGAGAAAAAGACACTGGGGGAACAGAGCCTCTGCTTTTCTGCTTGTTCTCCAGATAAAGAGAAATGCCAATTCAGCACCTTCTGCCAGACAATTATATTCTATTGTTCAATTGTTTGCTATTAAACCAAACTAAAACAAGGCACACAAGATGAGCTGAAACGTTGGCCAAAAAATGAGTTTGATGGGCAAATCCTACTAAAGTAACTGCTCATGATTTCACATTGGAGTCTGTCAAAACAGTAGCTTGCAAGATAACATAACCATGGCAACATGGCAGAATGGTACCTTTCAGATCAGTTTTAAGTAATTTGATTGTGTGGGAGAGGCAAGACTCATGACAAGTAAAAGTCAAAGCTTTAAAAGCTCAAAATTGTGCATGTTTTAACTGCCTTGTTCAAAAACTTTGTGAAGCAACTGCTTGTGGCCTGGAAAAACGCCATGGTCAGATTTTATGGTAGTTGGTGCAGTTCTCCCTCCTCAAGGCAGAGTTCAGGTCTTGAGGTGGCTGGCAAGACGTAACAATGAGCTGAATCAGCTGCTCTTCAAAGCAATTGCTGTACTTAAACACACACAGACATATAAATATTTCCCAGCCACTTAGCACACAGTTCAAGCCTTTAATGAACTGAATTTGCATTTAATCTTTTAAGAAACGCTCACCGAAAATGAGCTGTGTGACTCCCAAGGACAGGGATTCTATGCCTCCACAGGGAGAAACAAAAAATAAGTTAAAAAAATAGAAAAAAAAATCTCTTATGAATTTGAAATACATAAAAGACATTTAATATGTTTGGGAGCCAAGGACTAACCTCCATGTTTTCCTCCCTGAAAAGCCAGCCATGCAGAAAACTAAGGTGTCAGAATTAGCAGGAGCTGGCTAAAAGGGAGTTTGACCAAGTGAACTCAGAGATCATTTCCCTAGGGGACAGAGACTGAACTAAGACATGACTGCTGACACCAGCAGAGGACACTGCTACACTAAGCAATAATTCAAATGTCAGACACGTGGGAGGATACTGAAAAAAGAAACGGTTTTACAACACGGCCAGAGAAGACATGTTTTCCAACAAGGGAAAAAAGAAAGGAAGAAAAATAATCCAACCAAACAAAAAAAAACCAATCCCAAAAAAAGTCCCCACAAGACATTCAAGTTTAACTGGAAAGACTTTTTTTTATCTGAATTTGCCATTTACCCCAATGAAGCTTCAAACTGCAAATTTTGAGTTGTTAGTAAGAAAAGTACCCAATTCATTTTTTACACTTATTCCTACCCCACATGAAAGGAATCAAGCACCACAAACAAAACAAAACAAAACAAAAGAAAACAAACAAAAAAAACCCCAAAAAACAAAAAGGAAAATAAAAGAAATTACCAGAATGATTAGACCTGAACACCATGGAGAAAAAATACATATCATGTATAGTAGAATTTTAATATAAAGGGGCTTTATTGCTTTAAGATTTCTAGAGAGTAAGGAGGCATTAAAACATATTACTGCTATAAAAGCTCATGTTTTCACTAAAAAGACAGTAAGAATATCTCTGATCTAATGATGGAAAATTTGCACTTAATTTTCCTGTGTCATAGTAGCCTCCATCCAAAAAACCCCACTGTTGTTTCTACCCTTGTTCTGATCCATGCAGGATTCAAGCTCAGCTTTGGAGCCACCCAGTGACATGACAGCTGCCATCACAGTGACCAGGGATCTCTGGAGCAAACAGTCTCCATCTTGACAGCTCCAACATAGGACTGACATACTTCTCCTCCCTGTGGCTGAGGCTCAGAAGGAAACCTGTTTCCTACATGCTCCCTCCCCATGTCCTATGCAGACACTAGTGGCAAAGTGCCATTAATCACACACAAGAACAAACGGAGCCCAACCATATAGAGGTCAGCATTTCTGTGGATTTTTAACATCCAGCAATTCCAGCCTCATGACACAGCCCATGTCTTGAACTTCTAATGCAGAACAGAAACACAATGCACTCATCCTTATTCTCCCCCGTCGGCACATTTGGAAAGAGGAAGCAATTGTTGCCCGCAGCCAAACATACAATGCCAAACCACATACACCAGTATCTCCTGTGACTATTCCTAAAGCTCTACTCCACATGCACTTTTCATTCTTTCCACATAGCTGTTACTGGCTTCAGTTACTTCCTGAAATGCTATAAAGGGACAATGCTCAACTCAGACCAAAATTCAGGACCATCCAAGTACTCTTCATTGATGCTAGAGTAGAGGCATGTGTGTCCTTCCATTTCTACCTTCAGCCCACAGATGCCACCCTATAACATCCATCCCTCAAGGCAATGAGAGACAATGTACTGAAAACTGCCCAGTGCCACCCGTAACCCAGCAGGACCACTAAACAGTGATGCAACACTGAAACTGATTTGACTGTGCCAAAGCAATTCACCAGCTTGTTTCTTCTAAGTCCCTCTGCCCTGCTCCAAAATGCGATGGAAAAGGTGTGCCCTCTCTCCTCTCACACTTACCTCTCCTGTAACCAAATACTTTCCATCTGGAGAGAAAGCAAGTGCTGTAATTGTTTTCCTAAAACAGAGAAAATGACAGTGAGAAATATTTCCAATGTGTGATTTCATTTCAATACATCATAACTGGGGAGTAGGCTGGGACAAAATGAAAAGAGCCTAAAATCACCCATAATAGCCTGACAATGATTTTGCTTTGCCATGAGGATTCCTTGCCGCCCAAGTCTCAAGCAACAGCCTACAGCACTGGAAAAGCTCCAAAAGTTGAGGTGCATTGTTGTGCCTTTATTCCAGATGCGGGACCATGTTCCAGTGCTGGCTTCCATAATGAGGTCATCATTTTAGGTGGAAAAATAATAAGTTAGATACTATGGAGCTGCAGTAAGAGCTCCTCCCTGTCACGTCCATTAGCAGTTCCTCACGGGATCACAATGTTTATGAGGAGGTACCTTGTCAGCAATAGCACCTCATATTAGAAGGAGCTGGAGTCAAACCAACCTGTCCCCAGGGCAAGTCTTACCAAGGGGATTTAGTTTGAAGCAACAGCAGCTCCTGCACTGCACTCAAGCCATAAAAGCCTTGAGTTCACTTCACACAGAAAGCAGGCCCAGTTTAAAGCTTCACTCACCTGGAACTGTTTAGAATATGGTGTTGCTTATTTTTCCTAGGGTTGAACAGCACAACAACACACCTAGATGGAGGAAACAGAAAAACAAAAAGAGATGTCATGACCATGTGCATAAAGATAACCAAAGAGCCATCCTTTCTGGAAAAGCAGCAGCAAAAGCAGTCCCAAAAAGCTGTTTCATCCCCTAATCTCACAGACTGAGCTGGGGTTAAACCGAAAACACGAAGCAAAAGAACAGTCTGAAGGGGAATTACAAGTTTCTCCCATGTTGAGCAGTACCATGTTCTAGCACCATAAATAATTACCTTTCTAGCACCTGGGAGCACTGAAACTCTGATTGTTCTAGCTGAACAAAATGACTGACCACAAAAGTTTATGCAACAGCCCTAATGGATTACATCCTCCGCCATGAAAGTGAACCTATGCACTGGGCATCAAAACACTGTATCTAGAACAGAGTAAGGACATAAGGAAGAAAGAAAGAGGGAATCTTTCAGAAAACCTCTCAGGGGATGAAGAAGTGGACATAGAAGAGCTAAATTTCTGTGATGAGCATAGCATGAGAAGTGACTGGCCAGTTGAGAAGTAAGACATATGATGCCAAAAAACTACTGACCGAAGAGCCATATCTGCATAAGCAACTTGCTCAGAGGCATTGCAGAAATCTCTCAGCAAAAAGAACTGCAAAAACAAGCAGTAGTAAACTCCTGGTAAACAATATAATTACCTCCACTGGGAGCAAAATAGTTGCTGACTAGGAGGGGAGGGAAGAAGAGGCCCCACTTCTCACTAATATTGCCCTTAGCACATTGCCTCAGTGCCTCAGCCCAACACAACCAGCCTACAGCAGTCATGGGTACCGAAGCCTTCCCCACTCACCACAAATGCGCTATACACCATTTTTAAATCTTCATGTAACAGCATTTGTCTTGTAGCAGAGAGCAGTAGCAACCACTATCTGAAAACGCTGTTAAGTGAATAAAAGGAGGAAAAACAATTGCTCCAATGACCTTGTACCCTATTTCTCACTTCACCTCTGAAACAGAAACTGTGTTTTCTGCCTGTCCCTCTTCTAGAACATGCTGCTGGATTTTGGAGAATCCCAGTTTCTCCTTCGTTGTGGTGCCAGGGGAGCACTGCAGGATGTCCTCGCTCCACTGCCAGCAGCCTTTGCCACACTGGGGACTTCATTCACATCACCATTGCACTAGAGCTTGCTTGCAGTGTGTGCCAGGCTACAGACACTGGTCACAGGGAGAAACATGCAGGACAGAGGAGCCGGCCTGAAACAGCCAAGCAGAACGGTAGAAAGCAGAGGCATCACAGAAATCTGTTGCAGAACCTCACCTACAGACATCACCAACATTTCAAGACAGACAGCGCACACTCACACACAGGACAAAGCACACATTGGCAACATGCTGCCCAGGACAAGAGCTGCATCCTTCCAGGCTGCCCTCCACAACCTCAGCAGCAGGCAGGGCTAGGAGTGCTACAGGCATAGCTCAAGCCTGACAGTGACCTGCAGTGCCTCCAGCTTCTCACCTAGCCCAGGCAGATGACATTTCCTTTGGTCTGACCGGGCTATACTGTCAGAAGTAGTGTAAATTTTAAAATGGAAAAGAGAGCAGAAAGAAGGACTGACACACCAATACCTTGAGCTCAGAGTCCTTGGCTGAAGCTGCCACACTCCGTTAACATTTCTACCTCAAAGTGGACATCCAAAGCACCAACCACTCACAAGACATGTCCTCCTCCCCCTTTAGACTACTCCTCTCCACCCACACCATTCCCCCTACTCTTCTCCACTTACGCATTACTCTGAAGGCCAAGGCACTAAAGGCACCAAATTTTCTTGATAGTTAAAAGGCAGACAGCCACAGTTGGAGACGTAATCTTGTGGAAGAGCAGGGAAAGTGAAAATAAGAAGTCTGTTCAGACTGGGCTTGATCCTTTTGTGCTTTTTACTCTAGGGAACCAAACTGGAGTGTTTCAAGTCAAAGCTATGCTATATATTTCTGAGGGATTAGTGCAAAGAAGCAGGTGGTTTGTGATCTATTAACAAGTCAGGGAAGGTTAAGCCTTGCAAATCACAAGATATGAAACAGGAAGTTAGCAGATGTGAAAATCTATCTAATCCTGAGCCTCCAGTTAATTAGAAAAGCAAAGCAAAACCCCATTACGTGAAGTTGGATGGGGTTAATGAAGCAAAAGCCTGCTGAGTTACAACACGGATGAATTGTGCGTAAAATAAGCTTTAAAAAAACCCAGAAAGAATAAAGGAAAGACGCAATCTTGGCAAAGACTTTCCTATGCAACTCTTAAATTTAAGTTTCTGTTTTATTGTGAGGAACTCTGCAGAAAAACAGGACTTCAGAGAAGTGAATACAGTTTTTAAAAACACAGGAAATATATAAAATAAAAACCATGGTCTTCAAACCAGGTAAGCAAACAAAACACGTCCTAGAATAGCATTTTGAACCACAAAGGTCCAGAGCTTTGCCATTATTAACTTACAGGACAGAATCTTTGGCGCTTAGAATGATGAATTTTAGCTCAATTGCACCCCAGAGCAGGTTGTCTGCTGGCAGGCGCCCTCCCTGCTTCCCAGCCCTTGGCCAAGTCCAGAGCCCACAGGAACGGTAAGAGCCACTCAGCTCACACACCAAAGCAAATCAACAAACTACTTGAAGAACCACACCACTCTTAGTGCCAGAGCAACTATCACAAACGTAGATATTTTAATTTTGTCTGAAGACAACCTTATGCTTGACTCACTGAGTTTGACCCATACTTAAGAAGCACTGTCTGGAGGGGCCGGGGGAATAAATCACAGTATCTCCTTACTGGTCAGCAATCATAGTAATCACAGTAAATTTTAACTTGTAGGCTGAGGAAAACAAGATATGTTGATTTGTCAGCTAATAACTAATGTAACTTACTAATTGGTTATTACCTTCTTGCCAATAAAGTAATTTATCCAGGATTAATAAGTCTGCCGAACTTGCTTTCTTAAATTAACTGCCACCCAGCAAAAGTTACCCTACTGCTATGCTGGCCCATGCTGATTTTCCAACATTCCTCTCCTGTTTGCCATACATAAGAGCAATGAAGACTTCAGCCAACTCCAAGGACACCTTATTCAGTAAGATGTCAGACCATAAACCATCAATCTTACAGACACTGTTCCATGAGTTGGGTGCATCCAAGTCTGAAAACCGAGTCACTCTAAAAATGCTTGATAAGGTTTCTAGTCCATTCCATACTTGAGAGCACATTTCCTCAAAAAGCAGAAACCATTTCTATTTCTTTAATCTCTTTTGAGTGTTCAGGAAATGACCTTCAGTTGCATTGGGAAGATTTAGATTGGATATTAGGAAAAATGTCTTCATAGAAAGGGTTGTCAAGCACTGGAACAGTCTGCCCAGAGAAGTTGTTAAGTCACCATCCCCGTTTAAAAGATGTGTAGATGTGGCACATAGGGACAAGGTTTAGTGGTGGACTTGGCAGTATTAGGTTAACAGTTGGCCTCAATGATCTCAAGTTCTTTTACAACTGAAGCAATTCCATGACAGAAGGCATCCTCAATTGCCTGCTTAGACACTCAGCTGAGCTTGATGTGGTCACAGAGCAGCTCCTCCTACCCAGATAGTCAAGAAGTCATTCTCCAGCAGAGCCTGTAGCAGCTTTCCAGTCAAGAAATCTCAGAACCCATTAATACTCTGGGCATGCTCTGTCTTAGCAAAAGGAATCAGTCTAGTAAAATAAATGGAATGAAGACACTGAATGGTCAGGTCACTGACCCACCTACTTCACAATGCCTCCAAGTCCAGTAAGGCTACCAAGCGCTCAGGAGACTCAAAGTATCTACTCTTTTCTGTTTATGCTGGCTTTAATCTTGCTGCAGTTAAAATAATAACCATGGAAAATTAATTACATACAAGAGCATACACCCATCTATCCATCCTCCACCTTTGTTTGCTTCTTTATAAGACAGCATTCAGTATTTTACAGCCAGAGGGATAGGAAAGGACACAAGGGAAGAAGAGAGCAGTGATCTTTTTGTTCCCAGCTTCCAATTGTGGATGTAGACCAAGCAAAGTACTTCAAACCTGCTCTTCTACCATGATCACATCACCTATTCCACCCACTCCAGCCCTTTCCCAAACCAAAGCTTTCAAAGATAAATCAAGTTCTCAAGACATCTTTGTCTGCAGAAATATTTTTAAATGCTAGTGCCAACATGCAAACTAAGACTAGCTCCAGAAACACCTCACCTGGGACCTACAGAGCCTGGCACACACTACCTGTTGAGAACAACAAAACTGTTAGCACCCTTGTTTTAGTACAAATCCTACCTCTTCTGCAGCTGCAGACAGGGCTTGATGACCACAGCAACGTTTTAATCCACAAGTATATTCTGATTTCCAAGATATTTATAGAAACTATTCACTGCTGCATAGATTACTGCTATACAAACTGTCTATCAGCCAGCTGAGATCAAGTGTCCTGTTTGTTTTCATGCTGGTTCCTGCAGTGGCCATTGGCAATGGCACACATATTCAAAGGTATTATTTCTAAGTCTATAATCCCACCCCACAACCTCTAAGCACACCTTCTTGATGCAAACACCTTTTATAAATAACTTGGCTGTGGAACCTTTCCCAGTGTGCCTCTTTCTTGTGGGACCTTCAGGTAACACAAGGGAAGGACAGAATTAGCTCTCACAGCACTGGCAAAGGTCTTTGTAGACAACTTGAGCACTCTCCATCAGGGAGCCTATTTGCATCAGCCAACAAGAAACATTCTTTGCAGAGCTTTCCAAACCGCCATGAACTCACAGTCCTATCTTAAATGTTCACAACTGCACACCATATATGCAGATACAAGGTGGGGGGTCGGGGTGGGCAGGAATCTCACAGCAAAAGGAGAAAGACCCACAAAATATAAAAAATAAGCAATTTTCCTAGGCTAAATATAGGAGCAGGAATGAAGAGGAATCAGATGTCAGTTATCATATTCAAACAAAGTATCTGACTCACTAAGTCAGCAGCAATGGGTCACTCCATGCAGCTCCCACTCTCTTTACTTCCAGCGTTTCTCTGCCGACTTTACTCCTGCAATTACCAAAATCATAGTTTCTGGGCATTTTACTCTTCTCATTGTCTTCCTGTTTCCCTGCACATTCCTCTATTCACAGCTGCCTTCCCCCAGCCATCTCCTTCTTCCCCTTTCCTCAGCAAGCTGATGAAAAACAAATTTCTGCAGAAGTCTGTTTTCCTCTTTCCTTTCTCTGCAGGCCCGCACTCCAAAGGGATTGTGAAAATTAAAAGCCTGTGATAGTGTTTTCTTTCCAAGCTACTCATCAACTCGGCGTTGCCCTGTCTTCTGGGACACATGACTATATGCAGAGTTAACATGTCAACTCCTCCTCTCTCAAATGCACAAAACCTATGCTATAAAGACAACACTGTACGGAGGAAAGAAAACTCCATTAAGACATCAAAACAAATGTTGGCTTTCTTTACAACCCGCCCTATGCCCAGCCCAATATATTCCTTTCATGCCACTGCAAGAATATATTAAAAGCAAACAGTCCCAACCCTTCAAAATTGGTCCATTTCTCCGTTTCTGGCTTATTCTCTGCTTTCTTCCCCTCACCCAAAGCTATTCACATGAGAGTCCAATAGCTTCCTATGCACTAAATGCATGGGAAAAAAAGACTTTGATAAGAGCAAAATCTTTTTACACTGCATTGGTTGCCTAGGGAAGCTTGATCAGAGCAAAGCAGTCTCTACAAAAGCTGGTGTTAATTTTCTATGTGGCAACTCTTCCTACCAAAAAACTTCCTTAATTCACAGCCAGTACTGGGAGTGGGTTAACAGTGATGAGAGAGGATGTGCACACTGACTGTGTAACTGAATAGGTATTTTCATGCAAGATGTATTAATTACATGCATGCTGAGAAGAAAGATTTGTCTGTTGAGAGGTTAAGAGTTGGGTGTTACTGCCTGAG
The DNA here is from genome assembly GCA_013396735.1 of Grallaria varia. Lineage (NCBI taxonomy): Eukaryota > Metazoa > Chordata > Aves > Passeriformes > Formicariidae > Grallaria > Grallaria varia. Next base: position 218,008 of record VWZG01006175.1, on the reverse strand, counting down.
CAGAAAACCCTTCAGAGCTCCCTGCACCAATTCCTCCACCAGTGCACCAATTTTTATTGAGAGAACTGGAAAGGTGGGAGCCTGAGAGGTGCAGCTAAATTCACACTTCAGAAACCAATGCAGGTTAATGAAAGAACACAAATACTGAACAAGGAACCCACTGTGAAAAAGAAAGCCTGTGATGTATTTAGTGTCACTAAACTAATAGTGTAGAAATTTCTGATTGCCAGTCAGGGATACATTTGTTCTGTTTAAAAGGCTGTGTGGCACCCCAAATCTGTAGGAGTGGGGCTCAAACACACCACAGAACATGTTCTACTCCAAAAACCTCAAGAAGAACTGGGCCAAACTAAAGTCCAACATCTTGACTCAAATAGCCCAGGACTAGGGAAGAACAAGGCATATTTTAAGATACTTGTCCAGACTATTCTCTCAGCCTCCAGAAATTTGGTATTCAGAGATACCTTAAACCCACACCTATGGAAGGAGAGCAGCTCAGGAAAATGAGTCCACAATGCAGTAGAGCTGAGCTGACAAGAAGGATTTGTAGGGACAATTCCCAAAGGGACAAGGGCAGCCTCTGTTCTCACCACCATTTCAGCCTACTGAATTCACCTTGACCATCCCACTGACTCAAAGTTGAGGCCCCTGCAAAAACTCCACCAGTACTTATGTGATCTGATGGCATCCAGAAAAACATGCAACTTGCTTCTTCCCGTCATCTGGCATGGATGCTGCCATCCTCATGATCTGCTGCCAGCATGGTTTGTGCCTGTCTACCTGTACAGGCCCTGCTGCAGATGAAGGGACTGGGCTGAATGCCCAGAAAATTCCTCCTCAGCTCCTGCCCAGCACAAGGCCAACACAAACTTCTGCCATGCACAGCCAACAGCTTTCACTGGCTGCTCTCAACAGCCCCTTTACACCTGCCAGACTGTATCTTTAAAACAACCAGCTAGCTGTGTTTCTGACCTCAAGCTGCAGGTGGCAGAGAACAGATGTACAGATCTAAAAAGGCACACAAAACACTTTAAAAATACTTAAAAAAACCCCAACATATAATTGGATGAAAAGACCTGATAAGGAACAGAGACTGTGACTGTAACAATGACCAGCACAGGCCCTTCTTCTTGTATACACACAGGCACCACTGAAGTTTCAGCTTTACTACGAACACAGAGGAGAAACTCTGCAGAAGTTTTCCTGCCTGCCTCCTCCTCCCAGAGCAAAGGTGCTGCCTGTCCACATGGACTGGCCACAGTGATTTCTAGCAGGTCCAGCTGATCTTACTGCAACATATCCTCACCCCCCTGGAACCACTGCATATGGAAAATTCTTAGCATGAAAGTATCTGATGCTCGGTTATTTCAAAGTCTCTTTTTAAGGAGGCAGAGCAGAAGAGGAGGATGATCTTTAAAACTAGCAACCCTTCTGACACTGGGCAAACATAAGGCAGGGTGATGACTCAGGAAAAAACTTCGCAAGAAACAGATGCAGAAAGAAAAGACAGTCTGGGTCCTGTCTCCCACTGGGTAAGTTGTATGCAGCTCCAGAGCAGCCACACTGGAGCCAGGGACACTGCAATAATGCCCTCTGGATGGCTTTTCACAGAGCTGCACAATATGGAGGCACCTTTTCTGGAAGGCAAAGAGCTAAGCCAGACGGAGATTGTGAAAGACTTGGGCAAGAAATGCTTATGGGGAAAGCAGCAGGGAGAAAAGGGCCCAGAGGAAACCCATGAAATTTAAACCAGCTTACTAACTGGGAATCATTACAGTTGCAAGGAAGATGAAAATGATGCCAGTTAATTGTTATGGCTTACGGCTGCCTAGTCATCAGTGATTCAGCAGGAACTTCACCTTGAAAACAATCTCATTCCCTTCAACACTTTAAAGCCAAGAGAGGAAAAAAAAAAAACCCTCATGAATAAGAAACCAGCAATAAAACCCTCTCCCCGCAGGACCAGGGACAGGCCATCTCTGCTGTGCTGTAGAATATTCTACTTCTCCTCCAGGCTGCAGCAAAGGTAGATGAAAAAATGAAGCCAGGCAAAGTGGCAGCTGCACTTACATACACTGAATTGTCTGTCAGCCTGCACATCTGACAAGCTTCAAAAGACCATGGCACTGATGACAAACGCCTGTGCACACACACATATATGTAGGTTTATACACAGACACGTGCATACATACGGCTCATGGCTGACTATAACATACACACGCACATACAAAGTCCACATTCCTCCCCGCCTCTGTCCAAAACCACTTGTTTCCCTAGGGGCAGAGAAGCAATGCCAGCTACACCTACATGAGGTAGCAAATCAACCAGGCTAGGAGTAGGAGTTGCAGAGCTGCGCTTTATTTCGGCACTCTTGCCAAACACCCACGGAATACTGCAAATGAGCAGCAGCCCTGAGGGCTAGAGCAATGGACAACTGATGATGGGAAGGCTGGAGGAATAAAAGGATCATCCAATGAAAGGAATGAGATAGTTCACGACAAGAAAATGTGCTGATCAGACAGACAAGAAAGACTAAGAAGTAGGAAATAACGCCTTGAGCAGAAGCTGGCTTGGCGCAGGTGTGACCAAGGGAGATGAAACACAGTCAGAACATGGCTGAAAACCTGAAGAGCTCTGCATCAAGGCAGGGAATGCAAATTTTTTCAGGATGAATGCCACAGTCATAGCATACTATGTTCATTCTTGAGAAAGGACATGTCTCCACATGCTGAGGTCTCTTCCCAAAGTTCCAGCTGCCACAGACACATCAACAAGGAGAAAACAACAATTATCTGTCCTGACAGACCAGCCAAGACACCTGCTTCAGGGATCTCTTGCTCCCCAGTTGTGCTCCACCCCTCCACTTGCTCCCAAGATTCAGTCCCTCTTGGACTAGTGTCTGTCTGACAGACTCAGATTTGCCATTCTCAGCAACAGGCCACAAGATCTGTACTGAATCTGAAAGGCCTGGGCTTCCTGGGTTTGCTTGCTCTGAACTTTTCTTGACCTGCTTATAGCTCTGTCTTACTCTGTGGAGCTGTGACAGGAATTTCTCTAACTGACCAGGTGTCTATAGATAATTTGTTTCCTTCTGTTTATCTTTTGCGTGATACAACCATAGTTTTATATAAACAACATTGACCAGCAGTTATTTCATGTAGACTGAGATATTTACAACTAACATGATGACACAGTGGAGAAAAATGCAGGCATGGTATGAGAGCAGAGGCCTTGAGAAGTGGAGATGCTGGATGCAGTGCAGAGGAGTACAGGCAAGGGATAATAAGAGATGAGGCACATGCTTGGCATTGCAGGTTCAACGGCTGTGAACAGGTCACCCTTAGTCTGTTAAAGAAATACAGACTCGGAGCTGAACAAAACAGGTTTTAGGCATAACAAAACAAAGAAAAATTATCCATCATGCATGAAAGGCATCATACGTAGCAAATTCCAGATGCATTGTGGAGCTGTGCAAGATGTGCATGTGTGCTGGCAAACACTTAAAAAGATTACCCAGCTGGACCTTGGAGCAAGGAAGAATCCAACAACACCCACATAATACTCTTCCCAGTGAAGGGCTACAAAGCTGAAGATTTACCCCCAACAACTGACCTTAAGATCCAGAGGAACAACATAAGGGAGCACAACACCAGGAAAACCAAATAAAAACACAGAAATCTATTACAGTTTTAGCTGCATTATCACAATTATTGAGACATTTCCATATAAAACTATACTAATGCATTATTATTCCTTCTTTTTCTGTAGTAATTAGTGGGTAGAGTAAAATTATTCTTGAATTAAGAGTGTTATGAATTCAGTTATGCTAACAATAAATTCTTGGGGTTTTTTATTTATACACATACACAGCCCACTTTTAAGAGATGCTTCCTCTTTTCCCGTAAACAACTGTGAGTGTAACAAAGGCCTAATGGAGGGCCTCAGAGAAGACAAAATGTATACATATAGAGAAGAGAAAACAATAAAAGACAACTTGAAGAAAAAAATTTAAAAACCCAAAACAAAACCGGCAAAGAGCAATTCAGAGGGAAAGGCAAGAAAGAGAAGCAGAGTTTACAATAAAATTCCTGCAGAATAATCAAATCTGCCATCAAGTGCTGAGCAAATTCAGTTCTCCAGCCCAACAGTATAACAAGAGAAGATGGGAGCTCTTTCAGAAGGTACCCACGTGGGAGCAAGCAGCTCCTTGCAGTGATTTGCAGACCCAGCTGGGCTTACGCAGTGAAATCTGGCTCTACACTTCAGGTCTGGTTTGACTTCTGCAAGAGCAGTTCCCAACACACCATGAAGCCTCAAAAGCTGAATATGTGTCTTCTCTTAAAATCAGGTCTCAAAGGAAAAATTGGCAAGCAATTGGCCAACACCTCTGTTTCCAGTAGCATGCACAGCCAGAGTATTCCCCCATTGTACCTGAGCAACTCAGGAGCAGAGAGAAAGATCTATACATCAAACTAATCATCTGGGGCAGATGAACATGACAGCTCACGGCCTATGCCTCAGGGCTTTAATACTTTTACCACCAGGAAGAAATGTAGTCCATGTTAAAGCAACATCAATCAAATGCGCAAAACAAAAAGTAATAAAAAGTCTCTGTCTGCCAGCCCTCCCCACCACCATTTCCCTGGGGAGGATGGTCACAAGTTGGGTAAGGCTCTGGGCAAGCTCTTTCAGTGCCCATCAACCCATCACTGATCTCTCCTGCATTCCAGAGCAGGCAGCAAAAGGCCCCACTGTGGCAAAGAAACTGGAGCAGCCTTTCCTATTGAATGCTTCAGTAAGCATGATCCATGCCGTATCTCTGTGTCAGAGACGGGGGGGGGGGGGGGGAAAGCAAAACCCCAAGCCCGCTTCTTTGAAAGCATGGAGTTACAGAATCACTTGCTCAAACGGTCAGTTTTCTGCTCCTCTAGACATGGGCAAAGCTCACAGTTGCCTTACGCAGCAGGCTGCCAGGTCCACAAAAAGGCACTAAAGCCTCCTGCCAGCCCTGCCTACTCAGAGCCCTACAAGGTCGGGCTGGCAGATGCAGAAGGAAGGGACAGGGGGCAGCCTGCCTCTCCCACAACTGCTGTCCATGGCACAATGCACCAGAAACCTGCTGCAGCTCACAGGCCCAAGCATCCACAGCTCTTGCCAGCTCCATCCCAGCCCTGCCACTTCTCAGGGAGATAACAGCTCAGACATTGCCAGATTGGCAAAGTTTAATTCTGCCTATGTTGTCTTTTTAGAAGCCTTGTAGCAGCTCTGCCTTTAATGGAAGATGAACATTTACCTCTGTTTTGCCCGTATCTCAGCATAATACACAGCAATTTAAATGCACTGAAATTTTTCTTCAGGGTAGCTATTGAGTATCAGTTGTCGGGAGATCTGAAAAAGACAGCTTCCTTGGAAGCAGAAGCAATCATGATAAAACCCAGTTTTATCTTTTCTCTTGTCACAAGGAAATGTCAGGTTAGAGTCCAAGACTAAGAAGCATTAGATCAGAATTGCAAAAGCATAGCAATTGACTGTGAAGGCAAGAAATTGGCTGGTATCAGCTCTGTCAGTCCCTGACTGCTGGCTGAAAGAACCAGGTTCAGGTGCACAACAGGCCAATAATGCATGCATGTGTTGCGAGGCACAGCTTCCAGTGCAGGGCACAGCTTCCAGCACAGCCCATGGGGGAGGGCCAAGTCCTACATCTGGTTCCTAAGCAATAGTCAGGGCACTTCTGGGCATGCTTACAATAAACAAAATACACCATCTCTTGGCACTTCTTAGCTGTCCTTTAACTCGTTCTGTTCTGACACTGAGTGAAACCCAAGACCATTTACAGTGCCAGATCCTCCAGGAAGAGGAAAGGGACTGAATCCCTGTTGTTTATACATGGTAATGGGATATATGGGGACTGTATGTGCTTCTTTTAAGTTAAACTCTATGATTTGTGTCAAGGTTGCCAGGAGACACAGTGCCTGTTTTGAGATTCTTAGAGAGGGTGGAGCTCAGCTGAGGCGGCTGGTATCTCATTTTCATCCCAGACTTTGCTATTCAGTCCCCACTCCCCCTCCCACTTCGCTCTTATGCAAGCTCAGGACTTGGCGCTCACAAGCAAGTCGTGCTGCTGCACCAAGGCACTGGTTCCTAGGAGGTGTAACTGCTGGAGAGATACAGAGCAGGTAGAGAAGAGAGCAGGCTGCAACCTGCAGGTACACAAACTCTTGGGAACTTGTCCTCTATGCTATCCCCCTCCTTTATCAATGGGCAAATCCCAGCAGGCTGCAGGACTTCAAGCTGAGAAAAGGCCTACATGTTCCAAAATAGCCAAGGCATCATGAGCTTTCCAAACACTCCTCTAACATATCTCACCAGCATGCAATAGCTTTCCAAACCTGTCAAAGCTTCCCACTTGCAGAGCTCTACCTGAGTGTTTAGTTCTGTTACTAAAAAAAGCAGATCTGCTTATTCCTTTGCTTCAATTTTTTTTGCACATAAACTGCAAGTGACCCTCACTACAGGACTGCTTCCCCTCTACCTCCTGCCCTGCCCCCCTTCCTTTTTTTCTTTTAAATAGCGACTTTCCTTTCGCTTGCATGCTGATTAATGAGATCAAAGCACAAAGTAACAAACCAGCCATCTACATGGGATTATTATTATCTTGCCTCCCAATTTAAAAATCCAGTTGGTACAACTGGCACACTCAAGAGTTGAGGAAAATCTCTTAGGGCAGGTTAAAGTCAGATATTGTCAATATAATCATTGAAATGGCAACTGCTGTAGCTACTGTGAGAGGCGTCATAGCACTTCCCTTTTGAGGGAACTGGAATATTTGCCCTGGAACTAAGATGGCAGCAGTAAGAAGCATGTACTATATAGCTCTCCTTAATGTGGTTTGTCAGGCAATCCAAACAGCAATAAACTCACAGGAATCTTCCACAAAGCCCTACCTTTCCCTGCTCGCAGCCTCCAGAATCCAGGACCAGGAAGCTTCAAGGGCAATTATTTCACTGCAGCCTTGCAAAGACAGAAGCATTCCCATTTCCCTGCTCTCACTTTCTTCATGACTAACATTTTTTGCAACAGCTAGAATCTTCACTAACATTAACATTCTTGAGGACTCAGCTAATACTTCTGGCCCCACAAGCAGCACCACAGAGGCAGTGCCTGGACCTGCCACAGCAGCTGCATGAGACAGTGCAGGACAGAAGCTACCTAACTAGACTTACCCTACCCACACTGCTCAGCTTTATTTACAGCTCCCTCACATCACTGCAGCATCACATATGGAAAGAAAAACCCTCTCCAAGACTTCCGTCACTGGAGAGGAGAGCACATTCACGTTGCCTGCATGCACAGTGTGACCAAGGAGCCTTCTTTGTCCCTGCAATTCAGTCTTACACTAAAAACCATCCCCAACTTCACCATCAGTTAAGCACAAAAGTCGCTTATAGTTAACACAATTATATCCCATGCTCTGGTACTGAAGGGTCACAATTCAAAAGTAATTAGTAATCAAAGGAATTGCATGCAAAAGCACTTTAATGGTCAAAAAAAATAAAAGAAAATGCAAAATATACCCCTGAAGAGGTAACTACACAACCTCCATTTGATTTCCTTCTACAAAGCCATTCTGAGAGCATTTGTCTCCACCACTACTCAGTTTTGTTCTCCTCCCTGTGTCAAGAACCAGACTTGCTCAGCGCTTGGAACAAAGGAGGACACAGAAAGAATAGAGTCGGCAGCATCTGGTGTTCTTTGCTGTAGTCGTGTCCTTAACTTTCTGTGCATTCACCTACCACAACATCAACTGAGCTCATGTCCCATTCATGGAACCAGCAGTGTGATGTTCAGCAGGAGCAGCACACTGCAGAGGCTCTTAGAAGCAGCACAAGGTGACTTTGCGCACTCTATCACCTTGAGGGATGCCTAGTGTGTGGTGTTGGGAGAAGAGTGCCCAAACTAGCACAGGTAAGGATTGGTGTATTGCTTAATACCCAGCTCCTATTATCTACAGCTCTGTAAGGGAGAAAATAAAAAACAATTACTCTTATTTTTAGAAAAAGGTGCAAGCTGGGAGAAGCAAAGTGATTTTTCTCTACCATCCAGTCCTGTGACAGACTAAAAATAGAAAGAAATAAAGCCTGTTCCCCATGCTCTACAATACTTTGCCTCTTTCCCATTGCTGGCTTTTTTCAGAAAACTCTTCCTGTCCTTCAGACAAACTCTCGGTATCATTCCAAATACAGAACAACACACAGCACACAGAACAACATACTTCTGTTGTTGTCAAGTACTGCATCCAGCTCTGGAATTCTCAGTACAGAAAAGACATGGACCTGTTAGACCAGGTCCAGAGCAGGACCACAAAAATGACCAGAGGACTTGAACATCTCCCCTGGGAGGATGGGCTGAGAGAGCTGAGATTGTTCAGCCCAGAGAAGAAAAGGCCCCACAGAGACCTTATTGTGGCTTTTCAGTATTTTAAGGGGACTTATAAGAAAGATGGAGACAAACTTTTTAATAGGGCCTGTTGTGACAGGAAATGTGGGTAATGGCTTTAAGCTACAGGAGAGTAGATTTAAATTAAATTTTTTTTACAATGAGGATGGCGATACACTGGAACAGGATGCCCAGAGGGATGACAGATGTCCCATCCCTGGAAACATTCAAGGTCAGGCTGGACAGGGCTCTGAGTGACCTCATCTAGTTGAAGATGTCCCTGTTCACTGCAGGGGGTGTGTGATTTGATGACCTCTAAAGGTCTCTTTCCAACCCAAATTCTGTGATTCTAAAATTTTCCTGTCCCTAATCCTGCCATTTTGAAGGTGGGAATGGGAAGGAAGACTGGAGTTACCAGCTCACCTCTGAACTAAATCCAGTTTTCTGCTCAACTGAAAGTAGGGTTTCCCATATCCTAAGGAGACCCTCAGGCTGCTCTGGTGATGTTCTAGGAGAAGGCATCTGCTCCCACTCATACACTCCCTCTCTCTACAGAATTACTGAGAAAAAATTTGTGAAACACTTCCTAAAATGTTCCACTTCAGTTGGACCATTTCCTTGAAAAATTCTCAATTCAATCTAAATGTCAAAAACCATCTGACAATCTAAACAAGTCAAGGCTTCCTGTTGTGGCTTTTAGGGGTTTGGTTGGGGTTTTTCTGCTGGTGTTGTTTTGTTTTTATAAAAAGCAGTAAACTGCTGCAAAGGGTCACCAGACTTCAACTTTGATTCATCCCTGAGTGTAGAGAGTGGGTACTGCCTGTCACAGTGTGGGTCCTCCCACTGGAACGGCTGCAAGAGGAGGCAGAGATTGCTGCCCCTCCCAGAACAGGAGGTTCTGTAGCAAGACAGGGGTGCAGCAGCACACTCCTACACTGAGCTCAGATGCAGAGTCCAGCCCATCCCAGGTGCCTGACAGAAAGGAGAAATCACAGCAGCATGGATGAGCACAGGCTCAGATACACTGGGGTGCACAGAGGAAGTTTTGGAAAAGAGGGCTCACATCACATGGCTTCTGTTGAAAGATGGAATAAACAGACACATCGGTACCTGGAGGCTGGAAGGAAGATGCCATATCAGACCTATTGCTGCTGCCAGATCCTCAAATAGTAACTGTAGGATAAAGCATCACATTTCATCTCTATTTGTCCCAAGGCTGTAGCAGCTGGCTACAGAACAGCGACCCACACCCTTGTGACTTAAAGACTGGATTAGCATATGGCACTCTGGAAAAGAAACCAGAAGCTCTGTGTACAGGAGAACAGCACTCTATGTACCACTGAACAGCAGCCTGTGTCACAGGGACCTGGCAACACCAAACAACGTCACTGCCCTGACTGGTCTTTCAATACCAAGTGTGACACAAGGTAAAAGTCATGCAGGGTCTGAAGCCAAGCATCCCACAACATTCTCACGGTCCACCACAAGAGCTGCTGCACTGCTGACAAAGATGGCATTAACTGACTCCCAGCCAGCAGCTGAGCTCTCAGACTCAGGGGCTCACACTCCCAACACTTTCCCTCCATCCGTCTGACAGCACCCCAGTGCTGTGATCTTCAATGTAGCACTTAGGGCAGAGTTGGTTTAATAAGAAGCTTTTCTGCCCAGCTATTTTGAGGGCTTGTCCTATTTTTCTCCCTTTTCTGCTAGTTTGCAAAAGGTCTGCAGCTTCCCAGCTATCTCATTATTTCAGATTCTACCAAATGTTAGGTCATCCATTGCTTGTTAAAGGTAAAGAATTTAGTTTACTTAGACAAGAGAGCAAAAGCAGTCCCATACACACACCCAGGGACTGACTGATGAAAACTGCCTGGAAGTCAGTTTGAAAGGTTTGATTCCAAATCTGCTAAGGGCTTAAACCAGGGGAGCAGCTCTAGGTGATTGCTAGTACTGCTTCATTTATTTCTTCAGCTTCTCTTCTGCCAAACCAAGTGAGATTAGAGCGGAACTGGATCAATACATAACTGTTCAGTAAGTGATTCTACTTTGTAGGTGCAGTTTTATTAGAGAGACATGGATTCAAGGTGGAAGAGTCTCCAGCACTCACAAAAAGGAAGACCAAGCAAAAAACAATTCTTGCCTAGCTGTATGGGCATAAACAGTTCACGCAAGTAAGACTGCCCCTACTTCATCAGGCAGAGCCTTTTCTGTCTGAAGTGCAAAGATGAGGAGTCAGAACTGGACCCAGCTGCTACCTAGACTGGAAGTGGGCAATTGCTCCAGCATGGCATAACTGTTACTTGTGAATGTCATGGGTCAACAGCAAAAGAGCAGGGGAGAGGCCTTAGCTCCGTTAAATCCACCTCTGCAAATCAAAATATCAGTTATGATTATTTGGCCTGAGAATAAAGCACTGTTGCAAAGGGGATCTCCACTTTTTTGTCCCAAGTGCAAAGACAAAGACTTTGCTCACTTGCCAGAAACTAAGACTGCATCCACCTTACTCAGCCCATCCTCCCCATCTACTCTACATTAATAACGGCAAGGGAATGGAAGTATTTTACACTTCAGGTCTACATGCCTCAGTGCAGATATGTTCCTTTCTGTTCAGTGGGTATTTAAGACAGGGAGATTTGAGAGTCAAAAAAAAATATCCCTGCTTCTGAGAAATCTGTTATTGCCACGAAAGGAAAGAGAAGGGTTAGGCTACTTCATCTTTTTGGACACTGAAACCTGGTGCTGCTCATTTTTGGCACAGAAAATTTTGTTTGGTTTGGTTGTAATGGCTAACTCAAACCAAACTGCAGTACAGATCTGAATTATGTTTAATGATTTCAGTCAAGGGAATTTTCTTATCTTTGACTCTGGGTCAATGACCACAATTGTGCCGCTAGAAAACTTCCCCAGATGCTATGTAAGCACAGTAGCCTTACAGAAGAAATGCATTAACAACAGTCCAGATTCCTGGAGGATGGGGAGGGGAAAGAGGTTTAACCCTTGAAAGGCAAATGCCCTATTTTAAAGAAGACAAAGTAAACTGCCTCTGGTGTGAGCAAAGATGCTGAAATTTGCTTTGAACCACACATGAGAACTTCTCTTCATTTTAGGGTAGGTTTCTACAGTCTACAGTAATGCAGAATTCTCCTTTAGAAAAGAACACAGAAAGAAAGAACAGAAATTCTCCTTCAGAGGTCTGGGTAAGTAAACTTGAAGGAGGCAGCACCAGCACAATTGGATACATTGACTGGCAACCCAGCAGTTTAAAGTATTTCAATATTCCTGTACCAATTCAGGCTGCATTTGGGATACAGCCCATTAGCATTTATGCTAATATAAAACTAGTGAAGAACTGCATGTGCAGAGAGCAGTAGAGCTTTGCTCAAGCTGCACATGTACCATGTACACATGTACTGACTCTATAAGCAAGTGGATTCCTTCTGTGTACCTACAGCTTTCTAAAGCAACTACCATTGTAGCATCCAAGCAACGTGATCAATTGGTTAATAAAAACAGGCTCTGAAATAAGGCAGGAATACTAGTTATCTTACAAATTAGGATTTCATTGTCCATGTCACCACCAATTCTAACCTGGCCACAATGGTCATAAGTTTTGGATCTCAGTTCAGAACAGCATTTTGCCTCATTCACCCTCAGTCACCTACTAGATTTGCCTCTCATAATTAGTTTCTGTATGTCACTGACCAAAACCTTCCACTTTAAGGAGGAAAGAAGGAGCAAGGCAACATCATGCCTGGTAAACTTACACAATGTTTATTCTAAATGTTATTCCTCTATTGCAGGCTATATGCATCTTAAGGTAAAGGGAAATTGTTCTAAGCTGATAATATATTAAATTGTGCGGTAATTTACCTATATAATCATGTAAATTTATGATTAAAATTCTCCAAGAGACTCCATATGTGCATGGGCTGGAAACCACTTACACTTACAGCCTATCTTCAGAACAGGAAGAGGTATTTGGGAGCAAACCAACAATCACTTCTGGAAAAGAAAGGTCTTCATTCTTTCAGCGGGACTTACCACTCAACTACGTGAGACAGCTTCACACGTGCTGAGCAAGCTGCTGGATGTATTAAAATCAATTCACTCATTTCCTGTTCACCCCCTTCCTCCCTTCACTGTGATACAGACAATTGTCATTGCTTGGCAGTGCAGGACCTGACACATTATCTTGGATCAGTGGACAAGGAGCCACTGAGGAGAGGTATGACTCAGAAAGGCTGACAGAGTTGAGTGGCTTCCACTTGGTACTGCAAATCAGCTGAGCATGAGGTGTGGAACAGTGGAAGACATAGCAAAATGAGAAGATGAGACTGTGGCTGGATGCTGCTGCAGTGTAGGCTGGCACAAGAGGCTGCTGCACTGACATCCAGGATGCACAGCACAGCAGCTGTAAAATAAAATTTGATCCTGACAGCTGTGCAGTTTTCCGATTTGAACACTAATCCAGCTATTCACTTCTGAATATTAGTTGTCCTATCTCACAAAAAGAAAAAAAAACACTCAAGGGGATAAAGCTGAAGCAAGCCTAACTCTTCAACAAGATCTTGAGGCAAAATGCAGCAGGAAAAAAAGACACAGTATCTTCATTTTAAGTTTGATCACGTAGCTCCTTTTATTGTCCCTCTCTTCCTATCTGTAAACCAGGTGATTCATTCTGAAATGGGACAGAATATGGGGGCACCCAAATAGTCTGTTCAACTAGCATACTGTGTGCACACAGAGTTAGCCAGAGACTTGTATCTGTACTGGCTACAGCAATTTCTGAGAGAAAGCCAAAGAAATTCATTTCACTGTGTCTCAGAGAGAATTCTCTGCATGAAACTCGTGTCTGCCTTCAACAACAGTTGCTGTACGTAATGACCTATACTAGAGAGCTGAAAGGGGGAAAGAATATGCAGGTTGAGACTGATCAACTCATCCCATATGTTACATATCAAACATCGTTTTTCCCAGCAAGGAACACTAATGTTAAAAATCCCTGAAATCTCTCAGAGTGGCCCAAAATTGATAAGCAGAGCTAGAGAGATGCTTAAGCTGACTAGAACATAATAGCATAGCATTTAAAAGACATTACACACTGCGAGCACGAAGTGCTGCTTTCCTGCCCCTATGGAAGAAAAAGCACAGACTGCTCCCTTAAGCAGGCAAGTGCCTCACCTGAAGTTCCAGTTCCCAGCTAGCTATCATGACCAACTCAGAGCCAAGGAAAGAAGAACAATGAGAAGTAAAATAAGTCAGTCACACCAATCTAACAAGTCTTATAAAACAACAGTAAACACAACACCAAAACCAGATAAGCTGACTTAAGCTATCTTAAGAGTTGGTCTAGAATTTAAATGATATGACACACCCTTTCTTTCTCTTTTTTAATGTTAGTCATCCTCAGAGGATTTTCTTAGTTTTGTTTTCCTTCTTGTTTCTAGGAAACAGAGCCTCAACTAGCTACTGAAAAAAAAAAAAAAAAAAGGCAAGAGAGAATAAACTGAGAAAGAACTGTAAAAATGCAAAGGGGGGAAGAGAAAAAAAAGGAGGACAGAGCATTGGACCAGACACGAGCAATAAAAATTTGATAAATTTCTGTCTCGCTCACTCCCCCTAGAAAAACGACTTTGTTACTCAGGGCATAACTGTAAGAGAGACCCAATTAAGCAATTTTGTGTTTATTTCACTAGCCAGTGTAAGAACAGGTGAGTACAGGCAGCAGATGCCAGACCATTGGAGAGGATGCAGTTTTCTCTCCCGTGACAACAGCCTTATATGAAAGTGGTGGCCTAAAATATCCAAAGCACTTGGTGCGTTTAGTCCTTTATGGCAGACATGAAGAAAAGGTCTCCTATAACACAAGCATCCTACAAAAACCAGGGTCAAAGCACCAGGGTCAGCACAGCTACTGTCACACACTACCTGAGAGGAAGCCTCATTAGGGTCAAAGAGGAGAAAGGATAAGAGGTGCAAAAGACAGTGAGAAGAAAAGGAAAAAAATAATGTAACACTCAGCTCTTTGGCAGCATTGTGGAGTTGTAATGAGTTTGGGTTGCATTGGGAATTGCTTCTTTGAGCAGTTTAAGAAAATTCCCAGGAGATTCAGAAACTCCAGGAAAGAGAAAATTCAGAAAAACAATCACTTTTTTTTTAAAAAAAGCATCATTTTAGGCAAACCAGAGACCCAAGTTAAGATTTTGCCCAAAGAATGCCAGAGCTTTTCATGCACAAGTCCTCATTCACATAGTTGCTTGTATGCCTGATGTGGATGAAGTCAGAATGCCTAGGGCGACTGTTTTGATCTCAACCAAATGAATCTAGCTATGTTGAAAGTGTTCCTAGGAAAATACAGAATTGTTATGCAACTTCAGCTTTTTGGAATAGGACAGACTGGAGGAGCAAAGTACCTGCATGTCAGGATTGCAAAACCTCAATACATGAGCAGTGGGCTGAGGAAGTCACTGGAACACAGCTGAAGATATGACCAGGTTGCATGGAGAAGTCATGAAGCAACGGTGCATGAGGCATATCCAGTCTGCTATATCAGACTCATGTAAGTAGCTTTGGTGTCCAGCACGTGGACAGTCCTGTCTGCACAGCAGATTCCAGAGGGTTGTAAGGAGTGTCACAGGGTCTAGATGGAGGCCTGTCACTAGTGGTGTCTCCCAAGGTTCAATACTGGGCCCAGTATTATTTAGCTCGTTCATCCGTGATTTGGATGACAAAAAAGGACAAAGGATCTCCTCAGGAAGTTCACTGATAACACAAAGCTGGGAGAAAGCAGCCCTTCAGAGAGACCTCGACAGGTTAGAGAGATGGGCAAAGAACTGTCTGAAATTCAACAATGACAAATGCAGGATCCTGCACCTGGGGAATAATAACCCCATGCAGCAGTAGAGGCTGGGGTTTGACCTGCTGGAAAGTAGCACTGTGAAAAAGAACCTGGGGGTCCTGGCGGACAAGCTGTTCATGACCCAGCAGTGTGCCCTTGTGGGCAGTAAGACCAATGGAAACCTGAGGGGCATTAGGAAGACCACTGCCAGCAGGTCGAGGGAGGTGATCCTGCCCCTCTGCTCAGCCTTGGTGAGGCCTCTCTGGGACGGCTGTGTCCAGTTCTGGGCTGCTCAGTGCAAGAGACATGGAGCTCCTGGAGCAAGTCCAGTGGAGGGTCACCAAGATGATTAGGGGGCTGGAGCATCTCTCTTACAGGAAAGACTGACGGAGCTGGGCACGTTCAGCCCCAGGAAGAGACAATGGATTTAAGTATCTGAATGGAGGGTGTCAAGAGGATGGAGCTGGGCTCTTCTTGGTGGTGCCAAGCAATAGGACAAGAGGCAACTGGCAGAAAATGATGCACAGGAAGTTCCACCTGAACATGTGGAAAAACTTCTTAACTGTGCAGGTGACTGAGCACTGGAGAATATTGCCCAGAGAAGTTGTGGAGTCTCACTCCTTAGAAATATTCAAGAACCATCTGGACACAATCCTCTGCCACATGCTCTAGGACAACCCTGCACAAGCAGGCAGGTTGGAACAAATGACCCACTGTGGTCTCTTTCAGTCCTACCCATTCTGTGATTCTGTGACATTCAAACAGAAACAAAATAAACAAATAAAACCAAAATAGAGCCAGAAAGGCCAGGATTCTTGCTAATCAAGAGTAATTCACTGGAAATCAAAATGGGGAAAAATAATCCAAGCAAAACAATTGAAACTTGCATCAAAACAACAAAACGAACTTCCATCAACTTAGTAAGGTCTGCACTAGTACCTCTCTCATGTCTTGACTTGTTAACTAATGCTAGTTTTGTTAGAGGTAGTCTTGACTGCAGTAAGTCACAACAGCATCACAAAACAGGCCAGACATGGCACAAAAAGAGCAAGTAATGTAAGCCATTAAACTTTTACAACATATCTAGTATATTTGTAACCAGGTAGGGCAGGTTTCCTGCTCAGGCCATGAGACGTTACCACCAACAAGTAAGAGCAGGAATTCCCCTGTAAAGCCCTGAGGAACCACATAACCTTTTAATTAGCCAAAAGAATCCCCAGATGTATTCACATTTGATTAAATCAATGTCAGGCATGCACAAGCTCATCAGAGGACATTGCTATTAACAAAACAAATCCATCTTCAGCTATACAAAAGCCCAAAATATCTGTGCACTGCACTTGTTTTCTTCTCTCTCTCCTTGCCCTCTCCAAGTGTGAACATATTCAATGTCAGAAAAGTTGCAGAGGAAGAAGCAACACACACTGGAACACATTTGCCTGTCTCCAAACAGTTCAAGCAAAAAAGATGCTGCCAAACACTGATGTGGATATCAGACTGCCCTCTGACAGAAAAAGACACAATGGGCAGAAAGTAAAACATACGAAATTCCATTTGAACACAAAGGAAAAATACAAGGAAAAGGAAAAAACCCACCTTTTTTTCTCTTTTGTCGGTATTACTGTGAGAGTAATCAAACACTGGAATGTGCTCCCCAGAGAGATTGTGCCATCTCCATCTTTGGAGACATTCAACAGCTGTCTGGCCATGGTCCTGACCAATCTATTGGTGACCCTGCTTGAGCATGAGGGTTGGACTAGATGATTTTAAGAGGCTCTCTCAACCACAACAATGCTTTGATTCTGGGAACAAGCATATCACCAGGACAGGCAAAAATCTCTAGCCAGTTTCACCGACTCCTTCTCTCATTCTAACTACAAATACGGAATCTTTAAATGTTGCTAGCATGTTTCTTGTAACCTTTAAAACATCATCTACAATTGCCATGGAAGTTCCTTTCTTCTGCTTACAGCTTTTGTGTCTTAAGAGTATGTCCTTGCAACACCACTTGGAGATACTGCCCTTAGTCTTCTCCTTTAGCTTGCTGAGCAGTAGAACAAACAAGCCCAAAGGAGAGCCAAATTCATATTGATTCCTGCAGCCCAGTAGACCTCTCCAGCCCTCACCTCTCTCCCTATAGGAAGCTCTTTTGCTCTCCATCAGTCTCCTTCAGAATATCTCTTTGGACTTGGACTACTGTTGATAGATGTGTTGCACTCCAGAAAATCCACATACAAGGGGGTTCAGGCTGTAAGCCTGAAATTGTTCCTCACATTTGGATGAGGAACTTGGTAAGTCATAAATTGCAGGACATATACAAGAAGGCTTTTGTCAATTCATTGAAAGTATCACTTGCTCTATTAGGTATTCATTAGCTTGGGAATCGCACTGAGTTATGTGTAAGTTCACCACACTATAGAACATAGTTAAAAGCCCACAAAATGTATTTAACTTCCAGCTTTGAGCAAGAGGAAGGAGAGCGGTTCCATTAAAATGGATTCCATTAGAACTAGACAATGCAATCCCTCTCCCTTGCCAATTACACTAACAGTGCTAAGTTGCATCATTCTCTGGTGTTTAAAGAATAGTCAATATCCTTCCTATAGAAGACCATAGCAGAAACACCTTGCATCTTTATGTTAATGCATCAGTGCTGGTTTGTTTTAGCTTTAAAGAATGTAGTTAGTGACTCACCCTGCTGGATAAGCAACGAGGCCCGTTCTGGGGTCACAGGCTAATCCTCTGCCTCCCGACACAGTTATGCCCAACACCTTCTCCAAAGTCACCTAGTGCATACAGGAAAGAAAACAAGAAGTATCATGAAATGTGAGTGCAGTTCAGATAGACTCATGCACAGATCCTTACGGTCTGGTTCACACTGGCTCCTAGAAATTCATGAAGAAGCATCTAGCTACAGAACCAACCCCACTTACCAGGCATAGCAAAATACTGCTGGGGTACAGAGGAGGAGTTATCAATCCACTTACCACTTCCCCTATGCCAGAGCATTGCAAAGAGAGAGGACTGCAAGCAGCAGACAATACTGGTGAGAAGCCGGGATGCACATTCTATGACCACACATTCCCATCCTCCTAGTAAGAGCAATAAACCACTACCTCTGGATATCTCTAGAGATATCACTATCTCTAAAGCTTGGGTCTTTCATGAAAACTGTTTCCAGGTTGATCCATTCTCTTTTTCTCCTCCAGTGGTAACTGGTTCAGCTAGGTCCTAGTCTCATACTCCTAGGAACTGAATAGTCAGTTTTTCCCACAGTGGTTGAATTGGAAACCACAACCAGTGGACAAGGGCATCCCTTCTCAAGAATCTTGAGATAGAACACCTTAAACATTCACTAGCCTGCATACCAATGACCCATGCAAGAGACAGTACTCTAAATTGCCCCAGCAGCCCCCTCAGGCAAAGATCTCAACTATTTTTAGGAATGCAACTTGGAAGATACAAAAACCTCCATGGCAAGAAGCCGATAAAAGCAAAAAACCAAAATGGGTAGGGAGGGTGACAGACAGACATGACACAGTATTTCAATGAGCACTCCCTGGCATAGAAAGCATCAGAACTTAGCAATTACCCCAAAGCAAAATGTTGTAGTGGGATTACACTGCACAAAATCTGTGGCATGAAAGGATCCAACCTCTGAGTGCAAACCAGCTCTCAGCCCTGGGGCTGTTCAGACCAACACAAAGTTATTCTCCTTCCTTTACACTTGCACAGCTTGACTTTATTTATTATATATTTGATGAATACATTCCTCTTCAGCATTGCAGTCTATGCCAAACTCAAGAATTTTACTGGGTCACAGTCTTCTGTTTTTAATTATCATCATCTAAGGTATATTTGGTTAAGGTCTCAAGGGCATGGACGCAGCATAAGAAGTTACTATTGTAATAATTACTACTATCTTTAATAGCTGCCCTGAAGACTAACATCTTGTATTTATACCAACATGGCGCACCAAAGGCAGGGGTGGGGCAGGTTTCCCACGCTACCCTGACCACACGCCTTACTAGACCTGAGGAGTTCGACTGTAGGGTGAAGAAACAAGGTCTCACAGAGCTCATAGCTCGGGTTACTGGATGACATGACAGAAGTAACCCCATACAGAGAAATACCTTGTTTCAACAGGTGAAGCAGGGCTAAGGGTGCACTACTAACATGAGCCATCCATGCTTTCAGCTAGTTCAAATTTGGTCTACTATCAAACCAGTGACGGAAAATAGAAGATTCATATCCCAGTCTCTGGAACAACTTGATCTTTTTTTCCCTTCTTAGTAATAATATATCCCAAAGTTTTTAAGACGTTATGAGGAAATACCAAATTGTCTCCTTCCCTTGCAAAATGAGTATTTCTGAAAGCATGGCTTTTACAAAGCTCCACTGGATTTTTGTTAAGAAAAAAGATACAATTTAAAATACATTTACAAAGCCACCACTAAATAAAGAAAACAGTTTTGTTTCAAATTCATACTGCAACAAAAATGCAGTGGTTGGGGAGAGAAGTGAAGAAGGCTAGGAGGCTATCTACTCTTCCAGACTTGTTAACAATCCTCCAAAACACATTCATTTTTAAAGCGGCTTCAAAAATGAACAGTGAGAACTCAATGCTTCTACTGCTGAGATTCCACCTCATATCAGCAGTTCCCAAACTAGGAGATGTTTAAATCGCTACAGAAAAATGCAGTCTTGACAGGGAAGGAGGAAGTGGAACAGACATGTGCCATCCAAGTAGTCCCACCTAGGTAAGGCACCAATTACTTGATGCTGTCAGTAAACATCAGTTTAGCAATGCTGTGATTATGCTGCTCAGCACAGGCTTGAGTTCAGGCTGCCTGTAATTGCAACTATCCTAAAAGGCACTGCTTGACCTTAGCTATGCAGATATTCAGCAGCAATTCAGCAACCTACTTTCACCAACAGGTATGTTTTTGCTGTGCAAGGACATTTATCTCTGTGTGCAGCCTTACACCATAGCTGAGTTGAGCTTACAACAGTCTGTTTCAGAGGGGACAGTTCCTTCCTCCCTCATCCTACTCAGCCTAATTACACCCCCTCTCCATTTCCATCATGCCAGACAGCCCTGGCACGGCAACTGCCTGCCCAGCAGGCCAAACCAGCAGAAAAACACATTCTACTTTTAGTTTTGTGTTTGTTTTCTGTTTGCCAGCCTGGGGAAAGCCACAGGAAGCTCAAAGCCAGGTAAAGAAAAACTATCCTCCTTCACTGGCAACTCGATCAATCCAGCTGCACCCCCAAAGTCCACTCTGCACTTGGTGGGTGGTCTGGAAAAATCTGACCCCTCTGACCCTTTAAGAGGAAGCACCACCTGATTTGTCTTGACACTCTCACCTCACCAACAGCAAAATGTCATGCTTGCTCCAGCCTCCTTTCTCACTCCGGAGACTGTGGAGGTCCCCTGCTGTTTTGCCAACAGACAATTAGTGACAATGCTAGGAGGTGGAAAGTCTGCCTTTCTCCTATGGTCAGCACACAGCTTGACAGAAAAGTAGCTCAGTTTTCTGGCCCAATTTCTCTACTGCCAGTGAGTATCTTCTGGCCTTCAAAAGATCACTTGTTCCTCTAGAAAAAGACAACTATCAAGGTATTGACAGACATAGTGCCAGAGAAACAGATACCTATATCCAGAGACTCATAATTAAATCACTGAAAAAGGCTTCCTCTCTTTTGCTTCTACTCTTAGCTTTAAAAACTACCTAAGGTAAAGAATCTGAAAAGCAATCTCTTGAGCTTATCCAATGGATGCTCTTCCAACACCTCTACATGATAACCTTTGCGTATTGAAACCAACTAGCATCAAAATGGAGTGTATGTAAATTTAAAATGTGGTCTTACGACACTTGTGAGCTCTACTCCCACCACCCTGACCACAATACACCACAGCTCTATCCCCATGACCAACCTCCAGATTAGGTGATGTAAGGGCAAGAGACAGTCAATCATTTGTCACAAAATTTGACTGAATGAAAAACATTTCAGAGAGAAAAAACAATAGGGAACACCACTGTGTATGTACACCTCTCAACCTGCCAGCTAAAACAAAGAAATTTTTAATTCAATCGATTAGGACAGAAATGAATCAACTTTACCTTCCTAATCTGAAATTAAGATCTGTCAACGAAGGGAAAAATCTGTCGATACAGGTCGGCTATTATCCCACTTCTGAAGTCACAAGGTAGGAACCCACTTCCTCCTGTGGTAAGGGCCAGTCTCCCAGTACTACACAGCTGCAAGCACTGCCACTCATACAGGTCTCCCCAGTGGTACTTCACCACATCCCAATCAGAAATAAATTCCCTGACATATATTTCCAAGTCTGATCTGAGCCAACCACAGGGAGAATCCCTCTGCAGATCTGAGATACTGGGTTCACAACCAATAGCTCCCATGTTGGTCCAATTTGCATCCTACAATTGTCAGACATGTCACTGCTGGCTCAGGCCTTCACAGGCAATTAATGGTCCACCTCACTTCATCCAAGCCTGGAAACAACTGCAAGATTAAACCTGTCATTTTCTGTACCTAAATTAGAGACAGAAGAAGAGGCTGGCTATCCACATTTGCTACTTCATCTCGAGGCTTCTATTATTAGTATTTGGCACTCAGGGTTCTCTACGTGACTTACAAGAGTTATTGGATAGATCCACACACAGCGGCAATGCAAGGTGAGCTGCAGAATTGTGTTATCTGCAACCACCCCATCTCCAATCCTGTAAGGTCAACTTTCATTCAAGTTTGGAAGATGAATACACACTCTTAGGCACCAAAATCTGTGCAGCTAACACTTGTCTCACAAAACCCGATATTTACCCATTTTACAGGCTTAAATCAAAATTTGGCTACTTTGAGTTGCACAGACTTGTGAAAAAATTTTAGTGCCTAAGCAGATCACCTACCCTGTTCCTTCCACATCAAATCCCAACACTGTCACATAGGTAGGACCAAATCAGCAGAGTCCTGAATTAAGAGGACTTAAGATACAAACAGATATTCACGGCAGCCAGGCCTTCTCAGAGAGAGGGGTCTCACTGCAGCCCAATCCCCTCTGGAAATCAAAGAGCAGATCTCAGAGTAGCCCTTGTTTCTATCAGGCATGGTCCCAGATGGCATGTGGGGAAAGCCCATGCCTGGGTGAAAAAGTCATGCCATCTCTGCCTTACTCCTGAGGTGCAGATAATCCTTTCAGAAAGACTAGTATAAACAGACCCTGCCAGCCCTGTTTGGCTTTTTAGGAAACATGATGCATGACCAGCTGCTCCTAGATCTCAGAGCAAGTTCCTTCTTGAGATGAAGGGGAAACACCAAGACCACATACAGCTGTACAGGTGTGGTCACAGGGAGTGTTTATAGAGCAGAATAATACAGTCTGGTTTGTTCTCCATTTTTTCCCCCAATAATACCTTACTTTCAATCTGCCTTTCTGACATCTAAGATCATTTACAGAGAGCAACAAGGAGGTCCCTCTGCTCAACAAAGTCACAGGTAAGAACTACTGCTACTCTGCATTTGGAAATAAACCCTGTTCTCTTCTGTCTGTTCCTCTATGGAAAGGGAAATCCTATTCCTGAATTAACAGTTTGATTTCAGCTTGCCCCTTCCTCTCCATACTTTTGCAAGAACTTAATCATGAATAAGAGCATCCTCAGGAGGAGTTCTTGCACCACAACTGTTCCATTCCACTCCAGAATGGCTACTGAAGTAAACGTCCAGAAGCAGACAAGTTCTATTTTAAAAGCCTACCCATGAGCCTGTGTATAACACAGTTAACATTTGAATTCATTTAATTAAGTAGAGGTATTGAGTCAGCATGAAAAGACAACGTCCATCAGAGTTCAGCTATCATCCACTGCACAATGAGCCTGCCCTCAGCCCTCTCCTGCCTGAAAGTGGGCATATTAATAATGTACGTGCAAAGGCATGCGCTCCTGAAAGAGCACATGGACACAGAAATCCCTGAGATACATAATCCATGAGAGTTACTTTGAAAAGCCTTTCTTAGCACATCAAGTAATCAGTCAGCTGTAACTAAGGAACCATCTTGCCAGAGGAGTGGCTACATAATCATCTGTTCTTTTGCCTTAAAAAAATGCCTTTACTACTTGACTTGAGACCCCAATGCTCTTCCATCTAATACACTGACACAGGGAGCTCCAGCATCAGGCCTGAGTTTCACAACAGCACTGTGGTTTTCACGTCTGTCTTGCTATATTCTGCTCTCAGTTTTCAGCACCTCTGCATGCACCCCAACATGTTTTCCATGCTGCTACACAGCAAAGTCGTATCAGTGCACTCTGGCATCCAATACGTGAAAATGCTGAAAATGTAGCTGTACATTGTCAGTGTCAGCATTTAAGAAATAGCTGTCTATCTTATATAAGGAAAATTTGATACAGAGAGCCAAATCTCACAGCTGGCCCTGTTTGTACCTCTCTCCTGCCGCTCCTGAGCCCCACAGCAAAAAAGCACGTCTAACCTCCAGAGACCAGCGCACACGTTGTAGGCTCTAATCCATCGTCTGAACACACTGTCTTGATCTGTTACTGCTGCAGAAAAACAAAGGCTTGAAGTTTTACATTTAGCTCTGCTGAGCTTCGTTTGGCACATGAAACACAGAGCGCTAATTACAGTATACTGTTCTACTTAAGGGGCTGTCAGCATTTCCACTGCAAAGCCTTCATTTCAGGGCTTTATAACACAGCTGTGAAATGCTCATTTTGCACTTGAGCTTGACATGCAAAGGTCTGGCTTTGGCCCAGGTTCCTCTGCCTGTTTGTTTTTTTGAGATTTGGGTTTTTTATTGTTGGTCTGGCAGGGGGAGGGCTAAAGACTGGTGGACGGAATTAAATGCAGGAAACATCTGACTTACAAAAGCACACAAACAACAAAACCACTCAGCTCCATAGTTGGTTTCTATCCCTCACCTACCCAATGCATTCCCCTGCTTTTGCATACGTGTATAGAATATGAACTTTTAAATTTCTTTTCTATATATACTTTTTTTTTAGCAGTTTCGTAAAGAGGCTTTCCTACCCTCCCCCTCCTCTCCAGTCTGAGCCTTCTGTCCCTCAGCATCCTGTGCTAGCAAAGAGTACTGTCTTGACAAGCCTGGAGACTGAATATATTCCTCCTGCAAAAGGTAACAGTCATAAGCCAAGCTCCAACACAGGACCAATTCAGAACATCTCTGCAGTGACAGCGCAGTCTCCACGTCTCTCACTCTAAGTCCCACAAGCCTTGCTCATGGTCGCCACTGCACACTCACACCAATTGCCTGACCCTCTCGGAACTACTCCAAGACCATCTAACTGGTTTCATGCAACCCATCACACAGATTTGTTGCAACACTTTAAGGTGTTTTCAGCCAATGCCCAGTTTAAAGCAGCATTCATAGGGAAAAAGGATTTAGAGCTGTCTGACCACTGAACAAGCCCTTACATTTCAACGAATGTAAGAAAAAAAGATGGGGGGGGGAAATCAAAACAAAACAGAAAAACACCTGACCAGAACACCATAATCTGCAACAAGCAGTTGCCAATACTACGTAATTTGATTTCAAGATAACCACTTCAGGAACATCAGGGAATAATCTCCCACAACGTAAGTTATGAATGGCGCTCCTTGGCACAAGAGTGGTGAGGGCAGAAACCAAGTTGCCTAAAGGTTTTGATCATTGAGTTTTGGGAAGTATTGCATTATATTTGTAAACCTGCATAAAAGCAGAGGTGGGATGGGGGGTATTCTGATGTAAGTGCTGAGACTTAGCTCTAATGGCTCTGCCAGGTGTCACCACAATGGTTGCACAGGGGTGCACAGATTTATTAAAAATTACCCAGACAATTAGAAGAACAGGGAACAAATCAGGGAGAAAGGGAACGTGAGCAACCCAGGGTCCCTGCAGGCTGTCTTTCCACAGCATGCGTGCATGCATTTGTCCACCTCTCCTCAGAGCCTCCTCTGCCTGCTCTCCCCTGCTGGCCTCACCACTGTGCTGGCGCTTTCAGCCCGATTCCAGCTGTCAGGACTGCATTCCTGACCCGTCAGCCCCAGCTGTCAAGGGCTACAGCTACGTGCTGATTCTGCACTCTGCCTTCTTCCTCATGCACCTGGAGAAAGGCAGTCCCGGGGAGGCCATAAATACCATTGCACAGCCCCGGAGAGTGGGTGGGAGGCTATTAAAAGCACCTCTACCAGGAATCATAGTGAGGGAACTTAGAACTGACAGCAGTACACATCCACAAGTGTCCCCCTGGCCTGCAAAGAAGGGTATTGTAGAGGGTTAATTTTGTATCAGCTTCTGTAGCACAACATAGCCATCATTAAATAATTAGCTCCTGCTTCTTCACTTAACACCAGTCTGGTCCACCAATTTTCTCCTCCCCACACCCACACCAAGGTCCAATTTCTTCTTAAATACTGCAGGGATGAGGAGAGGCCCATGTAACCTTAACAACCTCGGCTAAAGGCATGACAAGCAGCAGTTTCTCCTCCTCCCATTCAGTGATAATTCTTACCATAAAAGCAACCCCAACTCAGACTTTCATGAGATTTCACAAAACCATCAGAATATCTGAGCTCCTGAGACACAAAAGTGGTGAAGGGACAATGGGTGGAATGTGTGCCAATTGTCCACCATTGTCAGTGTTGTGATGATGGTATTTTGACTTTGGTGTGGGAAATTCTTTTTGTGGATGTAAGCAAAGTTTGTGAAGACTGTGTGATGAATGTATGAAATGAATGAAAAAAGAAAAAGTGACATTACACAGGCTACAGGTATTGCTGGCACATAAAAAGTCAATTCTGATTTATTCCAGACTAAGCATCTGCACATGGAGTCAATCGAACCAGCTCCACAGGCAGTCAAGCCCTGTGGAACACAACAGAGAAACACATCTGTGTGGGCAGGCTTCAAAGAAACCCTTCCTTGAGCTCTTGGGACCTGGAACTGTGCAGGATCACTTCTTCACAGGAACCAGATTTTTCCACTTTTCAAATGTGCATTACTTTTTCATAAGGAAAGAGAGCAGACAAGACACCAGACTTTACATCAGGGGTGCTTCTGCCCTCCCACACAGGCAATTTGTCCAGTGCTTACTTTTTTTACTTTGTAGTAGAAGATGGAACCAATTCACTTTCCCCCACATCAAGAACTACCTACACAAAGATTAGGTATATGGGAGAACTTGCAAAACTCCCCTAATCTGCCTGAATAGCAGAGATCAACAAAAGCAACTCCTGACTTTGGGGCAGTGTTACATATTGGTCTCCTGGAAATCCATGCACAGGGCCTGAATATAGGCAAAGAAACTGCTTCGGTGAGAAGAAAAAAAAAAAAAAAAAAAAAAAAAAAAAAAAAAAAAAAAAAGTAAATACAGTTTCCTTGGGCAGCGTTTCAGTTACTCATATAAGGGTTTGAAATCAAGCAGGAACAAATGGTTCTCTCAGCATAAGGGTCATTGTTTATCATCATTAATCATCAAGTTCCCAGATAGGAAAGGCTCTTTCCCCGCAGTTTTACCCAGGCTTTAGCACTCACAAGTAGCAAGAGGAATGAGTAAGGAAAAGAGCCAAACAGGGATGTGGGCACACACTGGCAAGGTTGCTCCCTCTGCAGCTCTGCCAAAGTCCTTCCTCTCAGTTCCAACCCTGAGCTGAGCCTGCTTCTAAATGCAAACAGCCAATGGTTAAAAGTTCACAGCTCCATGGGCATCCACTCCAGAAGGAAACTGTGGCAGCGTTGCATAAACCCTGACTGAAGAAGTCAAACACATGGGCCATAACACGTTGCTTCTACCACTGATACAGCCATGGTGAGGAGCTCCATCCTAAATCACCTCCTGCTGAACTCTATAAACAACACATATGTTCAAACTAAACTTGGACAAGGCCAAAAGAGAGGGAGCAGAATGCCTTCCCCACCATTAATCCCGCTGAGGGGAATCAAGAGAAGGAAAGCCACATCTCAGCACTTCAAGAAAAGCACCATGTTACAACCCCTTTCCCCTTGATTTTGTCTCACTGGGGCTTTATTTTGGTATGAACAGGTCTGTGCACTGTTTGACTAAGGCTGGGGGGTGGAACTTAGTGGTGGATCTTAAGTCCAAGAGTGAAAACACACAAACTAGAACTATGCAGGATGAAGAAAAGCCTTTTGATCAGCCTGCCTGAGGCAACACTAGTAATTAATTTGTGATTTCTTTATTCAACTGTAACCCCATGCCAAATAAATCCATTTTTATCCTTCACCAGTGATTTACACAGCCATTCTGTCCTAAAAGTCTGTGACTGCCATTTCTAAATCATTTCCCTAAGCTCTCGTCCCTACTTACCCAACCCCCATTGCTATGAAAGCAATCACTCCTTCTAGAGAAGGGCACAACTGTAAGAAGCATCTTAAAGAGACTCTAAGTCTCTTGAAGAGACTGTATGTAAAAGCTTCATCTTTTAATGCCAAGATTCCTTACACAGAGTAGGTATCTGTCCCCACCAGAGGAGGCCAGAGAGTTCACCTCTCCTGATACTTGAAGGATCTTGCCTATAACACCTGAGCTGCTCCATGACTAGACACTGTGTCTTCCCATTCACTCATTCATTCATCTCCCTGAGACTGCTCATCTCCCTGATGCTATGGGGGAAAGTACATACTTGCATCCTCAGGGAATGAAAAATTGGTCTTCATTTAAGCCGATTTAAATTATATTTTAAAAAATACGTACCAACAATTTAAAAGATGCTGAGATTGGAATAAATATAACAGGAGGCGCAGAGTGATTACACAGCATTTATCACACACACAATAACCCTACAGAAGGAGGCAGGAGGTAAAGAGATTTGTACTCCATCTCTCCCTAAACATTTTCTGGACTTTTTAGCATGTTTCACAGTACTTGCAAGAAGTCCCAACAAACATGGACTCCCCCTGTACTTACAGCAGGCAGCAACATGCACTCTGACACAGCTTGCAATCTATAACCAGGTATAAGAGGACTAGGTGGCAATACCCCACAAACACTAAGGCAAGATGTCTTGACCACAAGTCATGCAAAAAAATTAGCAGTAGAACTGGGAATAACAAGACCTTCCTCCCAATTTCCAGCAGCTATTGTAATGCTGCACCATTGCTGTATATCACTCCTGCTTAAGGCCAGGGACAATATTTTTAAAGAATGCTCAAAAATGAATCAAAGGAAAGCAGGAGAGACTTCTCTATTTTGCCCAAGCCAATCAGTATATACAGAAGGAGCCGCCCAAGCTTCCCACCCACCCCCAGCCAACACTCTCTGGCAGGCTCTAGGCAATCCTTTCCTGCATTCTTCCATGTCCTCTGCCTGAGGAATAAGCTTCTTACAAAATAGCCTTTATCATCTTGCCCTTCATGCATCCTAGAATTAAGAAGCTCTTCGCATCTGTCCATAAACATACATATTGAGCACCCAAGAGATTTGTCCTGTCAGCCAGAAAGGAGACCACATGCCCCAGGAGAAGCGATATATAGGAACGTGGGCCAAAGATTGAGAAAACAAACTTGAGACAGCAGCACAAGCACTGACTCCCATCCTCTCTTTTACAGCCCTGGTGCCACTTCCTCCCATTCCAGTACAGCTGGAAGTCCTATCACTGCACCTGCTGCTCAGCCACCAGCACAGACAACTCCAGCAAACCCACATGTGCTCACTTAGGTACACACTTCTGCTTCAAAGATGCAAACTGGTACTACAGGTGAGGCAACCATTGTCTACAGTCACAGCAAATGCAGAACTCAGTTTAGTCTTTTCCAAGCAGTTAATTTTTTCTGCAAGTTTTATGGCCTAGACCCAGTACTCTGAACAGCTGAATAACTCTCCCTGAGAGTCAGCAGGAAGAAACACCTTCAATCCTCTCCCTTTTGTGCACACACACACACACACACACAGAGGAAACCGCCACTAGACAATAAACCACAGAGAGACAAAAGGTTATAAAGATAACTACAAAGCCATCCTAAACAAATCCATTAAGTCATTCACGCAGCCCACTTTCCTTTTTCACATACTCTGCCCTTAAATCACTTCCTCCTGTAGTACTTCCCAAGCACCTTTTCAGTTTCTTTTCCTGAAGGAAACAAAGTCTATAAACCAGGAGTACAGTAGTCCAACATAAGCTTAGTTGAGGAGTTCCTTAAAGGTGACTTAACAGAAAGAAAAAGTAGGCTGCCATCTAAGTGCCTTAAAACCCTGAAACACAGGGAGTAACACTGGAAAAGTAGTCTTCTCTAGCTTACGTCTAGGCCCAGGAGCATGGGTAACTGGTAGAATTACCAAATATGAGAACTGAGGAGGTAAAAGCACACTCAGAGGAAACAGTTTTTATCCACAGACTAAAAAAATGCTTTGGTTTTGTTACCACATGGCTCCTGCCATATTCCAGGAAAGTAAACTGTTACAATAACCACCATTTCTTTACTGCCCTTGATTAGAAATTCAGGAAGCCCTAGATCCAGGCACAAAACCAACTCCTGTTCCTTCAACACTTCACAAAGTACTACCTTTTTTACATGTTTAGTTCTTAGCAAAAATTGCCATTGTAAAAAGCAGAGCACAAATCAGGAGATTATGGAACTCCAGTTTTCAGCAGAGAGTCAATGCTCCTAACTTTCTCATAAATAGTTTTAGATGCACTCATCTACTCAGAACCATTTAGCAGAATTTGTCTGGGTAAGAAATAACTTTGAGTGACACATGTAGTTCAGAAATACTTGAACTACAGTCCTAAGTACATTTCTGCAGTTTAAACAAAAGAATAAGCAGGCAAACACTTGAAGGGCAAGCAGTAAGACTGAACAGCAAAGCAACTCAGAACACCCCTGTTGACTGGCATATGTACTAAACCACTATGCTAACCCTGCTCAAACTGTATTTCATGTCCTCCAGCAAAAAGAGAGCTATAAAGCTTCTGTGCAGCTTGTGTCCACTCCCTGCTGTGGTCCCCTGGCAGCTAGGTAGCGGGCAACTGCTGGATACAAGTTTTACTGTTACCCCTGCACTAGAACTAGCTCCTGCGTGAAGCCAGGCTGCAATTCCCATCATCGACCAGAGAAGAGGTGTGGGATGAAACAGCGCTGATGGCCTGTCAGAGTTGAAAAAACACAGCTGATTTGGACTCATAGAAAAAATGAAGAAGGAAATGACTGTAGAGAATTATTCATGGAGCACTGAATCCCAAAAATGCCCCCATCTGTCCACAGTCCTGCCTCCCTTCTTCTAATTGCATCAGTCTGTTCAAGAGAAGACATTACTTCCACTGGCAAACCTTGCCTCTCAGGTCTTCAGCACATCACAGGTTGATACCTGCAAGTAGAGCACTTAGGAGATAGTATTATGGAAGGATCTGTTTACAAATTAGCCGAAGACAAAGAAGCACTTACGAGTTTAAAGATGGAATTAGCATCAGCCAGAGCAAAGACTAAAACTGGTTGGTTAGTGCTTATCAGCACTTTCTACTATTTCTATAGAGTTCACTTCCTACATTTCTTTTAGGTGAGATTAAAAACTATTAGTGACAGAAAGGACCATAGAAATTGGCACAATCTTCTACAGCAACCAATATGTCACAACATGATGATAAGGGCAGCTCCACAAGTAGCCAGACTACTTGTCTAATAGCTTGAGCAGGAAAACATCTGACAAAAGTTCAAGAAAACTCAGCAACAGTTTTAGAGTCACAAGAAATTAAGAGACTGTCCCACACAAAACCCCACATTGTTGGGGAACCAGGCTGCTGCAAACTGAAGCCTGTGGGTTTCTGACATGTTCCACCACAAGACAAAAGAGCTAAGCAACCTTCAAGCAGGAATCCAATGCTCCTGACCTAAGTACTTAACCTCTTCCTTGAAGGCTAGCTGTATGGCATTTTGTTACTGCTTTCAGCCACCTTCCACAGCCTTTTCCACCGAAGATAGAGTATCTGGGAAGTCTTCTTGAATCAGCTTTAAGGAAGGGAAGCCCTGGGTGTACCACTTCTTCTATTTATACCAACAACATTACTGCAACAGTTCAAACATATTTTATATATAGCTCCATGGCTTATTTCCAGGCAGAAGTAACTCAATGCTGGTGTACATATGTTTAGACCACAGCAATTGGAAAGAATGTCCCACAAACTGTTAACTGCTGCTCCACTGTGACTGGAACAGGCTCTACCACTGCAGAAATACAAGCTGTGATACGGGGGAAAAAAATAAAAGTTATCCATCCAGAAGCTAAGTAAGCCAGTTGCCACCTGCACAACACTGACAGTCTTCCACTATAGCCCCAACAGATTTATAGCTTTAACTTAGCAACCAGCTCTTGTCACATCAAGATATAGTGTCTGACTGCCAAGAGACCACGTGGAAGCAGCCAGGGTGTGGGTCAGCATAAGGGCAGACATACAATACATAGAGTATCTGCCTGTATGCACTTGGATTTTAAAGTAATATTATAACCTTAAAAGTGGACAAACAGAAGATAGATTTGCACAGCTCTACTTGCTAACTCTGTACTGAAAATATCAGTAGTGCTAACATGATTTAATGAGTCTGACCTTAGTCCAGTACCCACAAGCTCACACACTGAAAAGAAACAAGAATGGCAAGGAGCAGGAGCCCTGGCCCAGCATTCAAGGGTTAAACTCAGTACTGGTTGCAGGGACATAGACAAGTGGTACATAGACAAGAAAGGTGTGGGCTAGGAATCCCGCAGGATACTGATCCCAGTGCTAGGCCTAGGTTTTAACACAACCTCCAGTATATCAAACTGCAAGCAGCAGTCCACAGGGAGACCAGGTGTCTGCTATACTCCCACTCCTAAAGGAGGGTCCTTCCACTACCACATGTAGACAAGCACCAGATGATAATTACCATGCCTTTCACCAGACTGCCTCTCTCACGGGCTTCAAACACAGCTCTGTCAGTCTCCCCAGTATACATTAAAACAACCTTTCATCACATTTTTCTCTGCAACAGTTAAATACCAGGGGGCAGAGGGCGGACTGATAAATAACATGTTCTTAAAAGAAGCTTGACTTTTCTTATGCCGGAATCCAGTGGGACTGGACTTTATAGAGCAGGAAAGCATAATGAACACCTCAGTAGTATCTAAAAAGGCATGGCACCTTTGGTTATATGATGTGGGAAAGTTAATGATCACCATCGGAGGCCTCTGCAGAGATGGGCATCTCTTCTCCTGGGGTATAAATAACCCAGATTTATTCCTGCATAAACCTGTTTGTAACTTCAAGATGAAACCGTCCTTCCTGAATATGTCAGGTCAGCATTTTGTTTGGATCAGAGCAGGCTCTGTCAGGGAGCTTCTAGGTGGGGAGAAAAGGGAAAACCAATTTTGGGGATGATGACAGGAGTACAAAATAAAAATGGAATTTCTCTGGTTAGCTGCTTATTTGGGGTGTGAAACAGGGTAAGAGAAAGTGTCTCTGTTCCAGGCTTCACAGGACTGGTTAGCAACATGTTCAGGAAATATGGATTAATGGACAAAGTGCAGTTAAGCTGGTCAAAACAACACCATGAAAACAACTGCATAATATACATAAAAGGCTTGCACACAGATACAGTTATGTGCATTAAATGAATCATCCCACAGACTCTGACCTTGCAACTGGCCACAGAGGCACTTATCTTCACACCCATTGGGTTAAATGGAACTACTCATACTACCTCACGCAAAATTAACCACATGCTTAGGTATCCAGAGGAATGGTGCCAGAGTTTGCATTGTTTTCTTTTAAGCCCTCGAAGGTCATCACAATTTTAAAAAGGTTACAAAGCGTTGTGCAAGACTGTGTACACTACAGATGAAACAATATCAGTGTCACTTTATAAGCAGGGAAAAAGAGTGGGCTCTAAGTTACCTTTCTTTGTGTGCCTGTTAGTACAGTAACATACACTCAACCAGAACATAATACGTTGTTCCTATTAAAAACACACACATGCAGAAAAATAGAAACATACCATCATCTAACCAGGCCCCAGCATTTAAGTATGCCCTACAACATAAAATCCTGCTTGGTAGCTGTTTACAGTACTTTCCTTTCTGGAGATCTGAGAAAAGCATCCAAATGAAATCACACTAGAGACTAGGAGAGCAGGACATGGGACAGAACCCAGACAGCAGACCTGGCCACAAATTCCTCTTCCAGAGGGATGGCCACAGCATATTGGTAGTGTTCCTTCTGCTGCCCAGAGAGAAGACTCCCTCCCCAGCAAGGGAAATCACCCACTTTGACATTTTATAATGGATTTTGCTTTTAAGTCCTTCCTTCTGCCCTAACTGCTTCTGCAGCTACATAGATCACTGATGATTTACAGTTCTGCCATCTCCTCAGCATAAGAGCTCCACAACTCAGCTAATCCCAAATGCTACACAAACATGCTTCAGGCCCACAACTCCTTTCCTCACAGCCCAGGGCAGGAATACCAGCTTCTCTCTGTCTGGACAGTTACAGGACTCCTGGCACAGCCTCCTCCCCTCCTCAGCCAGAGTTCCTAGCTAAGGAGGCCCGGGTTGCTCCTCCCCGCACAACAGGCCCTAAGTGCCAGAAAAAACAAGGAGTAGAAAGAGGTTCTGTTGCCTGCCAACAAAACTTTAGGCAGTAGGTGATGAGTGTTCCCAATTGGTTTAAACCTCTGGACAGCACTGACAGCAAAACTAAATACCTTATCGCAGCAAGCACTCTCCTTTACCCAGTGGAACCTCCCAGGACTCTCCACGGTGAGCAGTATTTCTCATGTCCTGGTGACCTCAGAGTTCCACAGGTGCCCTGTAAAACACTCTTCTTTCACCAGAGAGGCAGATTTTCCCAACCTAATGAGACAATTCAGTTCCCTTGGTGAAGATGCAGAGCAAAAAGCTGCCCAGCACAATTCATGCACCATATTCTCTACCACACAGGACTTTGGTACTACTCAGGGCAAGCTGGTGGTCGCTCCCAGCCTTGCTGGTCAGCCTGGAACCTTGGTCACCAGAGCTTCACCACAAAGGTCCAGACACTGCCTGGAGACAATGCAGACTCTGCGCGTATTATGGAGGGTTTGTCTAGACTTGGAGCTTGTTTCTTCTGCTTTTTCCCAAACTCAGTAGCACAGGCTTATCCATGGTCACAGTCCACCAGCAACATAGGACCTCCCCAGGCACCAAGCACCCACAGTGCTAGTGGCAGGGGCAGGGTGCCCCTTCCAAGTGCACCACAGCATGGCCATGTGAGGCCACAGCACATGGAAGAAGCCAGGGCAGAAACCACAGCAAGCAGCGAGCTGGTGGGCCAGGCCATGCAATGGCATCCTCAGTGTTGTGGGGCCCACTGGCTCTTGCTCCAGCAGGTCGTGCCCTAAATCAGCCCCCTGGCCATTTTACTGACAGCTGCACACTGACGCTCCTGGGCAGAGACGTTCATTCCAAGGACCTAGAGCAGCTTCAAAGCACAGCAGAGATAGTCCAGTGCTGCATCTTCTCCCCCACCACTGCACTCAGTTTTTCACTCATGGATCCATCAAAAAAGTATTTATCACAGGTCTCAGACATGAAAAAGCTTACTTGCAGCACTGCTACAGAAAATGGACCAAGAACTTCACAAAGCAAGTATCCATAAGGCACCCACCACAACAGTGACACAGGAGACCCACTCTCACAAAAGTTACAGCCAAAGCAGTCAGTAGTGAGGAAGCTGAAGAAAGCTGTCTCTCTCCCAGAGTGCCTGTTATAGTTTTAGAATTTGTTAGAATTTTTTCTTCTCTGCCAGCGGTTTGGGGGTTGGTGCCCTCCCTGCCTCGACTGTTGAGGCAGGGGGGCTCAGCTAGTCACTCAAATTCCAGCCTAATGGCTCGGAGGGGTGGGGGGTGGGGGGAGTTTCTTTTTTTCTTCCGGTTTGGGAAGTTGGGTTTTTTTCCAGCTCCTTTTTTCAGTGGCAGTTTCGGGGAAGGAGACACCGTGGAGGAACTCCGGTGGTTTTGGCCTTTTCCCTGCCTCCCGTTCCTGGCCCGGTNATATATATATATATTTAGTAGTTAAGAACTGTTAACTTCCCTTCTACACATCTTCCAAATTAAAATTTTGTTTTAAATTTAAAAGAGGTGTGGTCAATTTGAGAAAGGAATTCTACATTGTCTTAGCTTACTCTAAACTAAGACAGTACCTCAGCCTCATGCTCCCCCAGCACCAGTTACTCACGCTGTTGATTGCGTGTAAATACATCTCAACAGCTTAGCTCGGGAAGCCTGCAGAGACAGGCAGCACAAGCCATGGATTATCAGGGAGGAAGATTATCCTCCGGGTGCAAAGGAAGGTGGAATCCCAATTCCAGTCTCAAAAGCAGCTCAGGCTTTTAGAAACAGCTACATCCACTGAGGGTCACCACACACTCATCAGAAATATTTGTTAATACATTTCATTAAGAGCACTTTATGTCATCTTGTCCCCATTCCTCTCAACCACCACTCCCATAGCAGACTTTGGTGCACAGGCTGGGCAAACACTCTCCAGCCAGCTCTCACAGTTGGGCAAGATACACAGAACCATTTTCAAAGCACGTCTTGCCATGATTCAGTCCAAGAAAATTAAATGAGCTGGGACAAGATTGGCTTAAGAAAAAAAATCAGATCCCAAATTTGTCAGTTCCAATTTAAAGTCAGCTATGCTTTTGGTTCCAACTGCTTAAAAAGGATGACACCCCAAAACAGGTTTGAAACAACTGCACTTAGGTCCACTACATCTAGCTCAAAACTGGGAGATAAGCCAAATACAAGGAGTTATGCAGTTGTTTTAAAGCCCTGGATCCTGGGACACTTTGCAGTAAGTGGAAAAATACCCTGTTTTACACTGAGGGAAAAAAGAGGCTCAGACAGTCTGAAGAGCAGAGCACAGAACCCAAAACCTTTAACTGTATTTAAAGAAAACCCTCACAGCTGTTTCAAGGTTCACTCTTCCTTTACAGAGTTCAGCAGCACAGAACCATCGGTTAGGAGCATGAAAAATACCACTCTTAGCCCACACAAAACTCTTGAAGAAAAGACTAATAGGGATGCAACACAGCCGACAGAAAGAAGTCCTTTCACTGGTATACCCTGTTTCTTTGAGGGACATGATCATTCAATACACACTTTTAATGCAGTGTCACCAGCTTGTTGTGAGAGCTAAGCTTGCAAAATGTTTCCAGCACAGGCAAGTGCTTAGCCAAGAACACCCTGACACTCATGTCCATTCAGGATGCCTCCAACACCATCCCTATCCTCTTATGGTCCTGGTCACGGCCCCATGGCATGACCATGGCTGAAGCACAGTGCACAGCAAGTTCTGAACACCAGTAGCTGTCACCAAATAAAGAGGCAGGTCTTACACACATTCCTTTCACCCTCAATCCTATTTAATGTTTCAGCAGCTCTAGCATCTAGATTGCATTAGGGACTGTGCAATGAACTCAAGCTCCTTTTGTGCAAAGCCTGGCCTGAGCAATGGTGCTTTTTTTTTTTTTTTGCAAATGAAAGCATCTCTAGTACAAACAAGACCTCAAAGGCAAGCAGCCCCTTATGTGCTACTCAGAGGTGAGCAACCAATTTCAAAGCCCTTGGGAGAGCTACAAGGCTACCACCCTTGGGCACAGGAGAGCAGCTAACACTTCAGTACAGACACTTCAAACAACTGCCCGATGCTGGGCCTGCCTGTCCATAGGGAAGGGTTTCTGAATAGGCAGCACTGTTTTTCACAGTGCCTGTTTGGGAGAAAACAGGAACAGAGAGCTTTAGAAGTCTGCATTCTTGAATCCATTGACACTGCCATGAAGTTGCTATGTCCTTCTTTCAGAAACTCTTCCATCAGCCTGCTCTCAAGCCATTTGTTAATGTTATGACTCTCTACTCCTGAGCAACCTCGGATAATCTACTTTCTTCCGGAGAAAGGAGACCCTCTGGATCTATGATGGGGGAAATTTCAGCCTAACCATGCAAAGTATCTGGGAGATGCAGAAATTAAAGAAGTACCACTGTGAGGAAGGAACGTCATTGTTAGAATTTCATTGGGTAAGAAATCTTGTATTAGTTGTTATATCACATACGCCTTCTTGACCAATTGTGAATTTTAATACTGTATTTGGGAGAGCAAGCAGGTCTGGCTTTTATTGCTATTGACTTGGAAACTCTGAATACACGAGCAGTTCATAGTTTTCTACAATACTATTTTCAATCAGTTTCCTCACAGTAACTAACAACAGTACTGGTCTCCTGGGACACTAGCAAATTTACAAGGCTTACTGGGGTTTCCACAGCTCTAATTCTTATGGTGCTTAATCTGCTTGAGCCTGTTGGAAAGTCATCATCACTAGAGTCACTGAAATCATTAGCGACAATGGAACGAAGTCAGCATTTACAATAGTACAGTTTGGGGACTTTTAAGCAAATAATCTAAAATGAACACAAGTCCTCCTCACATGGGAGAGGTGATAAACATCCCTGGTAATCTGCAAGAGTTTGGGCTTTGTGACTAAGGCTAAGATTTGGCCTTAGAGGATTAATATTCCATGCCTCAGACTTCCTGTGGGAGTTTGGAAGCATGCCTGTGATCACACAAGTACTAGCAACAACTCACCTTTGCACCAATATTTTTGAATACAGATCACACAGCACAGCTGATTACAACAGCTGCAGCCCTCAGTTGTATTTTCCTTGCACAACACACAGACATGCTCAGGGCAAGGCTAAGAAGCCCTGCGGTGAAAGGAAATAGTAGAAGGTTTTTCTGAATTGCAGTCATCACCCTTAGGTGGGTACAGTCTCAGCAGAGCCCGCAGGGTTTCAGGCAGAGGGACCAGCCCACATCTGGAGCTGGAAACCAGAGCAGCAAGCATACCACAACCCTGCTACACACGTACCTCAGCCCTCAGAAACTTCCAGCTATGCAGTTACATCAGGCACAAACAGAAGCCTGGACTAACTGATGCTGGGCTTGGTGATAGTTAATTATTCAAACCTTAGCTGGGATTGTTCAGCATTAATGTCAAGGCTAAACTCTTTGAGTGCCACTCCTGGCACCAAACATCAACACAACAGACTTTTTAAAAAAGCCAAAGACTAGCTAGTACATGGTGTTTGTTTTCACACTCGCAGAGAAAATTGTACCAAAGCTAATCACACAACTTCTCCCTGAGATCTGATCAACAGAACACAAAGGATCTACTCACATTTGCCAGGCCATCAAAATGCTGACCACCACTTTCTCAACCAGAAATGGAGGTGGTGCCCTACAGTTACTTTCCACTAGACAAAGAGGGGAGAGTAAAACAATATATAAGTAATTTTACAGGAGATTGCAGACCCTTAAAGACACAAAAGCAGATAGTGGCCCAGCCTGGCTTGACTTACAACCATCACTTCAACTGTTCCGCCCTCCTGAAACAAGTGATATAATACAGCACAGGTAGGACCAAGCACACAGCTAGTGAAACATATGGTAAACTATGAAGGAGGTCTCTTTCCACTGTGTCTGAGGATGCCTTCCTCCACCAGCTCCCCCCGCACTGCAGTGAACAACAGCTCTGACTAGTAAGCAGCAAATGTACCACCTGCAACACCTCTGACCAGCCCTGATCTCTGCCGTCTTCCTATCCTAGCCAGGCCTTTGGCAAACACCACATGCTTCACAGCCCACCACAGAACAGCCCACAAGCAAAATGGGGTCATCAGTCTGTAGGTGTACAGCTTATCCAGCACAGCAGGGACAGCATAAAACCTGCTTACGAGCATCTCCAGCCAGGTTAGCTAAGTCTCACGTGCCTTCTCAGAATACCCAGATCATCTGTGGGAGGTGAAGAACAACATACAAGGGAAGATCACAGCAGCTCTAAAAGACCACCCAGGGGAAGCAATAACCATTTAAACACACTAAACAAATGACCTGTTTTTTTGTGTTATTTATGCTGGCTGCACCCCAGCCTTTAGCACATCATCACACTTCTCCTGACATGGACAGGTCTTCCTGCTATCTTTCACAGTAAAGACAGCACATGACTTAGGGGTGGACAGAAGGGTGGACCTTCCTAGCAATCTTGTCTCAAGATTGGCAAGAAGGATCACAGTGGTTCATAGATCCAGCTGGAGGCTACAAAACCAAATATGTTGAATTGTTATACACTTTTATATTCACCATCCTTCATGAAACAAAAGCAACTGGTACTGCAGTTCACCAGCAGAAAAACTTTGGCTTTGATATGCTCTGTGTATGTAAGTCACATTTAACACTCATGTTCAGAGGAGGAGAGCTAGCCAGATCACACTGTATTTTCAGGACAAGGCATAACATTCATAGAGTGAAGAATGGAACAAGGAAACCCTGTGTGTGAAACTGTTAAAACAGAGAGTCATCTTGAGCACCACGTATTTGAGGATGGAGTAGGGAGGACCAGAGCAGACCAGTAGCGAAGGATTCATCCTCTGAGCTATGACACTCTCAGTTGTTCCACTGACTCTATCCACAGATACAGACATGTCACTGAAATGCAGACCCGGCTATGAAGAAGCCAACCAGACTTTGTCCTCTGCTTCAATGGATGCTGCTATAAACCTGACCAGAGACAGACATGAAATCCCTCCTATCTCTGGACACCAGGCCCTAAACTGTTAAAGCAATTGGGTGTGTTTAGATTAAGCAGTGCAGAGCTGTGAGAAAGATCCCAAGCTATCAGCTGGGTCAAGCAACATTCATGGATGATGAAGCAGAACAGGCGCAGCAGCAGACAGCCAGACAAGGGTTAGATGTATCCCCTCAGCTGTGCCCCAGGCAGCACTGGTCCCAGAGATGGTGGGCTGAGCACTGCTCAGACTGCAGTGAAATGATGAAGGCCAGTGGGGCAATACTGCATTGAACTGCTCCTCAAAAGCACCATCATTATGTAAAAGACCCTTCCAAATCCAGCCAAAACAAAAACTTATGACAGCATCAGGCAGGCTGCTCTCTTAACTCACCCACACAATCAGGCTGCTCAGCCCCACATCCAGCTCCCTGGGAAACGCTGCCCACGAGGAACCCAGGAAGCTCTGCTGCTGCAGGATCAAGTTGTTCCCAAAGACTTACAAAGAATTTCACTCTGCAACAAGGCTCAGCTGCACCTTATGTGATTTAATAAGAGATGATGATTTTTGATGCATTTATATCAGTGAACTAAACTTGTGTGGTTTTTGGTTGTTGCAGTTCACGTTCAGCAATTCTTAGCTGATCCGGTCTAAACTGAATCATGTTGGAAGCCACGATATTTTCAAACAAAAAGGACTGTGTACTGAAGGCAGGAAGCTACAGTCAGGCCAGAAAATGACTCCACTCTCCTGTGTCCGGGACAGCTTACCGTCCTAGGTGACCCCTGCAGCTTCTCAGGGGATTAAGAAACTGGAGAACTGCACTGTGAACACAAGGGGCATGACAAGACATGAGGGGTCTCAACCTTCCATGGATGTGCTTCTCTCTTAAATCTGTGAAAGCTCACTGGCAGGACAGAGAGGTACATGTAT
Organism: Grallaria varia; assembly: GCA_013396735.1. NCBI lineage: Eukaryota > Metazoa > Chordata > Aves > Passeriformes > Formicariidae > Grallaria > Grallaria varia. The sequence continues at coordinate 177,182 of VWZG01006175.1, read as the reverse complement.
TTGTTTCTGCAGGCTGGCAGTAAGAACAGACCTTGCCTCACCAAAGCAGGACAGGAAACCCTGTCCCACTACGAGTAACTTAGTCAGGGCTCATTTTCAGAACAAAAGCTCTCAAAAAGGTTCGGCAGAGCCACCAGTCCAACACAGTCATGAGGCAGGAACAGGCATTCCAGTTGCACATGTTCACATGTCACTTGGAGAAGGAGGAGACTACAATACAACAGTTCCTATGTTGAATGACTTCCCGCTGAGGAATGACAGGTTTTAGTCAAAGCACTCTTTTAAACTGCAACTTGAAATATTTCTGGCTTAGAAAAAACAGGAGAGATCAAAGAAACAAGCACAAATTCCAAATGTGTTTCTTTGATTTGCTGGCTTATCGTTTTAGGGAAAGGCTGTAGTAGGTTTTGTAGCAATTTGTTTCTACACTGACACTCATAATCTGGTTTGACAGAGGATACACACATACACACATATCCCCGTCCATAACAGGCACAGCTACATCAGTTAAAAAGACGTTTAGATTTACAAGTGTAGAGCTCAATAATACAAACAGACTCTGCAGGAACTGTACCTGCTGAGGTACATTACTTCTGTGAGCAGAGAGATATTTGCATAGCCAAGTCAAAGGGTACTACAGAAACCAGGACATTTTAACACTGGGAGATGAGGCAATCCTTAGCTTCTCCACTGTCCTGATGGTGCCACTCATGCAGTGTGATTTAAAGGCACTCAATGCCCAGTTTTTAACCCCATGTCTCTCCTGGAATCACAAGCACACTGATCAGATGCATGGCCGGGTTTCTGGCAGGGCTAGTAATCCTCTAGAAATTGAACACAGGCCAACCAACTTATCTGAGGAAATTTTAGATTCCAACCGCCACACCAACATGTTACAAATCCCAACAGTCAACAGGCCTAGACTTAAGTCACACTTACTGCAGGGCTATTATTGGTTCAACACAAAAAACAGAGATCTGGAGAGGAAGAAAAATTGGATTCAAGCCAAACATCAGAAGATACACACACACAAAAAAAAAAAAGTCTACACACAAAACTAGTCAGGCAGCAACAGAAATCAGGACTCCCACAAAAAAAAAAAAAAAAGCTATTTTCAAAAAGCAGCAAAAAAACCAAACACTACATCCAATTTACAAAAAAATTTTACTTAAAGAGCTCCCATTCTTCCCTCTCAACCCATTTTTTTTTTTAATATCCATGACTATCTATTAGATCCTTAGTTTTACTCCTGTAGAGATCTCCTGGATCTGAATGGTAAAACCATGCATTAATTACAGCAAGAAAAAAGTCCTGGTAAGTCACAAAACAAGTTCTTTCTTGTACAACTCCCAAGGAATGCATTGCATGTTCCGCACAGCCATCATGCAAAATATCTCTATGTACCCACACTCCCCCTTCCAGAGCAATGCACAAACAGGTCTCTGCAGAGCCAACCTCCCACAGCCTGCCCACGTCCAGCCCAGCACTACATGGCTGCTTCACTGAAAGGAGCCAATTTTCACAGGCCTTCTCTTCAACATGACAAACCGCCCAAGGTATCTGTCTCTAACACTGCAAGAGCCTGGCAAGCCTCACACTGCCAAAGGATTGTTTAGGAAAAAGCAGGGACATCAGGGACACTTTTCACTGGAGGACAAAACCAGCTCATTGAAGTCTAGCCAGTGTCAGTGCCACTGAGGGTACTAGTCCATCTTAAATTAAGTAGCTGGTTGCAACGAAAGCTCGAGGAACTCAGAGGACTGTTGAAGGCTGTCTCTTCACCTGCATCTGCACATATAAAGCACAATATCACCTTTCAGGCATTAATCTAGGGCAACTGTCCAGCTCCATCCCATGTAACCAGGCAGCATTCAGCAGAGATGACCAACTCCCTAGGTCCTTTCATGCTTCCATGTGACCAGTTACATACATCTCTTGGAGCAGTCATTTCTGAAAAAGTCCAAGAGGCAAAGATGCCTGAAAAACTCCACCCTGCAGGTCAGAAAAGATCCTTCAGGAGCACTTGATGATTTTAGAAAAGTAGAGCTGCTTCTCACCTTGGAAAGCAGAGGAGCACACACATAGCAGAGAGAGCTGGATATGTCAGATCTTTGGTAAAGGGCCTAACTCCTTTTTGCCCTGCCCACTCAAGGCAGAACATAACTCATTTGAGCTAATTCAGAGCAGATTACTTCAGAAAACCAACATCAGCACCTAACTTGTTATAATGACAAATTGATTCTACCAGCAAACTCCCCAGCAATTCCTTTGCGTATCACTGATTAACTGTTCTTATTAGTAAGATACACAAAATCAAGCCCTGAAACCCTAATTTGATGGTGCAGAATGAATCCATGATATCTCCAGGGACTCAGACAGCCCTGGCTGCACACTGGGAGGCAGCACAACGGATCAAACAGAGCTCTTCCAAGAGACACGTGTAAGGAAAACGAAATGAAACGTGCCAAGGAACACTCAGGGTGTGTAGCAGAAGGTCTTGGCCCTGAAAAGGAGTGTGCAGACCACAGAGCCAGAATCCAATTCCCACTATACTTGGTGGGGAGAGGGGAGACACAGGTGGCTTTTGGCTTTTCCAACAGAAATCCCTGCAGAATACAGACCAACAAACTACTCTTCAGCAACAGCTAGAAAGCATTTCACTGGCAGTCCACAGACTGCTATAAATGCAGCACATGCACACACTGAGGTCACACACGCAAGCACCAAGGGCTCTCCTCTAGACAACTTTGAGGAAGACATGCAGGTTTTCCTCTTGCACAGCAAGAGAAGAATATTGTGTTCCTTGGTATTTAAGAGCCATCTAAGGGAAACTCTGACTTGACTTTAACCAGAGTACTGAGAACAGGATTTCATGCTGGGAAAAGACCATTTCTAGGTACAGTGTCATTTACTTCCCCTGAAGTTTTACATGCACTCTTCACTTCAAGAGATAGATTTTAAAGCACTGGTTTTGAGACCAATGAATGCACTTTGCAGACAAGAATTACAAGCATTTCTTATTTATTAGTGAGTCTTCACAAAAGGGGAGGGATTAAGGTTTCTATTTATGGAGAGAGAGCTATACAAAGGCTGAGTGATTTGCCGAGGGTTACAGGTGAATCAGTGGCAGGGACAGAACAAGATACCCTGACTCAGAGGCGCCTTGTCAGCACAAGGCAATGCCACCCAGCTCCTGTTCTCCCCGAAGCCAAGTTTAAGTCATTCTCCTTTCCTCATGACACCAGTCAATTCCCAGTGAGTGACTGTCTGTCAGGAATTCCCCACAACACCAAGAACAGCAGATTTTTCTGGTAGAACCAACTGTATCACACAGAAGATATACCCCCAAGTATGGTGGTCTGAGGCACACAGCTGAACACCGATGAAAGACCATTCAGGCCTGTGGAACACAGGCCCCATCTGAACAGACACCTCCAAGACGTTTCACATCCTTCTTCTTTCAGATCATCCTTTCCCTCCCACATGCTCACAGAACACTCCCTTGCAGGGTGAGAGCAATTGCTTGCACAGAACAGGTGTTTCTGTATCCTTAGGTGCCAGTAAGGCAGGTTAGCAGTTGGTAACATGGAGAAAGAGGTAGCGTTATATTTCTCCTGTCAGTCATCTGCAACAACTCTACACACCACAGTGTGGGAAATCCCAAAAGCTTTGTGATACTGGCTGGGTACATACCACACAAGCAAAAAGAGTTTCAGAGAGGAACACAAGCTTTAGCAAGGATCTGCAGTAGAGCAAAGATCCTAACTAAAAGACAAACCAGTCACAGGTCAGTGTCTCTGCATCACTGTACAGTTACATCAGGTCTCCCAAGGCAGCATTGTCACTACAGAGGGAAACTTAGACAACAAAGTTAAACCATGCTGGCTGCATCACACAGCACTTACCCTGCTGCCTATATCTTCTCGCTTGTTCCCAGGCTTGCTCCTCCTCAGTTTAATCGAAGGAGAGCGAAGTAGATTTTTGATCCGACTTGTTATCGTAGACCCTTCAACCGACATCATCTTCAGGTGCCACAAGGGTTTTCACCTCACACACAGACTGTGCCTGGGGTGAGTTCAGGTTTGAGGCAGAAACACCGACGTGCTCAGCTTTGCTTACGCTCGATCACATATTTCTCAGCGATTCTGCTTGGGAACTCCACTCCTCTTACACTGCAAAGCTATTCACAGAGGCTGGCAGACTTTCCTTTCGCAGATTCCAGAGGATCAAGTCAGCAGTAATCTAAACTGAAAGATGCACCCATTGGTCAATACAACACTCACAATAAATTGTACCCTCATTCTTTGCAAGAAACGTATACGTAAGAGCTTATGATAAGGACGAATGCAGCATTACTGTTCTCAGATACTTCCACACAAATTATAATCCATTTAGTATTAATTAGCACATCTAAATCAATTCCCAAATCTAAAATTTAGACATTTTACACTTCAGTATCATCTCATGACAAAGACAAAAATTCCCACCGTTAGAGTCCATTAACGGAGTCCATCCAGTCCCTTGCTTTTGCTCCATACACATCCATTCCACCTTATGCTTCACAGTCTGGAAAGCACAATACTGTATTTGACTATTAAACGCCGAGGCACCCCGAGAAGACATACGAGGGAGTTCTTAACTCTCACGGATTTCTTTCTAAGTGCACACAAATATATAGTGTGTGATACCAGATAATAAAGGCATATAATGTTCCCACATCCCGCACCCCCCACTTGTGAGGTGGATGAAGGAGGCACTATAGCTGCTGCCAACCATTACAGACCCCGGCCAAAACCTTCACCTTCCAAGAGCGCCAGCGGTGGCCGGGGGCAAACAGAGATGCAACGCGAGCCTGCAGTGAGTTATCCTCCCGGCTTCCGTGTAAAATGGGGGCGGGGGAGGGAGAGAGAGAAAGAGGGAGGGAGAGAGGGAGAGAGGAGCCGCAGAGGAACACGTCCAAGGCAGCGCAGCCGCCGGTGCCCTCCCTGCGGCGCCCCGCCGCGCCGAACCTCTCCTACCTGGCAGCCGGGAGCGGCGAGCGCGGCGCCCACGGTGCCCGCAGCGCCTGCCCATGCACCCGGCCTGCCCCCGGGAGGGGCCGCGGCGCGCACCGCCCCC